>JAWNOO010000073.1:927500-1262295 GCA_035045905.1 Drosophila anomelani
TAGCTTCTATTAAAACGATAAGAAATCAACAAGAAACAAAAAAGGAATATTCGGAACGTTAAAGTTTGTGTACCCTTACAATATAAAATGGGATCATAAAAAATGAATGCAATTAAAATGAAAATAAAAAAGGGTCTTAATGGTCTTATACTACGACAAAGGTTTAAAAAAAGGTTGGTAATGGGAAATCAAATTTTTTGATCAGTTTTCCCGATAACATTTCTCAAAAAGTGGCTGAATAAAAATTATTCTGTTTTAACTGTTTTCTGCAAAAAAAAGTAGAATTAGAATAGCGTTCAAGATTAAACACATACAAGTCAGTTTATAATATGTATACTTTGAAAGTTGAATACAATGCCACAATATTAATTATTTTCTTATAAATATTGGTTAATAGTTAGCGTAAGGCACTGCGAGTCATCCTCAAACACCAAGTAGATCGTTTTCCTTGGCGCTGTCTGAGTAAAGCCATTTAGGAAGAACGTATGGCGTTTCGTGATGTATTCCGGATGAATCAATTCAAGATAAACAAGTAAAGCCGGAAACCGCACTGTAAAAAACAAACTGAAGCTGTTGGTATACGGAGGCTGTGCATTGTTGCAGTCTTGTCCTGCGACTTTCACCTGTTCGGAAAAGTAAGCAATTAATAGGTTTTTATATGGAAAGGAAGGACTACTTACTGTTAGTTCCGGGACTTTTATCCCACTAATATTTTTCATAGGCACTGGATAGTAACAGTTTTTTGCCACGGTCTCCCCATCCTGCAAAACTATCTCTAGGAATATTTCCTCCTTCGAATGGTTTTAGTATAGTAACAGTTCTAGAGGTACGAGACGCACTTCAAGATGGTTAGATCCCTATGAATTATTGATAACTATCAATAAAGCCATTGGCTTTAGGGCTTCCCACTCCTTACCAAAATAAAGTCGAGTTCTATTGTCTTCTTAGCGTGATGTTAAGGTTATTTGAGCTGGCGTCATACAAGGCAATAACGCTTTTTGAGGCCAGGAACTCCTTAGCCCAGTAGTAAATCATTTTATAGTTTCCGTAGAAGTCAATGCACGACCATGTGGGAGCCATCCAAACGTCGTTTAGCTGCCAGATTAGGGAGCCCATTGTCTGGTTTTTAGTGCGTAGGCTGCGAAACAGTTCGACTGCTGTTTTGGTGGCCATAGCCTGCGCCACCTCACTATGGGGCCGCGGACCGGTTTTGGTGGCCAAAAGTCATTTTTCAAAAGTTTTCAAAATAATTTTGTAAACATATTACTACGTTAAGAAAACATTAAGCTTCAATCTTGCATACCAGAAATTTTAAAAGAACGGTCCAGTGTTGATCAACCATACGCCAAACTGCGCTGTTAACACTCTCGTTTAAAGGGGAATTAAGCAGACGCAAAATAGGCAATTTTGAAAAGTTAAAAAAAACTAAAGAAAAAGTCTGTTTTATGAAAAGATTCGTCATGCAATCGGATCAGAGGGGCTTGTACTAAATGTTTGTGGGTGTAAATAGTAGGATTTGATCGTATTGTACTTGTAGTTTTTGTATTTGTAAACCCTTCCACAAGTTCAATTTTAAAGTGAAACCTAATTTTTAAATAGAGAAAGAAAAATTGTTTCACCTAGTTTCACCATAATATTTATACTGTGTTATTAACCATTTAATTCTTGTTCAAATGAATGTAGTCTCAAGGTGCACTTTTGCGCACTTTTGGAGAAATTTGATTTTTTCTGAGATAACCTCAGTGTTTTCAGCGCCAATTTGGTTGCTGTTTAGAGTAGCAAAAATGGCCGGCATGAGCAATAAAAGGCTGTAAAATGCTTTTTTTTCGAAATGGAAAACGAAATAAATGAATAATTAAACTAATAATTAAAATAAAATATAAGTTTTAACCTTTTTATTATGAAGGAATTTGTTCTTTTTCGATTTAGCTGCACTTATGGAAAAACACAGCAATTCGGCATTTTAGTCTAATGGTAGGTAGGTATAAGTGGTGAGGCCCCCTGGGGCCTCCAATTAGAGCTAGGCTCCTTTTTGATCCACTCCCCCTGTTCACTGTTTGTTGTTGCGCTAGTACCATCCCGATTCAGTGAGGAAGTTTAGGATTGCCGACAACTTCAGCTCTCCTACACTGTCCAGTGACTCCAACTGTCGGGCTCCGAAATGGCGTAATCTTTTGTAGTTTAGTGCCGGGCAGAAACATAGCAGGTGTTCCGGAGTCTCTTGCTCCGTTGTTTGCTTGCAGCTTCTGCAGGTCGTGTTGTGTGGCAGTCCCATTTTCATTGCGTGCGATCCAATCGCCCAGTGACCTGTGGTGACTGCTGTGAGCCTGCTGATATCCCTCTTGCTGTTGGATAGCAGCTCTTTCGTTCGATTTTTGTCAAAAGTCGGCCAACATTGTCTTGATCTTCTACACTCTGTCCTCCTTGACCATTCCTTGTTGGCTGTCTGCTTGAAATGGTCGTGGATTCTTGTCTAGATCGAGTTTAGGGATATTGGTATTTCTGCATCAGTGCTAGGCTCTGCGGAGCCTGCTCTCGCTAGTTCATCCGATTTCTCATTACTTGATTACTTACAAGATTATTTAGGGCTACCTTGCATTCAGCCACAAGCTTTGACGTGGTTTTCACGGAAGCGAGTAGTTCAGCCTGAAAGACCGTCGCCGAGTCTGAGAGACTAAAGGTCTCTTCAATCCCCCAGTGCTCGGCGAAGATCCCAGCCCCTACTCCACAGCTCATCTTAGAGCCATCGGTGTAGAGGGATACCTCGTTCTCTACGGTTACTCTTCCCATGCTCCAGTCTTCCCTCGTTGGGTACGAGGTTGTGAAACCATTTCCGAAGTGCATCTCCGTTGTCATGTAGTCCGTTCTTACGTTTGTGTCCATTCTAATGCTCTCAAGTATCCTACCGTGGCCTGTGCCGTATTCCTTCCAGCAGTAGCTTGCCTTCAGTCTTACTGCACTCTGCGCGGCAGTGTCCTTAACGAACAGTTCTATCGGCATTATGTTGAGGATGGCATTTAGAGCAGCCGCGGGGCATGAGCGTAACGCTCCCGTGGCTCCTGCGCATGCCGTTCTCTGTATTCTGGTGAGCTTCGCTATGTTGTAGGCTCTGGTTAGTGCTGGCCACCATACCAGGGCCCCGTATGTCAGAATTGGCCTTACTACCGCTGTGTAGAGCCATATAATAATCTTTGGATGCAACCCCCAGTTGTTCCCAAACATTTTTCTGCAGGAGTAGAAAGCAATGCTTGCCTTTTTCGAGTCTCTCTGCAACGTTCTTTTTCCATGTTAGTTTTGGATCTAGTATCACTCCTAGATACTTTGCCTGACCCGATAATGTTAGTTTCGTGCCCCCTATACTGGGCATGTTGAGTGCTGGAACCTTAGTTCTTCTGGTGAAGAGCATTAGTTCTGTCTTTGTTGGGTTAATGCCTAGTCCGCAGGTTTTAGCCCAAGTGTTTAGCTGCCTTAACGCGCCAGGAAAGGGTCCTGATACTAGCAGTACTACGTCGTCTGCGTAGGCCACTGCTTTGATGCCTCCCATATTGAGCTCTTCCAATATGGTGTTCATATTTATTAGCCAGAGAAGAGGTGACAGTACTCCGCCCTGAGGTGTGCCTCTCTTCACTGCTCGCGTGAGGTGAGTGCCACTCAGTTCAGCAGTGATCAACCTACTCGTCAGCATAACCCTTATCCACTCTCTGATGCCTTCTTCAATGCCTAACAAGTTGAGGGAGCTCAGGATGGAATCGGCGTTTACGTTGTTAAACGCGCCTTCTATGTCTAGGAAGGCGGCCATTGTATACTGTTTATATCGTAGTGCCTTTTCGACGTCACCCACTACTACATGTAGTGCAATCTCTGTCGACCTGCCTTTCCGGTATGCGTGCTGCGCATCCGAGAAGCCATCTTTCTCAAGTTTCTCTCGGATGTGAACAACCAGGAGTCTCTCTAGTGTCTTCAGGATGAAGGAGGTAAGGCTAATCGGCCTGTAATCCTTTGCTAGGATATGGCCCCTTCTTCCTGGTTTAGGTATAAAAACGACTTTCGCTTCCCTCGACTGGAGTGGAATATACGTCAGTCTAATGCAAGCCTTGTATATGGCTTTCAGCCATCTACAGATGCTGTCTTTGGCTGTCTGTAGCATTGCCGGTATTATGCCGTCTGGGCCCGGGCTTTTGTACCTTTCGAAGGAATCAATTGCCCACCGGATCTTCTCAGTGGTAATGATGTCCTTAGTTGACGTTTCTATTTGTGAGGTTCTTCCCCCTTCGGGTTCCTTGATCTCTTGCAAGTTTCCTGGAAAGTGGGTGTCAACTAGCAACTCCAGCGACTCCTCTATCGTCGTTGTTGCCGTGTCGTCTGCCCTGTTAATCAGGGTGGGGCTTGTGTGTCCTTTAGCGAGAATCTTGCTTAGTCTCGCAGTATCTTTTACGCCTTCCAGTGACTCGCAGTATCTCTGCCATGAGTCCTTTTTGGCCTCGTAAATTGCGTTCTTGTACGCTCTCTGCGCCTCCTTGTATGGTTCCCATTCCTTGGTACCATAACTGGTGTTGAAGGACTTCCGCGCCCTTCTCCTGAGATCGCTGAGCTCTTTCGTCCACCATGTTGGATACTTCTTCCTTGAGAATGTGATCTTACAAGTCTCTTGGAAGGCATTGTTGAGTATGTTGGTGAGGTCCTCTACTTCCTTGTCGAGGGCCTCAGGGGAGGATTGTACCTTTATCCTCCTGCTGCCAACTTTCGATTGGACAATTTCACTGAATTTGCCCCAATCCGCTTTACGTGGGTTTCTTTTTGGTACCTGATTGCTAACCTGTACCGCTAGATCGAAGAAGATATATCTATGGTCAGAGAAGGAGTGTTGGGTCGATACTCTCCAGTTCTCTACCTTGTAATTGCCCTGTTCAATCTGTAAGGTGATGTCTAGCACCTCTTCCCAGCCCTGGAAATTACCTGTGCTGGGAAAAATGAATGTCGGCGTCTTACCTCTGTTACATATTGTAACGTTGCGACAAATTATGTTATCAAAAAGTGACTCACCTCTTTCATTTGTTTCCGAGCTTCCCCAGAGCGTGTGCCTTGCATTGGCATCGCATCCTAGCACTAGGGTCGTCTTATTGTCTTCGGCCCTTTGCAGCAGCTTGACCACCGGCTCAGGCGGGGCCGGTTCGTCATGGGCCATATATGCCGAAGCTATCAGCACTCCGCTCCCATCCACCGTCACGAATCTGGCCACTGCTAGGTCAGGTGTGCTAAGATCGGGACAGAGAAAAGCATTAAAGTGGTTTTTTATTACTATGCATGCTCTCGGCCTACCATTCGAGTTGGTGCACAGTAGTGTGTATCCGGGGATCCTAAGACCAGTGACTTGCTCGTCCCTGGTCCAAGACTCCTGTATCAGGCCGATGTCGATATCCCTCTCCCTTAGAAGGATCGTGAGATTGCTTGAAGCGTGCGTGCTGCGCTTCAAGTTAATCTGCACTATGCTCGACATCGATCGTACTTGGTGTTGTGTCGGGGGTCTTATCGTCGATGACCATATCGTCCAACAGCTTGTTGGTGTCATCGACCTCCTCCAGTAGCTCGTCTGGTTCGGCAAGGAAAACCCTGATCTTTGCCTTCCTTATGCCGTACCTGACTTTGTGGTCTGCGGCCTCTAGCTGCGGCAGGCAGCGTTGGTTTATGAGCAGGAGGAAAGGCTGGCTCGTCTTCATCTCCTTCTCTGCCTTGAGGATGGTCCAGTCTGCCATATGGACATCCGGGTTCTGAGCCTTCAGAGCAGCGATCACCTTTACATGGTCAGTTTGCCCCTTGGGTAACCAGATACGAGCTCTGGGTCTCCTGGGGATCTCCCTGGCGTGGACTAGCGTGGACCAGCCCAAGCGTTGCTAATCTTAGCCACGCACTCCGCCAGGAAATTCCTGGAGAACCCATCGTCGGTGCCCCCTGACCACGTCCGAGGAGTCGAAGGAGGGGATGGGGCCGGCCGGCATGCTGACTACTCTGTCAGTTATCATGTCGGCTAACTTGGCCTCGATCACCTCACACTTCTCCGACAGCAGGCGTCCGTCGTCGTGGTTCTCATCCACCAGAGCCATAGCCAGACTGTCTCTGACCACCTCGCTGAACTTCTTCGTCTTGCTGACGAAGCTGGTCACTCTCGGCTTGCCCTGCGTGTCCTTTGCCCTCTTAGGTGCGCTCTCGCTCACATCTTGCGAACGATTACGCTTTGCCTGGGTGGGCTGGACTACCACGGGGTTTTCCGCCTTGAAGCTCTCAAATTCCGCGATCTCCGCAAGGAATTTGACTTTGTCTGCTGCATCGCGGGGGTTGATCTTGCCCTCGGCCTCGTTCTTGGCTATCTTGCGCAGAATGAAGCGGGCTCTACCGACCATCGCCTGTCTTTGATGATGAGTCATCTTGCTTTTAGTCTAATAGTTCATAGAGAAAGCGTTATCCGAAATTGCTACATAGTATTAAAAGAGCAACAAATTTCAGCTCCTAAATCGTTCCTATGGGAGCTATAGGATATAGTTTCCTGATCCGAATTTTCATACCATATGTGCGTAGGGACAAATTATGACGATATGTTAAGTTTCAAGTCGATATCTCCAAAACAGTGCACCTGTCTGAAATACAAACATAGTCAAAAGTATTTACACAACGACCAATTGTATGCAACTCTCAACTTCTCCTAGCTGTTACTCTTGTTGTTGTTATCCGATTTCCCCGAAATAATTTTTATAGGATAGGTTAATCTATTTAGAAGCTAGTGAAAAAGAAACTAGAAACCTAACGGTTCATAGGACAAAGAGAAAAATAAAAGAAAAGATACATGCAAGTTGTCAAAAGTATTTACACAACATTTTTTGGTGTCGAAAGTAATTACACAAAACTTAATTTTATTAATTCAGCTTAGAATCTAATTTTAACCAAAATCTTTTTTAATTTTATGAAAATACATTAATAATATTTAGTAAATCAGCCTTTGGCATCAATGACAGCTTGCAGTTTTTTTTGTATAGACCCTACCAAAGATTGGCCAAATTGTAAGGACAATTCTGGCCAAATTTTGTTATTTCTGCGATGGTTTCCTCTCGAATTTTATTTTTATTGATGATTTTATTATTTTTAATGAAAGCCCAAACGTTTTTAATTATATTTAGGTCTGGGTTCTGTGGCGGCCATGAGAGAACCGCCTGACTAAGGTCGTGCAAGAATTTTGTGGGTACTTTATCCTTATGGCAAGTCCTGTAATAATTGTCTTAGAATCCAAAACTGTAATTTTTTAACAAATTAGTAATTGTACCCTTCGTTGCAGGCTAAAAGAAACTAATTTCAATACGTATGTTGTCCGAAAAGTGATTTAAATCACACCAGCCAAAACATTACTGTGCCCCCGCCAAATCTATTAGTTGGCTGGGCTGCCAAATGCTTTTGGTTTTTTTTCAAATGCACAAATTTGTTAATGTACGACCCCTAGCAGCCGTATCAGTCAATAAAATATTAAACCAGAAGTTAAGAGGCTTCTTAATGTATTGATATGCAAAATCAAGTCGTTATTTTTTATTGGCTGGTGTGATTTAAATCACTTTTCGGACAACATACGTATTGAAATTAGTTTCTTTTAGCCTGCAACGAAGGGTACAATTACTAATTTGTTAAAAAATTACAGTTTTGGATTCTAAGACAATTATTACAGGACTTGCCATAAGGATAAAGTACCCACAAAATTCTTGCACGACCTTAGTCAGGCGGTTCTCTCATGGCCGCCACAGAACCCAGACCTAAATATAATTAAAAACGTTTGGGCTTTCATTAAAAATAATAAAATCATCAATAAAAATAAAATTCGAGAGGAAACCATCGCAGAAATAACAAAATTTGGCCAGAATTGTCCTTACAATTTGGCCAATCTTTGGTAGGGTCTATACAAAAAAAACTGCAAGCTGTCATTGATGTCAAAGGCTGATTTACTAAATATTATTAATGTATTTTCATAAAATTAAAAAAGATTTTGGTTAAAATTAGATTCTAAGCTGAATTAATAAAATTAAGTTTTGTGTAATTACTTTCGACACCAAAAAATGTTGTGTAAATACTTTTGACAACTTGCATGTATCTTTTCTTTTATTTTTCTCTTTGTCCTATGAACCGTTAGGTTTCTAGTTTCTTTTTCACTAGCTTCTAAATAGATTAACCTATCCTATAAAAATTATTTCGGGGAAATCGGATAACAACAACAAGAGTAACAGCTAGGAGAAGTTGAGAGTTGCATACAATTGGTCGTTGTGTAAATACTTTTGACTATGTTTGTATATGAACTTTTCAATGTCTCGTCCCAGTTCTGGGGAGTGAACGGCAGTTGATACGAAATTTGTTGCAGCATCGGAATGAATCCCTTGACGTCATGCTGGCGGCTTCGAATGAAGGAAGCAATGTCCTCGTTACTGATGTTTGAACCACTTCCCAGGGCACGCTGCCATGTCGAGAGCATCGGAAGGCTTGCGTAACCGAAATCGGAAACAAATCGAGCGTGCGGATAAGTCTCTGGGTTGAAACCGTCCTTGTCGTCTACCCAAAAATACACTGTAATATAATAATTGTATCTGGTTAATATCACAGGTCTACAAAAATTGACCTTACAAAAGTACGGTGAATAAAACCTTCAGATTGTGAAAGATCTCGGTCTGTATATTGCTAGTTCAAAAATCAAAAAAATTTCTCACGTACCAATTTTGAGGAAATCGCCCTCAAAGTACCAAAAATGACCTATTTTGGCACTTTTCAAACGCTAATAACACAGAAACCGCGCGTGTACCAAAGTTGAATTTGGACTTAAATGAAAGGCCAATCTTTCCCCTTTCAGATTTCAGATGGGTCCTGATTTTAGGACGACAGGTTCAGGAGCTATATCGCTTTTTCTGAACTAACTTTTGAGCCGTTTTTTTGCTATGTTGTAGCCCTGGAACTCAGTACAAAATGTGATGACTCAGATGTAACTCCCAAAAAATTTGTTCTAGTTTCAGGGCTACAACATAGCAAAAAAAGGGCTCAAAAATCAGTTTAGAAAAAGCGATATAGCTCCTGAACCTTACGTCCTAAAATCAGGACCCATCTGAAATCTGAAAGGGGAAAGATTGGCCTTTCATTTAAGTCCAAATTCAACTTTGGTACACGCGCGGTTTCTGTGTTATTAGCGTTTGAAAAGTGCCAAAATAGGTCATTTTTGGTACTTTGAGGGCGATTTCCTCAAAATTGGTACGTGAGAAATTTTTTTGATTTTTGAACTAGCAATATACAGACCGAGATCTTTCACAATCTGAAGGTTTTATTCACCGTACTTTTGTAAGGTCAATTTTTGTAGACCTGTGTATTCTAAAAGATCATAATTAAAAAAAATTGTAGTTTCTTAAAGTAGTGCCCCCAAACTTATAACCAAAGAAATAAGCAATCATATAAGGTTATACATATATGATAATGTATACATTTTTATACCCGCTACCCATAGGGTAGGAGGGTATTATAACTTTGTGCCGGCAGGAAATGTATGTAACAGGTAGAAGGAAGCATTTCCGACCCTATAAAGTATATATATTCTTGATCAGGATCAACAGTCGAGTCGATCTAGCCATGTCCGTCTGTCTGTCTGTCTGCCTGTCTGTCCGTCTGTCCGTATGAAACACTGGATCTCAGAGACTATAAGAGATAGAGCCCTAATTTTTTTTCGACAGTATTTGTTATGCTTGCACGCAGATCAAGTTTGTTTCAAATTTTTACCACGCCCACTTCCGCCCCCGAAAATCATGAAAAAGCGTATTAAGCGTATAATTTTAAAGCTAGAGTCGAATTTCGGTATGCATATTAAGAACTATAGTCTGTGTGATTCC
This sequence comes from Drosophila anomelani, assembly GCA_035045905.1. Classification (NCBI taxonomy): domain Eukaryota; kingdom Metazoa; phylum Arthropoda; class Insecta; order Diptera; family Drosophilidae; genus Drosophila; species Drosophila anomelani. The sequence continues at coordinate 937,394 of JAWNOO010000073.1, forward strand.
TGAAAATTTTGTTGCGATCAGATAAAAATTGTCGAAGTTATTAAGGAAATCATTTTGTATGGCCACAAACGGCTGCTGGCAGCATGCCTCATTTGGTTGACCAATTAGACCACCTAAATATTCTTATCCGCTCTTGATTGTGTTCGGAAAAGAATCTTATAAGATATTCGAGAAGCATTATGTTATTATGCATTAAGCAATAAATGGTAATAATTATTAGCCGCTTTAATGTAATAATAACGCGTTTCTTCACACATAGATACATGTGTATGCATTTTTGTATGCATGTGCTTATATTAGACTTGCATTTGCATTTGTCCGTTATGTTCAAAATTGTATTAACTGTTTTTTATGGCGTCCTGACGCTTTTCTGGTTTGAGAATGGGTAGCGGGTATCTCACAGTCGAGCTCACTCGACTGTAGCTTTCTTACTTGTTTCTTTAATAACTTAGACAATTTTTATCTGATCGCAACCAAATTTTCAGGGATCACACAGACTATAGTTCTTAATATACATACCGAAATTCGCGACTCTAGCTTAAAAATTATACGCTTAATACGCTTTTTTATGCTTTGCGGGGGCGGAAGTGGGCGTGGTAAAAATTTGAAACAAACTTGATCTGCGTGCAAGCCTAAGAAATACTGTCGAAAAAAAATTAGAGCTCTATCTCTTATAGTCTCTGAGATCCAGTGTTTCATACGGACATACGGACAGACAGACAGACAGACAGACGGACATGGCTAGATCGACTCGGCTGTTGATCCTGATCAAGAATATATATACTTTATAGGGTCGGAAATGCTTCCTTCTACCTGTTACATACATTTCCTGCCGGCACAAAGTTATAATACCCTTCTACCCTATGGGTAGCGGGTATAAAAAGGAAGCAGACTTCGGCTCACCGAGGTTTGTATACACCTGCAGATTAAAAATTAAATCTATAAAATCAAAAACAAAATATTGGTCAAATTCCAAATTTAAAACATGTTGAAAAACAGCAAAGATATGGATTTTTCACTTATTTTCCTAATTGAACGACAAAAATGTTGCCTACTTAGGGGCGTGCGTGACGAAAATGCTACTTTTTCTTTTATTTTCCTGATTGTTCCTATGGAAGCTATAAGAAAATATTATTACTCCACATTTGCAGCACCTTTGTAGATCAGTAATTTCTCCATGTCAGCATGGATTTGTTAAGCGAAGATCAACTACTACTGACCTTCTGGAGCTCACTTCTTTCATCACAAGGGCTTCAATAATAACTCTCAAACGGATGTAATTTATACAGACTTCAGCAAAGCATTTGATTCTGTTAATCATTTCCTTCTGCTTAGGAAACTCGACTTAATGGGATTTCCAATTGATCTTCTTAGGTGGATCTTTAGTTATCTGACTGGCAGGACGCAAAAAGTCCTCTTTAAAAACTTTTTATCTAATGTTGTCTGGTTTAACTCTGGCGCATGCGTGCAAACATTCTGGTAGCTCTTCGATAGTTTATTTCCTTGTATTCTTTTCTATATTTTCCTTCGCGTCTACTAATACCTAACCCTAACAGCCACGTGCCTGGTTTCATAAAGGCCACTTGAGTGTACTGACCGTAGTGCATATAGTACTTCGATTTTCATGAAATTAAACCGAAATTCAAGAATAACTGACAAAGTTAACATTTTTTTCTAAAAATTATCCGATTAGTATGTGTAGAAACGGACAGACGGACATAGCTAGATCGACTCTGCTGTTGATCCTGATCAAGAATATATATATTTTATAGGGTCGGAGATGTCTACTTTACTGCGTTGCAAACTTCTGACTAAAATTATAATACCCTGCAAGGGTATAATTATATAGTTAATAATGTAGAACTTATACATACATATACTTTAAGATAAATGCGAATAAGTGATGTACTGATATGCATAACCTTCAGTACCGTTCCGACAGAATTCCTCCAGGAATCATAAGGGACTGGACCGGGAATCCCTGAGGAATACCCCTGGAATTTTCATACAAAAAATTTTAAAATAGAGCTGCGGCCGGGAATTCGGACTCCCCAGGGAATTATCAAGGAATCCGCCCGGAATCCTGTCCGGAATTCATGTTGTATTTCGAAGTAAATTCCAGCGGGAATCCATACGGAATCTGTGCGGAAGCAGCTAGGAATTTAGTTAAGAATCCCAGAGCAATCACAAAAGAAAACCTATAGAAAATCCCTGGAATCCCACATTAATTTGTTCCTTTTTATACCCGCTACCCATAGGGTAGAAGGGTATTATAACTTTGTGCCGGCAGTAAATGTATGTAACAGGTAGAAGGAAGCATTTCCGACCCTATAAAGTACATATATTCTTGATCAGGATCAACAGCCGAGTCGATCTAGCCATGTCCGTCTGTCTGTCTGTCCGTCTGTCCGTATGAAACACTGGATCTCAGAGACTATAAGAGATAGAGCTCTAATTTTTTTTTGGACAGTATTTCTTATGCTTGCACGCAGATCAAGTTTATTTCAAATTTTTGCCACGCCCACTTCCGCCCCCGCAAATCATAAAAAAAGCGTATTAAGCGTATAATTTTAAAGCTAGAGTCGCGAATCTCGGTATGTATATTAAGAACTATAGTCTGTGTGATCCCTAAAAATTTGGTTGCGATCAAATAAAAATTGTCGAAGTTATTAAAGAAATAATTTTGTATGGCCACAAACGGCTGCTGGCAGCATGCCTCATTTGGTTGACCAATTAGACCAACTAAATATTCTTATCCGTTCTTGGTTGTGTTCGGAAAAGAATCTTATAAGATATTCGAGAAGCAATTTTAATAAATGGTAATAATTATTAGCCGCTTGAGTGCAATAATAACGCGTTTTTACACACATAGATACACGTGTAAGTATTTTTGTATGCATGTGATTATATTTCACTTGCATTTGCATTTGTCTGTTATGTTCAAAATTGTATCAACTGTTTTTTCTGGCGTCCTGACGCTTTTCTGGTTTAAGTATGGGTAGCGGGTATCTCGAGCTCACTCGACTGTAGCTTTCTTACTTGTTTTATTTAAATTTTATACTTTTATTAATATAAAATTAAAATTAAAATTAAAATAATGTAAAGTTTTACGGCCTTCCTCCGCCGACTGCAGATCCTTCCGGGAATTTATGTTATCTGTAAATTTAATGTTGGAATCAAATTAAAAATTTCAGCTTGCATATGTATATGTAAATATGTACAAAGATACATACCAGTTTTAACTGAAAAGAAACTCCGCATACCTAAAGAGTTTAGCATTTAAACAGTCTAAGATGAAGTCATATCCATGCTTTAGATCAATTCTGCAAAGGAATTTATAAATTGAGTAAAAGTAACTTGACTTACCTTATAATATTTAAATTTATACGCAACTTCAACTACCACTGTGTACTGTGTACCAAAGGTACACAGGTATTATAGTTTTGTGCGAGTTCGATTTTCTGTAACAGGCAGAGGGAGGCGTAGCAGACCCCCAAAAGTTACCTAAATATTGGTCAGGACCACTAATGGAGTCTATATAGCCATGTCCGTCTGTCCGTCCGTCCGTCCGTCTGTCTGTATGAACGCCTAGATCTCAGAGAGTATAAGAGCTAGAGACACCAAACTTGGGATTTAGACTTCTTATATCTGCACGCAGATCAAGTTTGTTTTAAATTTTTGCTGCTCCCCTTTTTGGAGGAGCTATTTGAAAAAAACGTATAGCTCCTAAATTTATAAAGTTATGTAAACCATATTAAAAAGCTTGATGTATTTTATCAAAATACACAGATTGTCCAAATTTCATTGCGATCGTGCCATAAATAGCGGAGATATAGGCTTTTACTTTATACACATTACGTGTACAAGAGGCAGCCCAGGCAGAAGGCTCCAAATAAATCAAAACGTTCATTACACATTTTAGGTTTGTTCACATTATTATGAAAATAAGATTACTGTTTTTGAATTGGTTGGTGGTGCAGCTGGCTAAGCTGATGTCTTTTTGAAATGTTAGTTGTCACGGGTTCGAATCCCGTCGGCGACGAGTGAAAGCTTTTTTATTTTTTGCAAATATTTTTAATTTTTTTATTTTTTTCAGTAAATCAAAATAATTACAGTATTTAATACTAAGAAATAAAAAAAAATGCAAGCAAAGAACTATTCTTAATTTTTTTAAATTACAAAAATTTCTTATGCCTGCGGTTGATTCGAAACCAGGCCAATTGCTTACAAAAATTTACGTGCAGCTTTACCCACTGAGCTATCGACTTTGCTCTCGAATGGGAAGACACTTGCATTATATCTAAATCTGTCTCGGTTTTTTGTTCCTATTCTCTTTCTTTTATATAATTGGGACGCGCCTTGTAATGGTACAGGGTATTCTACTGTCGGGACACCCGACTGTATGTCCATCTTGTTTATTTTCCTGATTGTTTCTATGTAAGCTATAGGATATAGTTGTCCGATTTATGTCCGTCAAATTAGCGTCGGTGAGTTAGCGTCGATATGGAACGGTGGGAAAATGGAACACGGAGAAATATTTTATATTTTATTTATTTAGTAAATAAGGCACTAAATAAAAGTAAATAAAGTTTATAAATGCTAAAAAACAAATTTACTAATATTTTTCACTGGGTTTGGGTGTATTTGACCTTTGGAACTATTAAAAAAAAGCCTTTGAAAAATCGGGTTTTCACAGTTTTTCCAATATCTCGGCTCGCCGGAAATGTGCCAATATAAGCGATATGCCAGGAAAAAGGACATATATTGTAGTTTTATTCTGCCAAGTTTCGTTCCATCCTATCCATAAGTTTTTGAGAAAATTGGATTACAGTAGACCAACCTCGGGGTCCGCTCCATACAAAATAGGGCAGCAAAAATGGTAAGCCCTATAACTCAAATTTAAGGGAATGTGCGAATATGCACGGTATACTGGCTTACTAAGGAAGAATTAGAGAATATTTGGGGAGAATTTCATAAGTTTCTATCCATACGTTTTTGAGAAAATCGCACAACAGTGGGTAGTGAATGTGGGCTGATAACGTAGGCGCGAACTATGAAAATGGAACCACTCGTGAACTTGCAGAGAACCACTTTCTGATCCGGACGTCGGAACCGTGACTATCGTGTTCCTTAAGTTATTTTCGACACTAACTTTTTAAAAATTCTAGCAAAAAAAATCCGAAGTGTGCCAACATGCACGGTATACCATTGGAAAGGGCGAATTTTCCTCTAATTTTGGTTTTAATCTCATCAAAAGTTATCCATACGATTTTGAGAAATAGCGTTTTTTATTATTATTAATAACACTGCCACCATATCGAACCTAATGTCACGTGGCGTGGCCCCATACGATATTTTCGACGCTAACTTTTTAAAAATTCTAGCAAAAAAAATCCGAAGTGTGTCAACATGCACGGTATACCATTGGAAAGGGCGAATTTTCCTCTAATTTTGGTTTTAATCTCATCAAAAGTTATCCATACGATTTTGAGAAATAGCGTTTTTGATTATTATTAATAACACTGCCACCATATCGAACCTAATGTCACGTGTCGTCCCCATACGATATTTTCGACGCTAACTTTCAAAAAATTCTAGCAAGAAAACGATTGAATGTGCCAACATGCACGGTATACCATTGGAAAGGGCGAATTTTCCTCTAATTTTGGTTTTAATCTCATCAAAAGTTATCCATACGATTTTGAGAAATAGCGTTTTTGATTATTATTAATAACACTGCCACCATATCGAACCTAATGTCACGTGTCGTCCCCATACGATATTTTCGACGCTAACTTTCAAAAAATTCTAGCAAGAAAACGATTGAATGTGCCAACATGCACGGTATACCATTGGAAAGGGCGAATTTTCCTCTAATTTTGGTTTTAATCTCATCAAAAGTTATCCATACGATTTTGAGAAATAGCGTTTTTGATTATTATTAATAACACTGCCACCATATCGAACCTAATGTCACGTGTCGTCCCCATACGATATTTTCGACACTACCTTTCAAAAAATTCTAGCAAGAAAACGATTGAATGTGCCAACATGCACGGTATACCATTGGAAAGGGCGAATTTTCCTCTAATTTTGGTTTTAATCTCATCAAAAGTTATCCATACGATTTTGAGAAATAGCGTTTTTGATTATTATTAATAACACTGCCACCATATCGAACCTAATGTCACGTGTCGTCCCCATACGATATTTTCGACGCTAACTTTCAAAAAATTCTAGCAAGAAAACGATTGAATGTGCCAACATGCACGGTATACCATTGGAAAGGGCGAATTTTCCTCTAATTTTGGTTTTAATCTCATCAAAAGTTATCCATACGATTTTGAGAAATAGCGTTTTTGATTATTATTAATAACACTGCCACCATATCGAACCTAATGTCACGTGTCGTCCCCATACGATATTTTCGACGCTAACTTTCAAAAAATTCTAGCAAGAAAACGATTGAATGTGCCAACATGCACGGTATACCATTGGAAAGGGCGAATTTTCCTCTAATTTTGGTTTTAATCTCATCAAAAGTTATCCATACGATTTTGAGAAATAGCGTTTTTGATTATTATTAATAACACTGCCACCATATCGAACCTAATGTCACGTGTCGTCCCCATACGATATTTTCGACGCTAACTTTCAAAAAATTCTAGCAAGAAAACGATTGAATGTGCCAACATGCACGGTATACCATTGGAAAGGGCGAATTTTCCTCTAATTTTGGTTTTAATCTCATCAAAAGTTATCCATACGATTTTGAGAAATAGCGTTTTTTATTATTATTAATAACACTGCCACCATATCGAACCTAATGTCACGTGTCGTCCCCATACGATATTTTCGACGCTAACTTTCAAAAAATTCTAGCAAGAAAACGATTGAATGTGCCAACATGCACGGTATACCATTGGAAAGGGCGAATTTTCCTCTAATTTTGGTTTTAATCTCATCAAAAGTTATCCATACGATTTTGAGAAATAGCGTTTTTGATTATTATTAATAACACTGCCACCATATCGAACCTAATGTCACGTGTCGTCCCCATACGATATTTTCGACGCTAACTTTCAAAAAATTCTAGCAAGAAAACGATTGAATGTGCCAACATGCACGGTATACCATTGGAAAGGGCGAATTTTCCTCTAATTTTGGTTTTAATCTCATCAAAAGTTATCCATACGATTTTGAGAAATAGCGTTTTTGATTATTATTAATAACACTGCCACCATATCGAACCTAATGTCACGTGTCGTCCCCATACGATATTTTCGACGCTAACTTTCAAAAAATTCTAGCAAGAAAACGATTGAATGTGCCAACATGCACGGTATACCATTGGAAAGGGCGAATTTTCCTCTAATTTTGGTTTTAATCTCATCAAAAGTTATCCATACGATTTTGAGAAATAGCGTTTTTGATTATTATTAATAACACTGCCACCATATCGAACCTAATGTCACGTGTCGTCCCCATACGATATTTTCGACGCTAACTTTCAAAAAATTCTAGCAAGAAAACGATTGAATGTGCCAACATGCACGGTATACCATTGGAAAGGGCGAATTTTCCTCTAATTTTGGTTTTAATCTCATCAAAAGTTATCCATACGATTTTGAGAAATAGCGTTTTTGATTATTATTAATAACACTGCCACCATATCGAACCTAATGTCACGTGTCGTCCCCATACGATATTTTCGACGCTAACTTTCAAAAAATTCTAGCAAGAAAACGATTGAATGTGCCAACATGCACGGTATACCATTGGAAAGGGCGAATTTTCCTCTAATTTTGGTTTTAATCTCATCAAAAGTTATCCATACGATTTTGAGAAATAGCGTTTTTGATTATTATTAATAACACTGCCACCATATCGAACCTAATGTCACGTGTCGTCCCCATACGATATTTTCAACGCTAACTTTCAAAAAATTCTAGCAAGAAAACGATTGAATGTGCCAACATGCACGGTATACCATTGGAAAGGGCGAATTTTCCTCTAATTTTGGTTTTAATCTCATCAAAAGTTATCCATACGATTTTAAGAAATAGCGTTTTTGATTATTATTAATAACACTGCCACCATATCGAACCTAATGTCACGTGTCGTCCCCATACGATATTTTCGACGCTAACTTTCAAAAAATTCTAGCAAGAAAACGATTGAATGTGCCAACATGCACGGTATACCATTGGAAAGGGCGAATTTTCCTCTAATTTTGGTTTTAATCTCATCAAAAGTTATCCATACGATTTTGAGAAATAGCGTTTTTGATTATTATTAATAACACTGCCACCATATCGAACCTCATGTCACGTGTCGTCCCCATACGATATTTTCGACGCTAACTTTCAAAAAATTCTAGCAAGAAAACGATTGAATGTGCCAACATGCACGGTATACCATTGGAAAGGGCGAATTTTCCTCTAATTTTGGTTTTAATCTCATCAAAAGTTATCCATACGATTTTGAGAAGTAGCGTTTTTGATTATTATTAATAACACTGCCACCATATCGAACCTAATGTCACGTGTCGTCCCCATACGATATTTTCGACGCTAACTTTCAAAAAATTCTAGCAAGAAAACGATTGAATGTGCCAACATGCACGGTATACCATTGGAAAGGGCGAATTTTCCTCTAATTTTGGTTTTAATCTCATCAAAAGTTATCCATACGATTTTGAGAAATAGCGTTTTTGATTATTATTAATAACACTGCCACCATATCGAACCTAATGTCACGTGTCGTCCCCATACGATATTTTCGACGCTAATTTTCAAAAAATTCTAGCAAGAAAACGATTGAATGTGCCAACATGCACGGTATACCATTGGAAAGGGCGAATTTTCCTCTAATTTTGGTTTTAATCTCATCAAAAGTTATCCATACGATTTTGAGAAATAGCGTTTTTGATTATTTTTAATAACACTGCCACCATATCGAACCTAATGTCACGTGTCGTCCCCATACGATATTTTCGACGCTAACTTTCAAAAAATTCTAGCAAGAAAACGATTGAATGTGCCAACATGCACGGTATACCATTGGAAAGGGCGAATTTTCCTCTAATTTTGGTTTTAATCTCATCAAAAGTTATCCATACGATTTTGAGAAATACCGTTTTTGATTATTATTAATAACACTGCCACCATATCGAACCTAATGTCACGTGTCGTCCCCATACGATATTTTCGACGCTAACTTTCAAAAAATTCTAGCAAGAAAACGATTGAATGTGCCAACATGCACGGTATACCATTGGAAAGGGCGAATTTTCCTCTAATTTTGGTTTTAATCTCATCAAAAGTTATCCATACGATTTTGAGAAATAGCGTTTTTGATTATTATTAATAACACTGCCACCATATCGAACCTAATGTCACGTGTCGTCCCCATACGATATTTTCGACGCTAACTTTCAAAAAATTCTAGCAAGAAAACGATTGAATGTGCCAACATGCACGGTATACCATTGGAAAGGGCGAATTTTCCTCTAATTTTGGTTTTAATCTCATCAAAAGTTATCCATACGATTTTGAGAAATAGCGTTTTTGATTATTATTAATAACACTGCCACCATATCGAACCTAATGTCACGTGTCGTCCCCATACGATATTTTCGACGCTAACTTTCAAAAAATTCTAGCAAGAAAACGATTGAATGTGCCAACATGCACGGTATACCATTGGAAAGGGCGAATTTTCCTCTAATTTTGGTTTTAATCTCATCAAAAGTTATCCATACGATTTTGAGAAATAGCGTTTTTGATTATTATTAATAACACTGCCACCATATCGAACCTAATGTCACGTGTCGTCCCCATACGATATTTTCGACGCTAACTTTCAAAAAATTCTAGCAAGAAAACGATTGAATGTGCCAACATGCACGGTATACCATTGGAAAGGGCGAATTTTCCTCTAATTTTGGTTTTAATCTCATCAAAAGTTATCCATACGATTTTGAGAAATAGCGTTTTTGATTATTATTAATAACACTGCCACCATATCGAACCTAATGTCACGTGTCGTCCCCATACGATATTTTCGACGCTAACTTTCAAAAAATTCTAGCAAGAAAACGATTGAATGTGCCAACATGCACGGTATACCATTGGAAAGGGCGAATTTTCCTCTAATTTTGGTTTTAATCTCATCAAAAGTTATCCATACGATTTTGAGAAATAGCGTTTTTGATTATTATTAATAACACTGCCACCATATCGAACCTAATGTCACGTGTCGTCCCCATACGATATTTTCGACGCTAACTTTCAAAAAATTCTAGCAAGAAAACGATTGAATGTGCCAACATGCACGGTATACCATTGGAAAGGGCGAATTTTCCTCTAATTTTGGTTTTAATCTCATCAAAAGTTATCCATACGATTTTGAGAAATAGCGTTTTTGATTATTATTAATAACACTGCCACCATATCGAACCTAATGTCACGTGTCGTCCCCATACGATATTTTCGACGCTAACTTTCAAAAAATTCTAGCAAGAAAACGATTGAATGTGCCAACATGCACGGTATACCATTGGAAAGGGCGAATTTTCCTCTAATTTTGGTTTTAATCTCATCAAAAGTTATCCATACGATTTTGAGAAATAGCGTTTTTGATTATTATTAATAACACTGCCACCATATCGAACCTAATGTCACGTGTCGTCCCCATACGATATTTTCGACGCTAACTTTCAAAAAATTCTAGCAAGAAAACGATTGAATGTGCCAACATGCACGGTATACCATTGGAAAGGGCGAATTTTCCTCTAATTTTGGTTTTAATCTCATCAAAAGTTATCCATACGATTTTGAGAAATAGCGTTTTTGATTATTATTAATAACACTGCCACCATATCGAACCTAATGTCACGTGTCGTCCCCATACGATATTTTCAACGCTAACTTTCAAAAAATTCTAGCAAGAAAACGATTGAATGTGCCAACATGCACGGTATACCATTGGAAAGGGCGAATTTTCCTCTAATTTTGGTTTTAATCTCATCAAAAGTTATCCATACGATTTTAAGAAATAGCGTTTTTGATTATTATTAATAACACTGCCACCATATCGAACCTAATGTCACGTGTCGTCCCCATACGATATTTTCGACGCTAACTTTCAAAAAATTCTAGCAAGAAAACGATTGAATGTGCCAACATGCACGGTATACCATTGGAAAGGGCGAATTTTCCTCTAATTTTGGTTTTAATCTCATCAAAAGTTATCCATACGATTTTGAGAAATAGCGTTTTTGATTATTATTAATAACACTGCCACCATATCGAACCTCATGTCACGTGTCGTCCCCATACGATATTTTCGACGCTAACTTTCAAAAAATTCTAGCAAGAAAACGATTGAATGTGCCAACATGCACGGTATACCATTGGAAAGGGCGAATTTTCCTCTAATTTTGGTTTTAATCTCATCAAAAGTTATCCATACGATTTTGAGAAGTAGCGTTTTTGATTATTATTAATAACACTGCCACCATATCGAACCTAATGTCACGTGTCGTCCCCATACGATATTTTCGACGCTAACTTTCAAAAAATTCTAGCAAGAAAACGATTGAATGTGCCAACATGCACGGTATACCATTGGAAAGGGCGAATTTTCCTCTAATTTTGGTTTTAATCTCATCAAAAGTTATCCATACGATTTTGAGAAATAGCGTTTTTGATTATTATTAATAACACTGCCACCATATCGAACCTAATGTCACGTGTCGTCCCCATACGATATTTTCGACGCTAATTTTCAAAAAATTCTAGCAAGAAAACGATTGAATGTGCCAACATGCACGGTATACCATTGGAAAGGGCGAATTTTCCTCTAATTTTGGTTTTAATCTCATCAAAAGTTATCCATACGATTTTGAGAAATAGCGTTTTTGATTATTTTTAATAACACTGCCACCATATCGAACCTAATGTCACGTGTCGTCCCCATACGATATTTTCGACGCTAACTTTCAAAAAATTCTAGCAAGAAAACGATTGAATGTGCCAACATGCACGGTATACCATTGGAAAGGGCGAATTTTCCTCTAATTTTGGTTTTAATCTCATCAAAAGTTATCCATACGATTTTGAGAAATAGCGTTTTTGATTATTATTAATAACACTGCCACCATATCGAACCTAATGTCACGTGTCGTCCCCATACGATATTTTCGACGCTAACTTTCAAAAAATTCTAGCAAGAAAACGATTGAATGTGCCAACATGCACGGTATACCATTGGAAAGGGCGAATTTTCCTCTAATTTTGGTTTTAATCTCATCAAAAGTTATCCATACGATTTTGAGAAATAGCGTTTTTGATTATTATTAATAACACTGCCACCATATCGAACCTAATGTCACGTGTCGTCCCCATACGATATTTTCAACGCTAACTTTCAACAAATTCTAGCAAGAAAACGATTGAATGTGCCAACATGCACGGTATACCATTGGAAAGGGCGAATTTTCCTCTAATTTTGGTTTTAATCTCATCAAAAGTTATCCATACGATTTTAAGAAATAGCGTTTTTGATTATTATTAATAACACTGCCACCATATCGAACCTAATGTCACGTGTCGTCCCCATACGATATTTTCGACGCTAACTTTAAAAAAATTCTAGCAAGAAAACGATTGAATGTGCCAACATGCACGGTATACCATTGGAAAGGGCGAATTTTCCTCTAATTTTGGTTTTAATCTCATCAAAAGTTATCCATACGATTTTGAGAAATAGCGTTTTTGATTATTATTAATAACACTGCCACCATATCGAACCTAATGTCACGTGTCGTCCCCATACGATATTTTCGACGCTAACTTTCAAAAAATTCTAGCAAGAAAACGATTGAATGTGCCAACATGCACGGTATACCATTGGAAAGGGCGAATTTTCCTCTAATTTTGGTTTTAATCTCATCAAAAGTTATCCATACGATTTTGAGAAATAGCGTTTTTGATTATTATTAATAACACTGCCACCATATCGAACCTAATGTCACGTGTCGTCCCCATACGATATTTTCGACGCTAACTTTCAAAAAATTCTAGCAAGAAAACGATTGAATGTGCCAACATGCACGGTATACCATTGGAAAGGGCGAATTTTCCTCTAATTTTGGTTTTAATCTCATCAAAAGTTATCCATACGGTTTTGAGAAATAGCGTTTTTGATTATTATTAATAACACTGCCACCATATCGAACCTAATGTCACGTGTCGTCCCCATACGATATTTTCGACGCTAATTTTCAAAAAATTCTAGCAAGAAAACGATTGAATGTGCCAACATGCACGGTATACCATTGGAAAGGGCGAATTTTCCTCTAATTTTGGTTTTAATCTCATCAAAAGTTATCCATACGATTTTGAGAAATAGCGTTTTTGATTATTATTAATAACACTGCCACCATATCGAACCTAATGTCACGTGTCGTCCCCATACGATATTTTCGACGCTAACTTTCAAAAAATTCTAGCAAGAAAACGATTGAATGTGCCAACATGCACGGTATACCACTGGAAAGGGCGAATTTTCCTCTAATTTTGGTTTTAATCTCATCAAAAGTTATCCATACGATTTTGAGAAATAGCGTTTTTGATTATTATTAATAACACTGCCACCATATCGAACCTAATGTCACGTGTCGTCCCCATACGATATTTTCGACGCTAACTTTCAAAAAATTCTAGCAAGAAAACGATTGAATGTGCCAACATGCACGGTATACCATTGGAAAGGGCGAATTTTCCTCTAATTTTGGTTTTAATCTCATCAAAAGTTATCCATACGATTTTGAGAAATAGCGTTTTTGATTATTATTAATAACACTGCCACCATATCGAACCTAATGTCACGTGTCGTCCCCATACGATATTTTCGACGCTAACTTTCAAAAAATTCTAGCAAGAAAACGATTGAATGTGCCAACATGCACGGTTTACCATTGGAAAGGGCGAATTTTCCTCTAATTTTGGTTTTAATCTCATCAAAAGTTATCCATACGATTTTGAGAAATAGCGTTTTTGATTATTATTAATAACACTGCCACCATATCGAACCTAATGTCACGTGTCGTCCCCATACGATATTTTCGACGCTAACTTTCAAAAAATTCTAGCAAGAAAACGATTGAATGTGCCAACATGCACGGTATACCATTGGAAAGGGCGAATTTTCCTCTAATTTTGGTTTTAATCTCATCAAAAGTTATCCATACGATTTTGAGAAATAGCGTTTTTGATTATTATTAATAACACTGCCACCATATCGAACCTAATGTCACGTGTCGTCCCCATACGATATTTTCGACGCTAACTTTCAAAAAATTCTAGCAAGAAAACGATTGAATGTGCCAACATGCACGGTATACCATTGGAAAGGGCGAATTTTCCTCTAATTTTGGTTTTAATCTCATCAAAAGTTATCCATACGATTTTGAGAAATAGCGTTTTTGATTATTATTAATAACACTGCCACCATATCGAACCTAATGTCACGTGTCGTCCCCATACGATATTTTCGACGCTAACTTTCAAAAAATTCTAGCAAGAAAACGATTGAATGTGCCAACATGCACGGTATACCATTGGAAAGGGCGAATTTTCCTCTAATTTTGGTTTTAATCTCATCAAAAGTTATCCATACGATTTTGAGAAATAGCGTTTTTGATTATTATTAATAACACTGCCACCATATCGAACCTAATGTCACGTGTCGTCCCCATACGATATTTTCGACGCTAACTTTCAAAAAATTCTAGCAAGAAAACGATTGAATGTGCCAACATGCACGGTATACCATTGGAAAGGGCGAATTTTCCTCTAATTTTGGTTTTAATCTCATCAAAAGTTATCCATACGATTTTGAGAAATAGCGTTTTTGATTATTATTAATAACACTGCCACCATATCGAACCTAATGTCACGTGTCGTCCCCATACGATATTTTCGACGCTAACTTTCAAAAAATTCTAGCAAGAAAACGATTGAATGTGCCAACATGCACGGTATACCATTGGAAAGGGCGAATTTTCCTCTAATTTTGGTTTTAATCTCATCAAAAGTTATCCATACGATTTTGAGAAATAGCGTTTTTGATTATTATTAATAACACTGCCACCATATCGAACCTAATGTCACGTGTCGTCCCCATACGATATTTTCCACGCTAACTTTCAAAAAATTCTAGCAAGAAAACGATTGAATGTGCCAACATGCACGGTATACCATTGGAAAGGGCGAATTTTCCTCTAATTTTGGTTTTAATCTCATCAAAAGTTATCCATACGATTTTGAGAAATAGCGTTTTTGATTATTATTAATAACACTGCCACCATATCGAACCTAATGTCACGTGTCGTCCCCATACGATATTTTCGACGCTAACTTTCAAAAAATTCTAGCAAGAAAACGATTGAATGTGCCAACATGCACGGTATACCATTGGAAAGGGCGAATTTTCCTCTAATTTTGGTTTTAATCTCATCAAAAGTTATCCATACGATTTTGAGAAATAGCGTTTTTGATTATTATTAATAACACTGCCACCATATCGAACCTAATGTCACGTGTCGTCCCCATACGATATTTTCGACGCTAACTTTCAAAAATTCTTATTGTCTACAATTCTACAAAATGTGCATGCCATATAAACGACATTATATTTAAATTCAATTTGGTAGCTGTTTTATCTAATTCCGTTTAGTCGTTTATGAGAAAACCCCTTTTTCCACATATTTACATATACATATGTACCGAGCGAAGAATTTATGTATATATCCGCAGCCCTGGCTGCGTAAAAATAAATTAATTTGATTTTAACTTTATTGTAGATATTATGCAAAAATAAGATTTGTATGTATTTTGATCCATGTTTCATGAAAATCCGTTCTGTCGTTGATTTTTGATTGATTTTTATTAATTTTCTATCTGCCTATCGAAAATTCCTTATTGCGGTAAAATTTTCAAGACCACATTTTAAGCAGCAATAATAATACAAAAAAAATTAAATAAAAAGAAATAAATAAAAATAAAAATGTAAGAATTTAGTTTTTAATTTTATAGCTCAATTGCAATCTGCAAGGGTATTTAAACTTCGGCTAACCGAAGTTAGCTTCCTTTCTTTGAACAAATACAATTTTGATTCCCCTAGTAGTTCCGCCACTGGCCCAGGGTTTGAGCGGCTCCTGTTGGAAGTACTCGTGCTCCATGCAGACCAAGGCGGAGGGTCGCAGTCGGATGTCATAGGAGAGCATTTGCTGGGGAAGCAAAAATAATTAAAATGGGATCTCATTTTATAATGAAAATATACTTACATTCAACAGATCATCGGCATACTCGCAGAGGTTGGGACAAAAGTCACGGGGTCTTTTTGGATGCCGATTGGGAAAGTGCTCCCTGGCCACTCAGATGGTCTGTGGCCATATCTTGTCCGTGGTTCGACTTGTCAGTTACACAAAGGACATATATTTCCATACTCGAAGATGCGGTCCAGCTGATTCTATTCCGAGGTACCCGGAAACAGGGCCTTGCGGTTAAACATCTCAAAGATAATGCAGGCAGCAATCCAGATATCCACGGTGCTGTTCTAGGACTGTGCAAGAAGGATAACTTGGATAACTTTTGATGAGATTAAAACCAAAATTAGAGGAAAATTCGCCCTTTCCAATGGTATACCGTGCATGTTGGCACATTCAATCGTTTTCTTGCTAGAATTTTTTGAAAGTTAGCGTCGAAAATATCGTATGGGGACGACACGTGACATTAGGTTCGATATGGTGGCAGTGTTATTAATAATAATCAAAAACGCTATTTCTCAAAATCGTATGGATAACTTTTGATGAGATTAAAACCAAAATTAGAGGAAAATTCGCCCTTTCCAATGGTATACCGTGCATGTTGGCACATTCAATCGTTTTCTTGCTAGAATTTTTTGAAAGTTAGCGTCGAAAATATCGTATGGGGACGACACGTGACATTAGGTTCGATATGGTGGCAGTGTTATTAATAATAATCAAAAACGCTATTTCTCAAAATCGTATGGATAACTTTTGATGAGATTAAAACCAAAATTAGAGGAAAATTCGCCCTTTCCAATGGTATACCGTGCATGTTGGCACATTCAATCGTTTTCTTGCTAGAATTTTTTGAAAGTTAGCGTCGAAAATATCGTATGGGGACGACACGTGACATTAGGTTCGATATGGTGGCAGTGTTATTAATAATAATCAAAAACGCTATTTCTCAAAATCGTATGGATAACTTTTGATGAGATTAAAACCAAAATTAGAGGAAAATTCGCCCTTTCCAATGGTATACCGTGCATGTTGGCACATTCAATCGTTTTCTTGCTAGAATTTTTTGAAAGTTAGCGTCGAAAATATCGTATGGGGACGACACGTGACATTAGGTTCGATATGGTGGCAGTGTTATTAATAATAATCAAAAACGCTATTTCTCAAAATCGTATGGATAACTTTTGATGAGATTAAAACCAAAATTAGAGGAAAATTCGCCCTTTCCAATGGTATACCGTGCATGTTGGCACATTCAATCGTTTTCTTGCTAGAATTTTTTGAAAGTTAGCGTCGAAAATATCGTATGGGGACGACACGTGACATTAGGTTCGATATGGTGGCAGTGTTATTAATAATAATCAAAAACGCTATTTCTCAAAATCGTATGGATAACTTTTGATGAGATTAAAACCAAAATTAGAGGAAAATTCGCCCTTTCCAATGGTATACCGTGCATGTTGGCACATTCAATCGTTTTCTTGCTAGAATTTTTTGAAAGTTAGCGTCGAAAATATCGTATGGGGACGGCACGTGACATTAGGTTCGATATGGTGGCAGTGTTATTAATAATAATCAAAAACGCTATTTCTCAAAATCGTATGGATAACTTTTGATGAGATTAAAACCAAAATTAGAGGAAAATTCGCCCTTTCCAATGGTATACCGTGCATGTTGGCACATTCAATCGTTTTCTTGCTAGAATTTTTTGAAAGTTAGCGTCGAAAATATCGTATGGGGACGACACGTGACATTAGGTTCGATATGGTGGCAGTGTTATTAATAATAATCAAAAACGCTATTTCTCAAAATCGTATGGATAACTTTTGATGAGATTAAAACCAAAATTAGAGGAAAATTCGCCCTTTCCAATGGTATACCGTGCATGTTGGCACATTCAATCGTTTTCTTGCTAGAATTTTTTGAAAGTTAGCGTCGAAAATATCGTATGGGGACGACACGTGACATTAGGTTCGATATGGTGGCAGTGTTATTAATAATAATCAAAAACGCTATTTCTCAAAATCGTATGGATAACTTTTGATGAGATTAAAACCAAAATTAGAGGAAAATTTGCCCTTTCCAATGGTATACCGTGCATGTTGGCACATTCAATCGTTTTCTTGCTAGAATTTTTTGAAAGTTAGCGTCGAAAATATCGTATGGGGACGACACGTGACATTAGGTTCGATATGGTGGCAGTGTTATTAATAATAATCAAAAACGCTATTTCTCAAAATCGTATGGATAACTTTTGATGAGATTAAAACCAAAATTATAGGAAAATTCGCCCTTTCCAATGGTATACCGTGCATGTTGGCACATTCAATCGTTTTCTTGCTAGAATTTTTTGAAAGTTAGCGTCGAAAATATCGTATGGGGACGACACGTGACATTAGGTTCGATATGGTGGCAGTGTTATTAATAATAATCAAAAACGCTATTTCTCAAAATCGTATGGATAACTTTTGATGAGATTAAAACCAAAATTAGAGGAAAATTCGCCCTTTCCAATGGTATACCGTGCATGTTGGCACATTCAATCGTTTTCTTGCTAGAATTTTTTGAAAGTTAGCGTGGAAAATATCGTATGGGGACGACACGTGACATTAGGTTCGATATGGTGGCAGTGTTATTAATAATAATCAAAAACGCTATTTCTCAAAATCGTATGGATAACTTTTGATGAGATTAAAACCAAAATTAGAGGAAAATTCGCCCTTTCCAATGGTATACCGTGCATGTTGGCACATTCAATCGTTTTCTTGCTAGAATTTTTTTAAAAGTTAGCGTCGAAAATATCGTATGGGGACGACACGTGACATTAGGTTCGATATGGTGGCAGTGTTATTAATAATAATCAAAAACGCTATTTCTCAAAATCGTATGGATAACTTTTGATGAGATTAAAACCAAAATTAGAGGAAAATTCGCCCTTTCCAATGGTATACCGTGCATGTTGGCACATTCAATCGTTTTCTTGCTAGAATTTTTTGAAAGTTAGCGTCGAAAATATCGTATGGGGACGACACGTGACATTAGGTTCGATATGGTGGCAGTGTTATTAATAATAATCAAAAACGCTATTTCTCAAAATCGTATGGATAACTTTTGATGAGATTAAAACCAAAATTAGAGGAAAATTCGCCCTTTCCAATGGTATACCGTGCATGTTGGCACATTCAATCGTTTTCTTGCTAGAATTTTTTGAAAGTTAGCGTCGAAAATATCGTATGGGGACGACACGTGACATTAGGTTCGATATGGTGGCAGTGTTATTAATAATAATCAAAAACGCTATTTCTCAAAATCGTATGGATAACTTTTGATGAGATTAAAACCAAAATTAGAGGAAAATTCGCCCTTTCCAATGGTATACCGTGCATGTTGGCACATTCAATCGTTTTCTTGCTAGAATTTTTTGAAAGTTAGCGTCGAAAATATCGTATGGGGACGACACGTGACATTAGGTTCGATATGGTGGCAGTGTTATTAATAATAATCAAAAACGCTATTTCTCAAAATCGTATGGATAACTTTTGATGAGATTAAAACCAAAATTAGAGGAAAATTCGCCCTTTCCAATGGTATACCGTGCATGTTGGCACATTCAATCGTTTTCTTGCTAGAATTTTTTGAAAGTTAGCGTCGAAAATATCGTATGGGGACGACACGTGACATTAGGTTCGATATGGTGGCAGTGTTATTAATAATAATCAAAAACGCTATTTCTCAAAATCGTATGGATAACTTTTGATGAGATTAAAACCAAAATTAGAGGAAAATTCGCCCTTTCCAATGGTATACCGTGCATGTTGGCACATTCAATCGTTTTCTTGCTAGAATTTTTTGAAAGTTAGCGTCGAAAATATCGTATGGGGACGACACGTGACATTAGGTTCGATATGGTGGCAGTGTTATTAATAATAATCAAAAACGCTATTTCTCAAAATCGTATGGATAACTTTTGATGAGATTAAAACCAAAATTAGAGGAAAATTCGCCCTTTCCAATGGTATACCGTGCATGTTGGCACATTCAATCGTTTTCTTGCTAGAATTTTTTGAAAGTTAGCGTCGAAAATGTCGTAAGGAACACGATAGTCATGATTCCGATGTCTGGTTCAGAAACTCGTTCTCTGCAGGTTCACTCCTGGTTCCATTTTCATATTATGGAACACGATAGTCACGGTTCCGGTGTCCGGATCAGAAAGTGGTTCTCTGCAAGTTCACGAGTGGTTCCATTTTCATAGTTCGCGCCTACGTTATCAGCCCACATACACCACCCACTGTTGTGCGATTTTCTCAAAAACGTATGGATAGAAACTTATGAAATTCTCCCCAAATATTCTCTAATTCTTCCTTAGTAAGCCAGTATACCGTGCATATTCGCACATTCCCTTAAATTTGAGTTATAGGGCTTACCATTTTTGCTGCCCTATTTTGTATGGAGCGGACCCCGAGGTTGGTCTACTGTAATCCAATTTTCTCAAAAACTTATGGATAGGATTGAACGAAACTTGGCAGGATAAAACTACAATATATGTCCTTTATCCTGGCATACCGCTTATATTGGCACATTCCCGGCGAGCCGAGATATTGGAAAAACTGTGAAAACCCGATTTTTCAAAGGCTTTTTTTTAATAGTTCCAAAGGTCAAATACACCCAAACCCAGTGAAAAACATTAGTAAATTTGTTTTTTAGCATTTATAAACTTTATTTAGTTTTATTTAGTGCCTTATTTACTAAATAAATAAAATATAAAATATTTCTCCGTGTTCCATTTTCCCACCGTTCCATATCGACGCTAACTCACCGACGCTAATTTGACGGACATCACCAAATGTTGCTCCAACATTAATTAAAAATGCTGCACTTTTTAAGGCCGGAGTCGTCGATAATTTAATGGACGACAGTTCTTCACAACCCATTCGGTAACAAGAGTTATTCCCTCCTTTTTTGTTGCAGGATTGACATCAATTGGTGAAGTTTTGCGAAATTTACTGCCGTTTACTACAAAACATTTATGCTTGACTAGGTTCGACGTGCTTTCTCTAAACTTAAAAGCAGTCCAACACATCTTGCAAGCCACAAGGTCAACCAATTCGCCTCCATTTTCATTTTTAATTTTAGAAAAAAATTGCCACACTTCACTTCGGCCCCTCTTCTCAATTAAAGAGTACGTTCCACTCTGAAGTTTCTCCTTTACATCGTTTGCAATATTCTCATTTAAAACCACTGCGCTTGTATGTATGTACATATTTCAACCAAATTTTAAAAAATTAAAAAAAAAACGCACACATTAAACACTGGACAGGTCAAAAATACGCAGAAATTAAACTAAACACGAACAAAACAAACAAAAACAGCATATGTTATACGTCAAAAATTTGAGTTACTCGACTTTTCTTCGCTTTCCCAAATCTTTCAATCCGTTTTGTGCCTTATTTATTCTCACTCATTCAGCAAAATGTCATTTTCTATGAAACACAACACGCACTCACAATAGGACTCATTCACTTCATTGTGTTTCTCGCACTCATTCAATTCAATTCAATTCGAATCCATTCTATTTATCCTGTGTTGTTAATCAAACCATGCAGATCTCTAGTACAAACCCCTCTGATCCGATTGCATGACGAATCTTTTCATAAAACAGACTTTTTCTTTAGTTTTTTAATCTTTAAAAAACGAGAGTGTCACAAGCGCTATTTGGCGTCTGGTTGCTCAACACTGGACCGTTCAAAAATTTTTTTTTCAAAATTTCTGCTATGCAACATTGAAATTTTGTGTTTTCTTAACGTAATAATATGTTTAAAAAATTATTTTTAAAAACTTTTGAAAAATTACTTTTGCTTTTATAGGCTTCCTATTTACATAAAATTAAAACCAAAATTCAGGAATGATACAAAGTGGCCAAATCTCAAATATGATGAAAATATGTTGAGAAACAGCGAAGGTATGATTTTTTCCCTGATTGTACCTATGGCAGCTATAGGACATAGTTGTCCGATTTTCATGAAATTAAAACCCAAATTCTGAAATAATATTAAATGGTCAAATATCAAATTTGGTGAAAATATGTTAAAAACTGACAAAGTTATAATTTTTTTCGAAGATTTTTTCGATTGTTCCTATGGCAGCTATATGATATAGTCGTCCGATCCGGCCCGTTCCGACTTATGTACGAGTGAGAGTATATAGAAGATTAACTACAAAGATTCATTCAGATAGCTTTAAAACTGAGGGACTAGTTCGCGTATAATCGGACAGACGGACGGACGGACAGACGGACATGGCTAGATCGACTCGGCTGTTGATCCTGATCAAGAATATATATACTTTATAGGGTCGGAGATATCTCCTTCACTGCGTTGCAAACTTCTGGCTGAAATTATAATACTCTGAAAGGGTATAATAATAGAAACGCGGTTGTATTTGGTCAAAATCTGTGGTTATTCTTCGTTTCAATTAAAATAAAAGGTATTGTTTGGAATATTTGTAATACAAAGAGGGCTATTACAGAAATTTCTTGTACATTTTATCCAGGCCCGTCGAAAGGAAATACGGACCCGCTAAACTAGTCAATTTGGATAAAGATTCATCATTTCGTTTATATTTTTATTTCTAGGTCAAAAACATAAAATTTAACTTAAGTATTCTAATATGTTCCTTTTCAGCGATGAGAGTAAATTTTGCACCTTGGACCTTTTTCCAGAAAGTTTCAGGCTCCTGGCTGAATTTTTTGGCAAACTCAAGTCGCTATGCTCTGTTGGTTGGCGATACCAAGGGCTTCTTCCGCGCAGTGCAGGCATGTAGGTCCTTTTTCATTCCCTTTTCCATTTTTCGGACGGTATCTTCATGAAGATCCTTCTTGTATTTCTCCTTAATGTTCTGGAAACAAATTTGGATGCAATCGCAAAGAAATAGGGGATATATGATGACTTTTGGGTTCAACAGGGCAACGACCCGAAGCATATCGCCTATGCAGAGAGGATGTGGTTGCTGTTGAGGGGGTATAAACAGTTACATACGCCTCCTCAGTCGCAGGAGATGAATCCCGTATGGGTAAATCCGGGGAAAGGTCAACCACGACCAAAAGTGAAAAACTTCTCTAAAATGAATTTTATCAACATAGTTACATTAAAATATGGTCCAATATATGAAATTGGTAGCCTTTATCATATTCTAAAGCAAAAGTTGAAATATTCGATTGCATATTCGCGCAATCGCATTTTTTCAATATTTTGACAAAAAATAGCAAAAAAAAAGGGCATGTTTTGTTTTGCTTATTTCTTCTAAACAGAGGCATTATGCTTTGACTTATGTTTTCTAACATCACTAGAAGAATCCAAATATTCAACATAAAAAGCATATATGATCTTCTAATGTATTTAAATAATAAAAAACAGGGTCCAAAGTCCGATGGAAAAATCGTACGTTCGCGACCCGTACGTTCGCGACCCGTACTTAATTTAATTTTAAAAAATCTAATTGAGATATTTAATTGGGAATAGACTCGATAGAAAGCTACATGCCTCTTTTTTAAAAGAAAAGTTATTGCATTAAAATATTCCTTTCCAATTCGCAGATTTTTTTATTTTGCTAGAGCAAGCCAAAACCGACTTCCATTCCGCGTACGTTCGCGACCGCATGTTTTTTGCCAATATTATGAAAGTGAAAAATCTATTAGAACCATAATTTACACTAAGAAAAGAACTCTCGAAATGCTATCGGAAACCAAAAAAAAAAGTTTCAGAAAATTTTTTTTTCTTTAATTTTTTGCACTAATTGCGTACGAACGTACGTTCGCGACCCCAGGATTTGCCCATATAGCATCTAAAGGATTTTTCGTTTTTTAATTTTCATAAAATAACTCGAAGAATAAAAAAAACGGAAACTGTAGAAATCGAATATAAATAAACAAGTTAACAAAATAAAAATAAAATAAAATCAATATCTAATATATAAATATGTTTTTTTAGCCATCGAAGTTAGGCATAGAGTTTGTACGTATACTTTTTCTGGTATGTGTATGTAATACATACATATGTATGTACATAAGAAGGCATATATTGCTATATATGTACATACTTAGGTAGCTTCTATTAAAACGATAAGAAATCAACAAGAAACCAAACAGGAATATTCGGAACATTGAAGTTTGTATACCCTTACAAAATACAAGAAAGGAAGCTATCTTCGGCTCACCGAAGTTTGTATACCATTGCAGAATTTAAACAAAAAATTCAAACCGAAATTCTGAAATAATAATTAGTTGCCAAATCTCAAATTTGATGGCAATGGTTTGAAACTCGGCTAAGCTACGGTTTTTTATTTTCCTGATTGTTCCTATGAAAGCTAAAGGATATAGTTGTCCGATTTTCATGAAATTAAAACCGAAATTCGGAAATAATATTAAACGACCAAATATCAAATTTGGTGAAAATTCGTTGAAAACTGACAAAGTTATAATTTTTCTTTTATTTTCCTGATTGTTTCTATGGAAGCTATAGGATATAGTCAGCCGATTTTGATAAAATTAAAATCAAAATTCAGGAATAATAAAATGTGGCTAAATATCAAATTTGTTGAAAATATGTTGAAAACTGACAAAGTTATGGTTTTTATACCCTTGCAGGATATATAAGTTTCAGTCAAAAGTTTGCAACGCAGTGAAGGAAGCATCTCCGACCCTATAAAGTATATATATTTTGGATCAGGATCAACAGCCGAGTCGATCTGGCCATGTCCGTCCGTCCGTCCGTCTGTCCGTCTGTCTGTATGAACGCCTAGATCTCAGAGACTATAAGAGACTAGAGACACCAAACTTTGGATTTAGACTTCTTATATCTGCACGCAGATCAAGTTTGTTTTAAATTTTTGCTGCTCCCCTTTTTGGAGGAGCTATTTGAAAAAAACGTATAGCTCCGAAATTTATAAAGTTATGTAAATTATATTAAAAAGCTTAATGCATTTTATCAAAATACACAGACTGTCCAAATTTTATTGCGATCATGCCATAAATGCGGAGCAATAGGCGTTTTACTTTATACACATTACGTGTACAAGAGGCAGCCCAGGCAGAGGGCTCCAAATAAATCAAAACGTTCATTAAACATTTTACTTATGTTCATATTACTATGAAAATAAGGTTACTCATTTTGAATTGGTTGGTGGTGCAGCTGGCTAAGCTGAAGTCTTTTTCAAATGTTAGTTGTCACGGGTTCGAATCCCGTCGGCGACGAGTGAAAACTTTTTTATTTTTAGCAATTTTTTTTTTCCAGTACATCAAAATAATTACATTATTTAATACTAAGAAATAAAAAAATGCAAGCAAAGAACTTAATGTTTTGAAAATGAAAAAAATCCTTATGCCTGCGGTTGATTCGAACCCAGGCCAATTGCTTACAAAAATGTATGTGTAGCTTTACCCACTGAGCTATCGACTTTTCTCTTGAATGGGAAGACATTTGCATTATATGTAAGTTTGTCTCAGTTTTTTATTCTTATTCTCTTTCTTTTATATAATTTTGGGACGCGCCTTGTAATGGTACATGGTATTCTACTGTCGGGACACCCGACTGTATGTCCATCTTGTTTCTTTTATTTTCCTGATTGTTCCTATGGAAGCTATAGGATATAGTCAGCCGATTTTCATGAAATTAAAATCGAAATTCAGGAATAATAAAATATGGCTAAATATCAAATTTGGTGAATATATGTTGAAAACTGACAAAGTTATGTTTTTATACCCTAGCAGGGTAGCCGTGTTTCAAACCATTGCCATCAAATTTGAGATTTGGCAACAAATTATTATTTCAGAATTTCGTTTTTAATTTTATGTTTAATCTCTGCAAGGGTATACAAACTTCGGTGAGCCGAAGTTAGCTTCCTTTCTTGTTTTTCATTGAGTTTTTGTTTGCTTTGTTGCATTGCATTTTGGCAGACGCGTCAAAGAAGAATCCAAGCAGGTCGTAATAAAATTGTAGTTGATGGCTTTCATCGGCTTCAACATTTTTAACTCATTTAGGTAGCATAAAGTGAAAAGAAGTACTCTTGGCGGTTATCGATTTACCTGTAGAAACCAAAACCAAACTGCTCTAGTTATACCCTTGCATGGTATATTAGTTTCAGTCAAAAGTTTGCAACGCTGTGAAGGAGGCATCTCCGACCCTATAAAGTATATATATTTTTGATCAGGATCAACAGCCGAGTCGATCTAGCCATGTCCGTCTGTCCGTCTGTCCGTTTCTACGCAAACTAGTCCTTCAGTTTTAAAGCTATCTGAATGAAACTTTGCAGTTAGGCTTCTATATACTCTCACTCGTACATATGTCGGAACGGGCCGGATCGGACGACTATATCATATAGCTGCCATAGGAACAATCGGAAAAATCTACGAAAAAAAATTATAACTTTGTCAGTTTTCAACCAATTTTCACCAAATTTGATATTTTCCCATTTAGTATTATTTCCGAATTTGGGTTTTAATTTCATGAAAATCGGCTGACTATATCCTATAGCTTTCATAGGAACAATCAGGAAAATAAAAGAAAAATTCATAACTTTGTCAGTTTTCAACATATTTTCACCAAATTTGATAGTTACCCATATATTAGTATTCCTGAATTTCGATTTTAATTTCATGAAAATCGGCTGACTATACCCTATAGCTTCCATAGGAACAATCAGGAAAATAAAAGAAAAAACCATAACTTTGTCAGATTTCAACATATTTTCACCAAATTTGATATTTAGCCATATTTTAGAATTTCTGAATTTTGATTTTAAATTCATGAAAATCGGCTGACTATATCCTATAGCTTCCATAGGAACAATCAGGAAAATAAAAAACCATAACTTAGCCGTGTTTCAAACCATTGCCATCAAATTTGAGATTTGGCAACAAATTATTATTTCAGAATTTCGTTTTTAATTGTTTGTTTAAACTCTGCAAGGGTATACAAACTTCGGTGAGCCGAAGTTAGCTTCCTTTCTTGTTTCTTGTAGAAACGGACAGACGGACATGGCTAGATCGACTCGGCTGTTGATCCTGATCAAGAATATATATACTTTATAGGGTCGGAGATGTCTCCTTCCCTGCGTTGCAAACTTCTGACTGAAACTATAATACCCTGCAAGGGTATAAAAATGGGATAATAAAACATGAATGCAATTAAAATGAAAATAAAACAAGAAAGGAAGCTAACTTCGGCTCACCGAAATTTGTATACCCTTGCAGAATTTAAACAACAAATTAAAACCGAAATTCTGAAATAATAATTAGTTGCCAAATCTCCAATTTGATGGCAATGGTTTGAAAAACGGCTAAGATATGGTTTTTTTTTTCCTGATTGTTCCTATGTCAGCTATAGGATATAGTTGTCCGATTTCGGAAAAAATATTAAATGGGCAAATATCAAATTTGGTGAAAATTGGTTGAAAACTGACAAAGTTATAATTTTTTTTTTCGAAGATTTTTCCGATTGTTCCTATGGCAGCTATATGATATAGTCGTCCGATCCGGCCGGTTCCGACTTATGTACGAGTGAGAGTATATAGAAGACTATCTACAAAGTTTCATTCAGATAGCTTTAAAACTGAGGGACTAGTTCGCGTATAATCGGACAGACGGACGGACGGACAGATGGACGGACAGACGGACAGACGGACATGGCTAGATCGACTCGGCTGTTGATCCTGATCAAGAATATATATACTTTATAGTAGTAGACTGAAATTATAATACCCTGCAAGGGTATAAAAAAGGGTCTTAATGGTCTTATACTACGACAAAGGTTTAAAAAAAGGTTGGTAATGGGAAATCAAATTTTTTGATCAGTTTTCCCTGTAACATTTCTCAAAAAGTGGCTGAATAAAAATTATTCTGTTGTAACTGTTTTCTGCAATAAAAGTAGAATTAGAATAGCGTTCAAGATTAAACACATACAAGTCAGTTAATAATATGTATACTTTGAAAGTTGAATACAATGCCACAATATTAATTATTTTCTTATAAATATTGGTTAATAGTTTGAACCTTTATGCTATCGCTAGTTAGCGTAAGGCACTGCGAGTCATCCTCGAACACCAAGTAGATCGTTTTCCTTGGCGCTGTCTGAGTAAAGCCATTTAGGGAGAACGTATGGCGTTTCGTGATATATTCCGGATGAATCAATTCAAGATAAACAAGTAAAGCCGGAAATCGCACTGTAACAAGCAAACTGAAGCTGTTGGTATACGGAGGTTGTGCATTGTTGCAGTCTTGTCCTGCGACTTGCAACTGTTCGGAAAAGTAAGCAATTAATAGGTTTTTATATGGAAAGGAAGGACTACGTACTGTTAGTTCCGGATCTTTTATCCCACTAATATTTTTCATAGGCACTGGATAGTAATAGTTTTTTGCCACGGTCTCCCCATCTTGCAAAACTATCTCTAGGAATATTTCCTCCTTCGAATGGTTTTCGTATAGTAGCAGTTCTAGAGGTATGAGACGCACTTCAAGCTGGTTAGATCCCTATGAATTATTGATAACTATCAATAATGCCATTGGCTTTAGGGCTTCCCACTCCTTACCAAAATAAAGTCGAGTTCTATTGTCTTCTTAGCAATCAGGTCAGTCCATAGGTAGGTGTTTACCAGCACATGGTAAATCTTGGATTCTAAATAGTCGGCATAATGCTCCCGGGTTAGCGTGACGTTAAGGTTATTTGAGCTGGCGTCATACAAGGCAATAACGCTTTTTGAGGCCAGGAACTCCTTAGCCCAGTAGTAAATCATTTTAAAGTTTCCGTAGAAGTCAATGCACGACCATGTGGGAGCCACCCAAACGTCGTTTAGCTGCCAGATTAGGGAGCCCATTGTCTGGTTTTCAGTGCCTAGGCTGCGAAACAGTTCGACTGCTGTTTTGGTGGCCATAGCCTGCGCCACCTGGCTGAAATATATGAACTTTTCAATGTTCTCGTCCCAGTGCTGGGGAGTGAACGGCAGTTGATACGAAATTTGTTGCAGCATCGGAATGAATCCCTTGACGTCATGCTGGCGGCTTCGAATGAGGGAAGCAATGTCCTCGTTGCTGATATTTGAACCACTTCCCAGGGCACGCTGCCATGTCGAGAGCATCGGAAGGCTTGCGTAACCGAACTCGGAAACAAATCGAGCGTGCGGATAAGTCTCTGGGTTGAAACCGTCCTTGTCGTCTACCCAGAAATGCACTGTTATATAATAATTGTATCTGGTTAGTATTCTAGAAGATCATAATTAAAAAAATTTTAGTTTCTTTAAGTAGTGCCCCCAAAGAAATAAGCAATCATGTAATCATGTCATTTTTTCATACATATTTTACTATTTGTTTAAACATTTTTATACCCGCTACCCATAGGGTAGAAGGGTATTATTACTTTGTGCCGGCAGGAAATGTATGTAACAGGTAGAAGGAGGCATCTCCGACCGATATATATTCTTGATCAGCGTCAACAGCCAAGACGATCTAGCCATGTCCGTCTGTACGTCTGGCTGTCTGTGTGCCGTGTGTCCGTGTGTCTGTCCGTCTGTCCGTATGAAACACTGGATCTCAGAGACTATAAGAGATAGAGCTCTAATTTTTTCGACAGTATTTTTTATGCTTGCACGCAAATCAAGTTTGTTTCAAATTTTCACCACGCCTACTTCCGCCCCCGCAAATCATTAAAAAGCGTAGAGTCATTGAGTTTTAAAGTTAGAGTCGCGAATTTTGGTATGTAGATTAAGAACAGAAATCTGTGTGATTCCTGAAAATTTGGTTGCGATCAGATAAAAATTGTCGAAGTTATTAAAGCAGCATGCCTCACTTGGTTGACCAATTAGACCAACTAAATATTCTTACCAGTTCTTTATTGTGATCGGAAAAGAATCTTATAAGATATTCGAGAAGCAAAGTTAATAAATGGTAATAATTATTAGCCGCTTTAATGCAATAATAACGCGTTTTTACACACATAGATATATACATACATGTGTATGTATTTTTGTACGCATGTGATTATATTACACTTGCATTTGTCCGTTACGTTCAAAAATGTATTAACTGTTTTTCTGGCGTCCTGACGCTTTTCTGGTTTAACTATGGGTAGCGGGTATCTCACAGTCGAGCTCCCTCGACTTTAGCTTTCTTACTTGTTTAATTTGTATAAGAATAACAAAGTTATTGAGAAAGTACGCTGACGCTATAAAATGATCTAGTCCTCGAATAAACAAAATTTTCAAATAAAAAATGTGATCTGTCGGGGTTACAAATTAAATTTTTCGAAATTTATTAAAAATGGATTGTTTACCACCAATTTTTGGTACCAAACTAGTTTTTTATGCTGCTAAAAGTAATAAATAACTACTATTCTTGAAACTATATACTACAAAAAACAGATTTCTCTATATAGTACAAATGTACAGTAGTATCAAAACAAAAATGTGTACGAAATATTAATTATATTCAATTGTGTCAATCTGTGAGAATGTCGGTACCCAAAGTAATAAAGGTGTGTGGCTTAATCATCAAGAATGTTGCTAAAAAATTTTTTTATAAAAATCTAATTCCTTCATTACTTACTTCATTGTCATATAATCTGCCATATAAACGATAATTCCATTTATATAAGGGCCCAGAAAAATTACCAAAAGTGTGAATTTTTTAAACATAAATGATTTATACCTCTCATGTTATGCACGGTATGCATTGTTTATAAGGGTATCATAGATTCGTGCCAACCGGAGATGACAGGACAGACTAAACCTATTATTATTAATGTGTAGTACTTATTTTCTTTTTATTTATTATTAAGACTAAATGTCTAGAAGGCTCGATTTCATATAAATAATTCTCCCTTAAGGTGCACCACAGTAAATATTAAAAGCAGACTTACCATCACCATAGTTTGGATCTTGAGGATTTTTAGGCATATCATCAGCTGATTGTGCGACCCCCAGCGAGGGTGTGGAAATCATTGGACCAGGACGAGGGCTGAAATCACTACGAGATATGACGTTTAGCTCACCCATAATTATTTCAAATAGAGCATTATAATTGCTCTCAATGCGGTTGGCGTCTTCCCCTAATTCTGACTTGTTTGTTACGAGGTAAAGCTCGATCTCGTTATTGGCCACGATTAGTGCAAGGCTCGGGTGATATGACAGTCGCAGAGCGTTTTGCGCAGCTTCTAGACGGATGGAGGCCACGAAGTCCTTTTCTAAGGGGTATGCTGCACGGGAAAACGTCATGTCCTGCCACACTAGCAGCCCGTAAAAATCAGCCAAGTTGTAGAAGGTTTCTGACTCGTAGAGACCACCGCCCCAAACGCGAATCATGTTCATGTTGGCCTCGTGCGCGGCTTTTAGTAAATATTCGACTAAAATAAATTAGAGCAGTTTACAAATGATTTTCTTATTTGCATTCGCCTTTACTTGACTCCGTCTCTGCTGACAACTCCGGAAGTGTGTGAGCAGGTACGTAATTCGCGCCTTTCATGAATATTGGGTATCCGTTCACCCGGAAAAAGAATGTCCTGCCGTTTTCTAATTATACGAAGAGCAGAAAAAAATAAAATAAAAACAATTAAATAGTTATTAAAAAAGTTTAATCTACTTAAACAAAATTAATAAAGTAAACTTAAAATGTTATTTATATTATTATTATTATTTTTTGATTAGCATTTGAGAATATTTTTTTTACGACACAGAACATAGGAAACTTTCGAGTAGAACCAATGGAAACATGGGTCTAGGAATTCAAAACATAAACAAAACTCTTCATTTGGAAAGGGGAGATTAAACTTTATTATTCTATATTCCTTTGTACTCTGTATGATTGAGATAATCAATCAAAATCAATAAAAATAAATAAAATAAACAAAACAAAAAAACAAAAAAAACAATTAAGTACTCCAGATCTTAAAACATATCTAGTCACTTACGATCTTCGTTCTCTACCAGCTCTAAGGTGCGGAACCCAACCTTCAATATCTTCTGGGACTCTGTGCGGGAGCTTAGGCTGGGACCAGCTTCGCTGGTATAGCATTTCACTTTAAAAAGTATTGGGTAGAGCATCTGCTTGCCGTATCCGTTGGGCCACCACATAGTAACTCGGTCCTAGAGAAAGTGAGTATTAGCTGAATTTTCGACAAGACGTTGATGTTTGTACTTTGGATATTGATATTTCGAACTCTAACACGGGAGATGTGAACGAAACAATTTGTTTTTCCAGAACAAATGGTTTATCTAAGAGATTACTGGAACAAATAAAATAAATCACCTTTTCATACTTAAAATATTCACCATTCCAATTTACCTGGCATAAGCCTTAAGGTCGACATAGAAATCTTGCGTTGCGGGAGTACTGAGAAAGACGCGACAATCCAACGTCCAGTAAGTTTCGTTCCTCTTGATGGCCACATCGACGTCGCGCAGCACAGCTACTGTATAGTACTCGACTGCCACTGGCTTCCATATACCCGAGGAAAGCGCCACAGGGTTCCACTCGCCGCCAAAGCTCATTTGCATTTTGCGGAGATAATTCCGATGGCACTCTACGTCGCCGCGTGCTCTTGGGCAGCTGGGGGGTCCCGTAACAACTCCCTCCATTTGGCACTCTTGAAAGCGCCGCCTTGCCTCCTGTATGGGTGATAAAATCTCAACCTCCAAAATGTTTTGATTGGGACTAGGTAGTAGCAGGTGGCCGATGGCGAACGAGTAGCGAACGAACATGTTGTCAGTCTCGCCAAGAAGTTGCCCATTGACGCGCACTTGGGATACGGTGTCGATTCCGTGGAATGTCAGGTTCACCATTTCGTGGCTCATTTCCGCACCTGCGTATTAGAGTTAGTAATATCATTAAAGTTGGTTCGATGATGTTTTTACCCACTGTCGAATTTTGTGCTAAATATCCACGATTGGTTGGCTATCCAGCGAAGAGCTGCATCATTTCCGGGATCTAACAAGTCCCCATAGATATCCTTAAGCGCCGTGTATACTCCAGTCGGCATTCGGGGTACGCTAGTTTCCAATGCTGATCGTAGTCGATAAATTAATTGAGAGAGAAAGAGAGAGAGATTAATAGGCACATAAATAGGCTCAAAATCAGAACGTTTATAGTAAGCAATATATACATATATATTGGCAATTAATTAGACCAAATACAAGCGTTATCAAAAAGTCGACATAGACAAAGATTTTCTTATCTTATCTCGACTCTGCTATATACTCTACTATATACTATATTACTAATGACGCTCCACTGGTGGCAGAGATGAATCAACAAAACTATTTGGATTTCCATTTTAAAGCTTGTAAGGACACTTACAGGAGTTTTCATTTCTCAACGTCCATTTAGTCAACTCTTGAATAAGAATGGTTTTCGCATCGTTATGCTGGATGGTGATATAGAAAACACCAAGCAGGCAGATGAATCTGAAAGTATTTATTGCCATGCTGAGTGATTCGCAGTTAACATTTTACACGAATTTATTTGTAATATTTCAATTGAAATCTTATCAATTGGAGTGGGTTTTATCAACTGCTAACAGTCCGCGCTTTTCCAAACACCGTTACCACTTAGGAATAACTTTGATTACTGAAAATATTGTTTTGCTTCCAACCGCATATGGACTAGGTGTGGTGAATTTGTTCGGTAGATAACTGCCTATCGAGTACTAGAAACCTACCTCAAGATCAAGTTGTTGCTTTGATCATTAAATCTAAAGTTTGTTTTGAATCCTTATAATTTTCTTTCAAATAAAAGAAGTTGGATAGCTACAGTTGAGTGTAGGTGAATAAGGCTGCTATAATAAGCAGCTATATATACTTATATGTATATTATATATGGGCAAATCCGCGGAAAGGTCAACCACGACCAAAAGTGAAAAACTTCTCTAAAATGAATGTTATCAACATAGTTACATTTAAATATGGTCCAAAAAAAGAAACAAAAAAAAATATATATATATATATATAAAATTTGATAGCCTTTATCAAATTCTAAAGCTAAATTTGAAATATTCGACAGCATATTCGCGCAATCGTGCTTATTTCTTCTAAACAGTGGCATTATGCTTTGACTTATGTTTTCTAACATCACTAGAAGAATCCAAATATTCAACATAAAATGCATATATGATCTTCTAATGTATTTAAATAATAAACAAGTAAGAAAGCTACAGTCGAGTGAGCTCGACTGTGAGATACCCGCTACCCATACTAAAAAATAAATCTGGAAAATGTGCCCAAAATTGCTACTGTGAATAAAACATCATAAATTTGTACATCAATTCCAAAAGAACCAGAAAAGCGTCAGGACGCTTAATACATTTTTGAACATAACGGACAAATGCAAATGCAAGTGTAATAGAATCACATGCATACAAAAATACATACACATGTATCTATGTGTGTAAAAACGCGTTATTATTGCATTTAAGCGGCTAATAATTATTACCATTTATTTAAAATTGCTTCTCGAATATCTTATAAGATTCTTTTCCGAACACAACCAAGAACGGATAAGAATATTTAGTTGGTCTAATTGGTCAACCAAATGAGGCATGCTGCCAGCAGCCGTTTGTGGCCATACAAAATTATTTCTTTAATAACTTCGACAATTTTTATCTGATCGCAACCAAATTTTCAGGGATCACACAGACTATAGTTCTTAATATACATACCGAAATTCCGAACTCTAGCTTTAAAATTATACGCTTAATACGCTATTTTATGATTTGCGGGGGCGGAAGTGGGCGTGGTAAAAATTTGAAACAAACTTGATCTGCGTGCAAGGATAAGAAAGACAAGACAGACGGACCGACCGACAGACAGACAGACAGGCAGACAGACAGACAGACGGACATGGCTAGATCGACTCGGCTGTTGATCCTAATCAAGAATATATATACTTTATAGGGTCGGAAATGCTTCCTTCTACCTGTTACATACATTTTCTGCCGGCAAAAAGTTATAATACCCTTCTACCCTGTGGGTAGCGGGTATAAAAATAAATATATTATCCGTATAAAAACCACCCACACAATCATTTACCAAAGCAGATTTAGAGAACACCATTCCGAATACATCTACAAATACATTAATCACAGGAGAATTTAACGGGTGGAACACCCTTTGGGGATCGCCAAAGGACAATCGAAGAGAAAAAATTTTAGAAGAATATATCCAATAGAAGAATTTTATAATTCTAAACAACGGCCAACCAACGCACTTCTCCACGCACAAGACATACACTCCAATTGATTTTTTTTTTTTTTTTTTTTTACGACCGAGTCCCAACGAGGCCCACCTCCCGCCCAACCGACCGAGGGGCGCAGCCGCGTGACGTACGGCACGAACGCGTACTAGATAGACGCGAGAGAAGAAAAATAGAATAGAACGAGGAAAATTAGGATACACTACGGGCAAGTACTACAAGCAATACAGTTTTTAAGTTTTGAAGGCTTTCTACGCCTTCAATACTACTAAACAGGCGATTGTAATCAGTACATAAAACCCTAAAGGGTTCATGTACTTCAAAATCACGCCTACAGTGGTTAACTACTAGGGGGATAAAATTTCTAGAAGAAAGTCGGGGAACATGGAAATTGAGCTGCCCAAGCAGGTAGGGGCTCTCCACCTCGCCGTGAATGAGTTTATGTAGAAAGACGACGACAAGCATCGTCCTACGGTTAGTTAAAGAAGGTAAATTAATTAGGAGAAGTCTACTAGAGTAAGACGGTAATCTAAGGTTAGCATCCCAGGGTAGGCCACGGAGGGCGAAAAGTGAAAACTTCTTTTGGACAGATTCGATGCGGCTGCTATGGACTCCGTATTGAGGACTCCAGACGCACGAGCCATACTCCAATATAGGGCGTACTAACGAAGTATATAGGGTCTTCGTTACATAAGGAGAATCGAATTCCTTCGACCACCTTTTAATGAATCCAAGCATGCCGGCGGCTTTATTAACCATACAGGAAATATGTTCTGAGAACGAAAGTTTAGGGTCCAGGCGGACGCCTAGGTCATCAACAATAGTAATTCTTTCCAAAGAGCAATCGTTAAGCATATACGTGGCAGGGAGAAGAGTGGTGCGAGAAAATGTCATCAGCTTGCATTTAGAACTGTTGAGATATAAATCGTTAGCATGACACCATGCTTGAAAGTTATCGAGATCCGTTTGTAGGTCAGATTGGCATGAGCTTTCCCTATACTGTACGCAAAGTTTAACATCATCAGCATACATGAGTACTCTGGATTTGGTTAGAACCTGCGGCAAATCGTTGATAAACAATGTAAATAGTAGTGGTCCCAGGTGGCTGCCCTGTGGGACGCCAGAAGTGACACTGAGGCTATTAAATAGAACATTTCTGAACAGAACCTTTTGGGACCTGTCACTTAGATAACTCGAAATCCACTTAAGAAGATCACTTGGAAACCCCAATGAATCGAGTTTCCTAACCAGAAGAGAATGATTAACCGAGTCGAAAGCTTTACTAAAGTCCGTGTAAATGACATCGGTTTGAAAGTTTTGTTGGAAACCCCTAATAACGAAAGAGGTGAGTTCCAGAAGATTGGTCGTGGTTGATCTTCGCCTCATAAAACCATGCTGACATGGAGAGATGACGGATCTGCATAGATGTTGCAAGTGAGGAGTGATTACATTCTCGAAGAGTTTGGGGATTGCCGATAACTTAGAGATACCTCTATTGTTACTGGCATCCGACTTGCTACCTTTTTTGTGGAGAGGAATAACAAATGATTCCCTCCAAATAAGGGGAAATTCTGAGGATTCTAAAGATAAGGTAAACAATTTTAGAAGGGGGTTACATAGCGCCTCGGGGTAATACCTTAGCACAGAGCCCGGTATTCCATCAGGACCTGGTGAATATACTGGCTTAACACGTTGAAGATCAAGAATAAGTGAGCTTTCGTTTAAAATAGGACTGAAGATTAGGTTCGAACTGGGCATAGCTGGAGAAAATGTATGATCTGAAGATGTTGCGGGAGAATATGTGGTTTTAAAAAACTCAGCGAAGAGATTGGCTATTGCTTGATCAGAATTTACAGTAATATTGTTAAATGACAGCGAGGGAGGGTACAACGTGGGTTTACGTTTAGAGTTAACAAAGTTATAAAACTGTTTGGGGTCCTGCGTGAACTGGACCTTGCAACGAGTCAAATAATTTTTATAACACTGAGCGTTAAGCACGGTAAAGCTAGATCGAGCACTTAGATAGGATGAGAAAGCCGTTCTTAAACCAGTACGTTTATATTTATTATAAAGCCTAGATTTTACGTTTTTTAAACGTGTCAGCTCTTTGTTAAACCAGAGTGGTTTATTAGAGACCGACGGATAGGTTTCAGGAACACATAAGAAGAAAAATGAGTTCATGGCACTATAAAAGATATCAACGGCGGTTGCCATGTCTGAGCTCATGAAGAGATTAGACCAATCAAATTCAGCTATTAAAGTGTTTAGCCTCTGATAATCGGCCTTTCGGAAACAGCGGACTCTGTTTAACCACTAACAATACAACAATACAATACAATACAAAACAAAGCCAATCAACTGTGGGGTGGGGTATGCAGGCACCATCCGCTCGTAGAACAACAATAACAGCTGATTTGATTTCTCAACCACATAAGAACAGTCGGTGTTTTAAGTGACACCGCCTGCAATATACCCTGTTCCTATCTCATTAGATGGATTTTTATTAATTTGAATACATACATATATACAAAACATTTCACTGCTGCCACTGATTTGAATTTGTAAACAGATATGAAATGTATGCTGAAACATTAAGATGTAATATATAATATAATATATTTTTATCATTAAACCAATAGTGAATATGCCCATATTGTTAGGGTACCTGAAATGAAAAGTAGCAAAAGACCAAATATTCTGGCTGGGTCGAAATGAAATGATCGCACACATGCACCCGTGTACGTGAACGCATGTACACGCATACATATAAAGAAAAATTAAAGCACGATCCTTCTTCAAGATGCACCACTCTGCGACTAAACGAGCGAGCTCTCGCAATCAGTGTGCGAGCATAAGAATTGAGAGAGCGAAAAACCCTAGCGCACCCGAAGCTCCGGGGCCTGTCGCTGGGGCCTGTCGCTAAGAAATTTTTGTGTCCATTTTCGATGTATGAAATGACCAGTCTATATGTTGTATTGTTAGTGGTTTAACCTACTACCAGATGTCGTTGCTAAAACTGTCCCAGTGTCGATGGTCACATCGAAAGTTGGATGATAAGGATCTTCAGGTTGCGTCATTGGAGGAACTCTACTTAGGTTTACGCCAGCCGGATCTGAAACAAAGAATAGATCCAGTAAGCGGTTTAGAGAATTAAAGACATGGTTAACTTGAGATAAGGATAAATCAAACAAGCCATTTATAAGGTCATGCTGTGCCGCAGTCAGGAGAATATTAGACACACCGTCAGAAGACCAGTGAGCTCCAGGTATGTTGAAGTCACCCAAAGTCACCAATTGGTCCCTATCAGAAAGCCAGTTGGAAACTGCCTGAATTGCTTAAAGGTGTTTCCAATAAGTTGGCATTTCCGAAGATGGAGGAATATAAGAGCAGGTAACATATATACAGCTGCCTGTAAAAGATAATTTAACGCATATGAATTCAATGTCCAGAAATTCGTTAGATACCACCTGTTCCGAGATGAGGCAGGAGTCAACGGCAATTAAAACTCCACCACCACGCTGGACAATACGGTCTAATCTATAGATTGTGTACTTACTCGGAAGAATTTCGGAGCAGAGGATCTCCGGCTTCAACCAGGTTTCAGTAAATACAATCACCTGAGATGCGAAAGAAAGACTATCCGAATACAATTTAGAGAGCTTACTTCGTAAGCCTATAGTATTCTGATAGGAAAGTAGTAAGGAAGAGGTTAGTTTTTTGGGACAGAAGGTACGGCAGTGGACACTGAGGATTGAGACGGCCTGGGCAGTTGTACTCCCGCAGGCCGTGTTCTCTTCTTTCGAGCCTCGTACTCCTTAACTATTACGTACTCGGGCCAGAAGTCACCCGAGCAAATAGTGTCAAAGAGTTGGGTTGAGACATTTATCTTAAAAGATGAAATGTCTCTGGCATACGAAAATTGAAATTTTTCCACCTTGATATGTCCGGCTTGGGTTTTGCCTTGTATAAAGGCTAGAACATCTTCCGATGCGAGATCAGGGGCAAGCCTCGAAACAAATATTGTTTTCGAAGGTGGGACTGCTGTGATGGTCTTGCGTAACGAATTGTTACCAACTACGGCCGGTATTCCGGGCATTGTTGGACCCTGGGTTGATTTATCTACGGAGATTTGCGGAGCCAAAGATTTGGACTCCGCATCGGACACAACGGACGACGCGGAAATTGCTGGCTGAGCGGCTGCTTCAGATTCGGTAACCGGATCTTTCCTAGTTCCTGATCTCAGAACCATTGGAACGGGGACCAGGAGCTGTGGCGCAGGGGAGTGGCAGGAAATCGGTTGCTGCGTCTCACACAGTTTCTGTCGACCAGCAGCAGATTTTTTGCGTTTCGGCGACTCATTAAATAGCTTCATACTATTAAATTGAGCGTCAAGCGCGGAGAACATGTCACTCGCCTTGCGGAAAGTGGCCATGATCTCAGAAAATCCACTTCTGGTCTGACGCATGAAGGATGATATCTCCTTCTCAACCGGTCGACAGACCTCACAGCAATAACGCAGGCCCTTTTTGCTGGACACTACGTCAGCTATTCGACCTGCCATCTCGATGCACTTAGCGTGCACTACTGCCTCGCAAAGCCAACAATGGAAACTGGGCTGGTCTGCCAAAATATTTTTTTGGCAGTTCTTAATTATACAGACAATATTTTGGGACATTTTCACAAACCCTAGAACCACTGTGCACACAATCAGTACCAAAAAGCCAAGAGAGAGAGAGAGAGAACAAAAGAGCGCAAGGTTAAGAGAATGAGCAGCAGAAATCACAAGAGCGATGAGAGCTATAACGGCTTAGATGCAGCTAACAGCAAACGACACTCAAGCGGGGGAGAGCAAAATATGTAAAAACGAGAAAAAGAATAAGGAGGAAAATAAGATAACCGTCTTAGCACAAACTAAAAAGTGATTATTAACACAAATTAATTACACAGAAAAGTGCATGCACGCGCGATAGCGAGACGGTATATAATTTTAAATATTTAAGTGATGAATTCAGAGGAAACCCCGGTGGTTTACAATAAAATTAACACAAAAATCGGAGCGCAAAACAAAAACACGACCGTCCGCTATGAAAGAGAGAGATCGAACTGATTACAATACAAATATTTAAACAGGAAAATAAGAAATTTAACTATACAAAAAAATTCTTAACAAATAAAGCAGACTGGGACAAATTCGAAAACTGACAAATATATTCTACACCCGAATTCCAATATCTACTAATACAAACAAATTATACAGCAATATCAACAAAATAATTCTAAATAGCGCTTATAATAGTATCCCCCACTCGCACTCCCCTAAAAGCAAACACAATGTCCCCTGGTGGAACAAAAAACTAGAAGAACTAAAACAAACTTAAAAACCGAGCCTGGAAATCATTCAATATAAACAAGTCTCAATCTATGTATGGCCAAAACACTTGACAAAATCATCTCCAAGCGACTTTGGTGGTTTGTTACCTCTAACAAACTGCTTAATAGTCGACAAGGGGAAGTCTGTGGTCAGACTGTCTATTATACGCAGACGCTCTGATCAACAGGGCCCTTGCAGAAAAAAGACACCTATCAATCATATCACTAGATTTTGAAAAAGCTTTTGAGTAGGTAGGACTACACACGATTCACAACCATCTCTCAAAATGGGGCTGTGGGCCAACAATATTAAAATATGTGTCACAATTCATGACTAACCGCAAAATAAGAGTTCAAGTCTATCAGACATAATAAGCAGGCACAAACGATATAGTTTCACTGCATATGCTGACGACTATAATATCATTATCGACCTCAACAAACATAAAAACCCTCAGATCAATGTTGACAATCTTTTCGACTATATAAATGTCTGGTGCAACACATTAGGAGCATCGCTCTCCATTCTAAAATGTAAACATATAAACTGCAGTTGCCAATTTTCCACTCAAGTCAACGGATTAGAGACAGTTCTAGAACTGACAATATCATTTACGAGTACCTCAAAATATAGATTCAACCCCCATATAAAATAATAAATAAAAAATGCCTCTCTAATGAAAAATACAAATGCCAATCACTAAGACAGTCAGAAGTCTGTGCGTGTCCAAAATACACTTCGGGCTACCAATATATACCCAAGTCAGCGATCAAACCAATACAAACCGTTCTTAACAATGCACTCCGTGCAGCCTTAGGAGCCTTTTGTTCAACGCCTACATACAACCTCTACATTGAAGCAAACATCTCAAACAGCTTCAAGCGAAACTGTCACACACAATTATACACTCCAGGGACACTCCACTAAAATCGTTAATAGACAAGATAGTAAAAAAAAACAACTGGAAATTCAGAAACTCAGCACTGCAAAAAGTCTAGACTTATTCAAGAACATAAGCCTCCCCATTGACCCAATAACAATACCAGCTAAAAGGGAATCTCCATGGCATTTAAAAGCAGATGCCATAGACACACATCTAAGTTAACATCATTAACCAAATACAAGCCAAGCAACGTTTAGAAAATAATTTCTTCAGACCAAAGCAGAACTGCCAAACTACACTTATATATACATACACTGACGGATCACTCAGCAATGAAACAACTGCATATGGGCAAATCCCAGGAAAGGTCAACCACGACCAAAAAAATATGGTCCAAATGATCAAATTTGATAGCCTTTATCATATTCTAAAGCAAATTTCAAAATATTCGTAAGCATATTCTCGCAATCGCAATTTTCCATTATTTTGATGAAAAACGGCCAAAAAAAGAGCATGTTTTGTTTGGCTTATTTCTTCTAAACAGAGGACTTATGCTTTGACTTTTATTTTCTTACATCTAAAAGAATGCAAATATTCAACATAAAATGCATATATGATCTTCTAATGTATTTAAATAATAAACAAGAAAGGAAGCTAACTTCGGCTCACCTTGCAGAACCGAAATTCTGAAATAATAATTAGTTGCCAAATCTCAAATTTTATGGCAATGGATTGAAACACAGCTAAGCTATGTTTTTTTTTATTTTCCTGATTGTTCCTATGGAAGCTATAGGATATAGTTGTCCGATTTTCTTGAAATTAAAACCAAAATTCGGAAATAATATTAAATGGGCAAATATCAAAATTGGTGAAAATTGGTTGCAAACTGACAAAGTTATAATTTTTTTTCATAGATTTTTTCCGATTGTTCCTATGTCAGCTATATGATATAGTCGTCCGATCCGGCCCGTTCCGACATATGTACAAGTGAGAGTATATATAAGCCTAACTGCAAAGTTTCATTCAGATAGCTTTAAAACTGAGGGACTAGTTTGCGTAGAAACGGACAGACGGACATGGCTAGATCGACTCGGCTGTTGATCCTGATCAAGAATATATGTATATACTTTATAGGGTCGGAGATGTCTCCATCACTGCGTTGCAAACTTCTGACTAAAATTATAATAAAAAAAAAAAAAATAATAATAATAATAAAACAAGAAAGAAACTATCTTCGGCTCACCGAAGTTTGTATACCCTTGCAGAGTTTAAACAAAAAATTAAAAACGAAATTCTGAAATAATAATTTATTGCCAAATCTAAAATTTGATGGCAATGGTTTGAAACACGGCTAAGCTATGGTTTTTTTTTATTTTCCTGATTGTTCCTATGGAAGCTATAGGATATAGTCAGCCGATTTTTATGAAATTAAAATCAAAATTCAGGAATAATAAAATATGGCTAAATATCAAATTTGGTGAAAATATGTTGAAAACTGACAAAGTTATGAATTTTTCTTTTATTTTCCTGATTGTTCCTATGGAAGCTATAGGATATAGTCAGCCGATTTTCATGAAATTAAAATCAAAATTCAGGAATATAAAAATATGGCTAAATATCAAATTTGGTGAAAATATGTTGAAAACTGACAAAGTTATGGTTTTTATTTTCCTGATTGTTCCTATGGAAGCTATAGGATATAGTCAGCCGATTTTCATGAAATTAAAACCGAAATTCGGAAATATACTAATAATACTAAATGGGCAAATATCAAATTTGGTGAAAATTGGTTAAAAACTGATAAATAATAATTGTTTTTTGAAAATTTTTCGGATCGTTCCTCTGGCAGCTATATGATATAGTCGTCCGATCCGGCCCGTTCCGACATATGTACGAGTGAGAGTATATAGAAGCCTAACTGCAAAGTTTCATTCAGATAGCTTTAAAACTGAGGGACTAGTTTGCGTAGAAACGGACAGACGGACAGACGGACATGGCGAGATCGACTCGGCTGTTGATCCTGATCTAGAATAT
This sequence comes from Drosophila anomelani, assembly GCA_035045905.1. NCBI lineage: Eukaryota > Metazoa > Arthropoda > Insecta > Diptera > Drosophilidae > Drosophila > Drosophila anomelani. The sequence continues at coordinate 981,237 of JAWNOO010000073.1, forward strand.
ATATACTTTATAGGGTCGGAGATGCTTCCTTCACTGCGTTGCAAACTTTTGACTGAAACTAATATACCCTAATATTTCCCACCTGCCTAATAATACCACCTATACTTAGAAAAAAAAGACATTTTATATGAAACTTATTGCTGTTTGACTATTTTTAGTTTTCTTGCACTAGCTGTTGATACAGCTTTTCCTTTCGTATACATTTTTTCTGTTAGCCATTTACTGTTTTTCCTCAGTAAAATTAAAATAAATCCATCTAGCACTTTCATCCTGTGTTCATAACAGGAATGGGTAACCGAAAACCAATTTGAATAAATGCTGGACTTTTCAGTGGCGAGTATACAGGACTGATTAATTTTTTCCTTTAAGCTGGCGTCATATTTTTAAACAAAGCCCATCGAGACAACGTTCATTTCGAGGGAAGTTTTAAATTTAAAACCTCCCGCATATATTCGTATGTTCGGGATGAATAAAAGTTTATATTTTGGGTTATCACTTTTTCTGCGCTGTTGTAAAATTTTGTTTGTTTTAATAGAATTTTGCATATAGTTTTTGCCTCTTCAGAAACATGAGGCATTTTATTTATAGTATTAAATTTATTAACTTTTTTCTGCTATTTCTTTTACTCTTACGTTTCATCGCATTTTTCATTAAAATATTAGTTCATCTCAATTTCTCAATATTTTCTTTATATTCATTTATTTCAAAAAACATATCGTAATTTTTGTTTCTATAAAACATCTAATTTTCCTCCCTTTTCTGACAATAATAACAAGAAGGAGAAGGAGATACTAAATTAGAAGGGCTAACATGTACCTGCTGTGCATTAGGAGTTTCTAAATCAGAAGGGCTAACATCTAACTTCGGTGCTTATAAATTTAAACTATTAGAAACGTTATTAATTCTAATTGGGTTTACATAAATGCCAATTGGTTCTGCCGCCTCATCATCATTGAATTCAAATTGATCACAAGGAACAGTAGGAGTTGTCAGATAAATTTAAAGTGGGCACGGCATTGATTTTAAGCCTATTTAGCCCAAAATATTTACTTTCGAAATGTCTATTACAAATTCGCGCAGTTCGTCTATTAAAATTGTCATCCAAATGGCATAATTCAACCCATTTCTTGAGGTTATTATCATCTGATGGAAATGAAAACAACCTAATTGAAAAGGAGCTTGATTAATCCCTATAGCTCCTTCTACAGCACTCAATAATGCACCGCCGCCCATTTTTCCTAACATGCTCATTCATTATAAAAATTTAAAAACGAATAGGTGGACAGATAAATGTATTATATACTTGCTTTGATTACAATAAAACCACGGACACTCGGAACAGCAACACAGGCGTTTTGAAACAAGTAAGAAAGCTACAGTCGAGTGAGCTCGACTGTGAGATACCCGCTACCCATACTTAAACCAGAAAAGCGTCAGTACGCCAGAAAAAACAGTTAATACAATTTTGAACATAACAGACAAATGCAAATGCAAGTGTAATATGCATGTGATTGTACAAAAATACATACACATGTATCTATGTGTGTGAAAACGCGTCATTATTGCATTCAAGCGGCTAATAATTATTACCATTTATTAAAATTGCTTCTCGAATATCTTATAAGATTCTTTTCCGAACACAACCAAGAACGGATAAGAATATTAAGTTGGTCTAATTGGTCAACCAAATGAGGCATGCTGCCAGCAGCCGTTTGTGGCCATACAAAATTATTTCTTTAATAACTTCGACAATTTTTATCTGATCGCAACTAAATTTTCAGGGATCACACAGACTATAGTTCTTAATGTACATACCGAAATTCGCAACTCTAGCTTTAAAATTATACGCTTAATACGCTTTTTTATGATTTGCGGGGGCGGAAGTGGGCGTGGTAAAAATTTGAAACAAACTTGATCTGCGTGCAAGCAAAACAAATACTGTCGAAAAAAAATTAGAGATCTATCTCTTACAGTCTCTGAGATCCAGTGTTTCATACGGACAGACGGACAGACAGACAGACAGACAGACAGACAGACAGACAGACGGACATGGCTAAATCGACTCGGCTGTTGATCCTGATCAAGAATATATATACTTTATAGGGTCGGAAATGCTTCCTTCTACCTGTTACATACATTTCCTGCCGGCACAAAGTTATAATACCCTTCTACCCTATGGGTAGCGGGTATAAAAAACACGCTATATTCTAAATTAATAAATTTCACTTATTGAGTTTTGTACTGTAAATACAACCGCACAGAAGTACAATTAAAAGCGAAGTGAAAAATGCTTGACTTTTTCTATCGAGTTTCCACTCCATTTACGCGGGATTTACCTTTTACGCGCCAAGCTTTTAATCAAAACAAACTAAACAAAAACAATAGAATTCGCGCGCATTTTATCACTCGGCGAATTTGCATTGCAATTGCATTGCCAAAAACAACACCTTGTAGAAATAGCAAAGGCAAATAACAATTAAAATTACACTGCGAATCATCAAGGAAAAAAAATCAACCAAAGGTCATTAAACATAACTTTCAAAACAAGTGTCCTAAAAAATTTAAACAAAACAAAGCCAATCAGCTGTTTTTGTTTCTGCCCTCTCCCCTAAAAAGCAATCTTCGGTGGGTATGCAGGCAATATACCCTGTTCCTATCTCAGTAGATGGATTTTTATTCTTTCGAATACATACATATATACAAAACATTTCACTGCTGCCACTGACTTGAATTTGTAATTGTAAACATATGTATATGTTATGTATGCTGAAACCTTAGAAAATATATTAAAACGTATAATATTCTTATTTTTATTATTAACCCAATAGTGAATATGCCCATATTGTTAGGGTACCTAGTCTGAAAAATAGCAAAAGACCAAATATTCTTGGTGGAATATTTAATTTGATTCTAACATTAAATTTACAGATACAATAAATTCCCGGAAGGATCTGCAGTCGGCGGAGGAAGCTCGTGAAACGTACTTTACATTAATTTTAATTTTAATTTTATATTAATAAAAATATAAATTTAAATAAAAAAAAGGAACAAATTAATCTGGGACTCCAGGGATTTTCTATAGGTTTTCTTTTGTGATTCCTCTGGGATTCCTAGCTGATTCCGCACAGTTTCCGCTTATAAATTCCCTTTGGATTCCCGGGGGAATTTACTTCGAAATTTAACTTCAATTCCTGGCAGGATTCCGGGCGGATTCCAGGCGGATTCCTTGTCTGTCCTGTCTGCCTGTCTGTCTGTCTGTCTGCCTGTCTGTCTGTCTGTGTAACAGAAGGCCATAAAAGCAATGTAAATGAATTTTTTGTTTTTTTATGATCCATCATTTTCTTAAATTTGATTTTTGTATACAAATATTATATTAAATATTTAAGAATTTTTCAATATGCGAGCAAAGTAATTGTAATTAAACATTTAAGAAACATTTAAATAATATTTATTCATCTGAAAATGAAGCAGCCAATTGTAAAACAGTTATCAAATCAAAATCACAAAATAATATTTACACACGCGAAGAGTCGCCTATTCAAATTCCGTTTCATGTACCAACCGTAACACAAAATATTCCATTCAATTTAGCAAAACTTCAATTTGAAGCACTTAAAATTTCTTTAAATTTGTTTAACAAATTAACAATTGTATAACAAAAAACGTAATCGTTGTAATAATAGAAGCGAATATTACAATTTCATTTAAAGGCTTTTTAAGTTTTAGCTTTAGGAATATTTATGAAACCCACTGGGTTAGTAACATTGATAACGACACTTTGTCACGATCTTCTTTTTAAACGCTTTTCGTCTGCAATTTTGTTATTCATGGAAATTCGTCAAAAGACCTCGTGCTTGGGCTGGAATATACATATGTATGTCGGAACGGGCCGGATCGGACCACTATACGATCCGAAAAATGTTCAAAAAACAATTATAACTTTGTCAGTTTTCAACCAATTTTCACCAAATTTGATATTTGCCCATTTAGTATTATTTCCGAATTTCGGTTTTAATTTCATGACAATCGGCTGACTATATCCTATAGCTTCCATAGGAACAATCAGGAAAATTATAACTTTGTCAGTTTTCAACCAATTTTCACCAAATTTGATATTTGCCCATTTAGTATTATTTCCGAATTTCGGTTTTAATTTCATGAAAATCGGCTGACTATATCCTATAGCTTCCATAGGAACAATCAGGAAAATTATAACTTTGTCAGTTTTCAACCAATTTTCACCAAATTTGATATTTGCCCATTTAGTATTATTTCCGAATTTCGATTTTAATTTCATGAAAATCGGCTGACTATACCCTATAGCTTCCATAGGAACAATCAGGAAAATAAAAGAAAAAACCATAACTTTGTCAGATTTCAACATATTTTCACCAAATTTGATATTTAGCCATATTTTATTATTCCTGAATTTTGATTTTAATTTCATGAAAATCGGCTGACTATATCCTATAGCTTCCATAGGACCAATCAGGAAAATAAAAAACCATAGCTTAGCCGTGTTTCAAACCATTGCCATCAAATTTGAGATTTGGCAACAAATTATTATTTCAGAATTTCGTTTTTAATTGTTTGTTTAAAGTCTGCTAGGGTATACAAACTTCGGTGAGCCGAAGTTAGCTTCCTTTCTTGTTTTTTCTATAGATTCAATTGCCCAAGCTGCCTAAGGTGTGTCAAAAATTTGAACTCTGAATAGGAAGCGCAACACCGAGGAGTAAACAGACGTTAAAGAGGCCTTTAATAAATAGATTAATATTTAATGTTAAATGTTTATATTTGTTATTTAGTTTAAGTATAGAATTAGTCAAAAAATAAATAATATTTAAAACATTTTTATGCATTATTTATGAATTAAAGGGTTGATGAAAGGTTGATAAAAGGTTGATGAAAAGTTGATGAATTGTTGATGAAACGTTGATGAAAGGTTGATGAAAAGTTGATGAATTGTTGATGAAAAGTTGATGAAAGGTTTATGAAAGGTTGATGAATGGTTTATAAAATTATATGAAAACGTAGCCTTTGGTCACTCAGCTCTTTCCTTCTTCTTCGTGTTCTTGAGCTGATGTTGCGGTATAATAAAATATAAACTAATTGAATATTAAAACTACCCTGCGCTTATTTGTTATTTGGATATTTACAACAGGCTATGGGCCCAGTCCATGCCTAAAATACAATTGATTTGTCAAACAGTTTTCAATAGATAGTCTTTGTTAAATTTCTTGAAAATTTTCGAATTCTTGTGAAATAGGGAGCTCATATGAAATTACATTGAATTGAGTACCGCGTGTGTATACCTACACTTATACTACTATATTTGTGCAAGAATGGACAAGGCAAAACGAAATATAAAGCCATTCGATGGCGAGAAGTATGCGATTTGGATGTTTAGAATTAGGGCCTTATTGACCTAACTGGATTTGGTTAAGGTCATTGATCAGGACATGCCTAATGAAATGGACGAACAGTGGTTGAAGGCAGAGCGTTGTGCAAAAAGTACGCTAATAGAGTACCTTAGTGATTCGTTTCTGAACTTTGCAAGCAGCGATATAACGGCGCGCCAAATTCTTAGAAATTTGGACGCGATATATGAACGGAAGAGTCTGGTGTCACAGTTGGCAATTCGAAAACACTTGCTTTCTCTCAAGTTATCAAGTGAGATGTCCCACTTTACTATTTTTGATGATTTGATTAGTGAATTGTTGGCCGCAGGTGCAAAAATAGAAGAGTTGGATAAGGTATCCCATTTGTTAATTACATTGCCTTCGGTTTACGATGGTGTCATCACTGCCATAGAGACATTATCAGATGATAACTTAACATTAGGATTTGTAAAGAACAGACTTCTAGATCAGGAAATAAAAATTAAAAATGATCATAATGACACTAGCAGGAAAGCTTTAAGCACGATTGTGCAAAATAAAAACTACAGCTATAAAAACAATTCATTTAAAAATCGCGTAACGAAACAAAAGAAAACTTTCAAGGGAAATTCCAAGAATAGGATTATATGTCACCACTGTGACAAAGAGGGCCACATTAAAAAAGACTGCTACCATTATAAAAGAACACTAAATGAAAAAATAACAATAAAAATAATGATAAACAAGCAAAAACCGCAACATCACCGCGGTAGATAAATGCGGTTTTTTTATCGATTCCGGTGCAAGTGATCACCTCATAAACGATGAGCCGCTATTCGTCGATAGTGTGGAATTGGTGCCGCCGCTGAGGACCGATGTGGCCAAGCAAGGCGAATATATTTACGCACCTAAGCGTGGCATTGTACGTTTGCGCAATGACCACGAAATAACACTGGAGGATGTGCTGTATTTCGAGCAGGCTGCTGGAAACTTGATGTCAGTGAAACGCCTACAAGAGGCAGGAATGTCAATTAAATTTGACAAGAATGGTGTTACCATTTCAAAGAATGGATTGACCGTGGTCAAGAATGCAGTTATGTTTAACAACATTCCTATTGTTCAGTTTCAAGCATATAATATAGATGCGAAACATAATATTAATTTTCGTTTATGGCATGAGAGGTTTGGTCATATAAGCAATGGCAAATTATTAGAAATAAAACGAAATATGTTTAGTGATAACAGTCTTTTAAATTATTTAGAGTTATCAAATGAAATTTGCGAATCATGTTTAAACGGAAAACAGGCAAAGTTAACCTTTAAACTATCCAAAGACAAGACCCATATTAAAAGGCCCCTATTTGTTGTTCACTCAGATGTTTGTGGACCCATTGCTCCAGCTACTTTCGATGACAAAAATTACTTCGTGATCTTTGTTGATCAGTTTACACACTATTGTGTAACTTATCTAAAAACACAAGTCTGACGTATTCAACATGTTTGAAGACTGTAGCAAAATGTGAAGCTCATTTTAATTTGAAATTCGTTAATTTGTACTATACATTGACAATGGGAGAGAATATCTCTCAAATGAAATGCGTCAATTTTGTGTTAGAAAAGATATTACTTATCACCTAACAGTGCCACAAACACCACAGTTAAATGGTGTTTCTGAACGAATGATTAGGACTATCACTGAAAAAGCTCGTGCCATGGTGAGTGGTGCACAACTCGACAAAAGTTTTTGGGGTGAAGCAGTATTAACTGCAACTTTCTTAATTAGTCGAATCCCAAGTAGAGCAATTGTTAACAGCATCATGACAATAAAAAGCCCGATTTAAAGCATTTAAGAGTGTTTGGTGCAACTGTATATGTCCACAATAAAATAAAAAAAGGGAAAGTTTGATGATAAATCAAGTAAAGCTATTTTAGTGGGCTGCGAAGCAAATGGTTTTAAGCTATGGGATGCTGGTAATGAAAATTTTCTCGTTGCAAGAGATGTGGTTGATGATGAGACCAATATGGTTAATTCTAGAGCTGTTAAATTTAAAACAGAATTCCTGAAAGACAGTAAGGAAAGTACAAACAAAAATTTCCCGAATGATAGTACGGAAAATAATAAAACAAAGTTCCGGAATGAAAGTAAGGAATGCGGCAACACACAAATCCTGAATGATAGCACTAACCATACAACATATAGACTGGTCATTTCATACAACGAAAATGGAGACAAACATTTCTTAGCGACAGGCCCCAGCGACAGGCCCCGGAGCTTCGGGTGCGCTAGGGTTTTTCGCTCTCTCAATTCTTATGCTCGCACACTGATTGCGAGAGTTCGCTCGTTCAGTCGCAGAGTGGTGCATCTTGAAGAAGGATCGTGCTTTAATTTTTCTTTATATGTATGCGTGTACATGCGTTCACGTACACGGGTGCATGTGTGCGATCATTTCATTTCGACCCAGCCAGAATATTCGGTCTTTTGCTACTTTTCATTTCAGGTACCCTAACTAACCCTAACTTCAGATGGTAAGCAGTGGCGACTAAGGGAAATCTTAAAACCATATTAATTCCTTATTTTTAGGTACCGAGTGCCATCGCGTGAAATGGCACGCAGAAATAACGACAGAACTGCTCCACACCGGACTCCCACCATGGCCGGTGACCTGTTCTCCATCGATAAGGATTACATCTATGAGATTGGATCCTACGACGAGGGCATGGATATCTGGGGCGGCGAGAATCTGGAGATGTCGTTCCGTGTAAGGCAATGTCACAGAATTTTCCCAATACTTTTCCCTTTTGTTTTCTTCTCCTTTTCTGTTTTTATTACGTTTGAAATTTTGGTTAATTTTATAGCCGCAAATCAAATTCAAATGCTGCTTAAATTTAGGATTCCTTATTTATTTTAAGAGTTTTCAATTTAAATTTAAATTTATTTCTAATCACACGAAACAAAAACCAACCAACACGAAAACATTACAACAACAAACGCAATCGAATCCCGCAGATTTGGCAGTGCGGCGGCATTTTAGAAATAATACCCTGCTCCCATGTGGGTCACGTGTTCCGTGACAAATCGCCGTACACCTTCCCCGGCGGCGTGGCCAAAATTGTGCTGCACAATGCGGCCCGAGTGGCCGAAGTTTGGCTGGACGAGTGGCGTGATTTCTATTATTCGATGAGCACAGGTTCGCAAAAAAAAACAAACAAACAAAAACAACCAACAATCAAAATCAATCAACAAACCAAACAGTCAAATAACATGATTCCAACCACAAGTCGATTTTAAATTGCGTGCATCTCTAACTTCTAACCTTAAGAATTACTCGTTACCTCCTAATGGTAATTGCTACTATATAACCCGAAAGTTCCTATTTATAAATAACTTGGCTATTCTTAAAAGTATATTGTGTACATCAAGGAGATAGCGCTCCTGAAATCCACGACCATGATGGACTTCCTTTCTTTCCGCACTGGCATATCCTTAATATATTAGTACATTTCCTTCTTTTATAATTTCTCTGATCGAAATTCTTCTCAATGTTTTCTCAAATTCTCCTCAGTTTCTCCGTACTTTTTCGTGCTCATGCTCATTACAGAATCAATCAATCAGCTAACTACGAAATAATACTAAACAGTACACTTGTTTTGAAAGTTATGTTTAATGATGTTTGGTAGATTTTTTCTTAATGATTCGCAGTGTAATTTTAATTGTTATTTGCCTTTGCTATTTCTATAAGGCGTTGTTTTTGACAATGCAAGCAATTGGCCGACTGATAAAATGCGCGCCAATTCTATTGTTTTTGTTTAATTTGTTTTGATTAAAAGCTTTGATTGTGCTTCTGTGCGGTGATATTTACAGTGCAAAACTAAAAAAGTGAAATTTATTAGTTTAGAATATAGCGTGTTTTTTTCAAAACGTGTCCTAAAAAATGTAAACAAAACAAAGCCAATCAACTGTGGGGTGGGGTATGCAGGCACCATCCGCTCGTAGAACAACAATAACAGCTGATTTGATTTCTCAACCACATAAGAACAGTCGGTGTTTTAAGTGACACCGCCTGCAATATACCCTGTTCCTATCTCAGTAGATGGATTTTTATTAATTTGAATACATACATATATACAAAACATTTCACTGCTGCCACTGATTTGAATTTGTAAACAAATATGAAATGTATGCTGAAACATTAAGATGTAATATATAATATAATATATTTTTATCATTAAACCAATAGTGAATATGCCCATATTGTTAGGGTACCTGAAATGAAAAGTAGCAAAAGACCGAATATTCTGGCTGGGTCGAAATGAAATGATCGCACACATGCACCCGTGTACGTGAATGCATGTACACGCATACATATAAAGAAGAATTGAAGCACGATCCTTCTTCAAGATGCACCACTCTGCGACTAAACGAGCGAGCTCTCGCAATCAGTGTGCGAGCATAAGAATTGAGAGAGCGAAAAACCCGAGCGCACCCGAAACTCCGGGGCCTGTCGCTGGGGCCTGTCGCTAAGAAATGTTTGTCTCCATTTTCGTTGTATGAAATGACCAGTCTATATGTTGTATGGTTAGTGGTAACAGGTAGAAGGAGGCATCTCCGACCTTATAAAGTATATATATTCTTGATTAGCGTCAACAGCCGAGCAGTGCTGCCAACTTTTGACCAGAAAAAAAACCTGTTTTGACGGAAAAAAAATCCAAATTGGCAGCAGAACTATAGTCTGTGTGATTCCTGAAAATTTGGTTGCGATCAAATAAAAATTGTCAAAGTTATTAAAGAAATAATTTTGTATGGCCACAAACGGCTGCTGCAGCATGCCTCATTTGGTTGACCAAATAGACCAACTAAATAAGTATTCTTACCAGTTCTTGATTCTGATCGGAAAAGAATTTTATAAGATATTCGAGAAGCAATTTTAATAAATGGTAATAATTATTAGCCGCTTTAATGCAATAATAACGCCTTTTACACCCATAGATACATGTGTATGTATTTTTGTATGTATGTGATTATATTATATGTATTAACTACCCTGCAGTACCATTCATCAACAATTCATCAACAGCCGAAGGGGTGTTGTTGATGATTCATCGATGAATTGCCATACAAACTGTTGATGAATTTAACATGGGCATGTCCTAGGCTGTCATCAACAACATTTCATCAACAATTGTTGATGACAAGTTGATGAAAAGTTGATGAATTGTTGATGAAAGGTTGATGTTGTTGTTGATCCAAATAACAAATAAGCGCACGGTAGTTTTAATATTCAATTATTTTATATTTTATTATACCGCAACACCAGCACCACACTTTAGCTCAAGAACACGAATAAGAAAAAGGAAAGAGCTGAGTGACCAAAGGCTACGTTTTCATATAACGCCTAAAGTAGATGTTTATTATAAATAAATAAATATATAATAATATAATAAATAATAATAAATATATTATATTTATTATATATATATATGTATATATATATATATATATATATTATATATATATACATAGATATATTATTCTAAAACAAAAACGTACAAACTAAGAGAAGAAAACATGAAATGTAATTATTTAATTTAAGTCACCCAAAAAGCCTAAGTGGCTATGGCTCCCCCCCTCCTGTAGCATTAGTTTACAACTTTAAGCTAACAGTATGTAAATAAATAAATATATTCTCAAAACAATAAGAAATATTCATAAAACAATACCGAAAAAGATTAATTAAGAGTTTTGCCCTTCTTAGTTTTAAAGAGGGATTACAGAAGGAGTACGCTGATGAAATAGCATATGTATTTTGTACATATCGGTGTCGTAGTTTAAGTTGGCTACGTGGCGAGTTGTGTAAGGGGCTGGTCTAAAAAACACAGAGTCTCCCAGGTTCGAACCCAGTCCCAGAGGAAAAATAAATTCAATTAATATATCAATAAAATATAAACAAAATATAAAACAAGAAAGGAAGCTAACTTCGGCTAAGCGAAGTTTTTATACCTTGCAGAATTAAGTCAGAAAATTAAAACCGAAATTCTGGAATAATAATTAGTTGCCAAATCTCAAAATTCATGGAAATATGTATATTGAGAAACAGCGAAATTATGATCGTTCCTATGGGAGCTATGGGATATAGTAGTCCGATTTTTATGAAACTAAAATCGAAATTCTAAAATCGAAATTCTAAAATAATATTAAGTGGCCAAATATCACATTTGGTGAAAATATGTTGAAAACTGACAAAGTTAAATATTTTTCGAATATTTTTCCGACCCTGTTCATATGGCAGCTACGAGTATATGATACAGTTGTCCGACTTTCATAAAATTAAAATAGAAATTCAAAAATATTATTTAAGGGCCAAATATCAAATTTGGTTAAAATATCTTGAAAACTGACATAGCTATAATTTTTGTTCGAAAAATTTTCCGATTGTTCCTATGGCAGCTATATGATATATTCGTCTGATCCAGCCCGTTTCGACTTATGTAGGAGTGAGAGTATATAGAAGACTAACTACAAAGTTTCATTCAGAAAGCTTTAAAACTGAGGGACTAGTTTGCGTATAATCGAACAGACGGACAGACGGACGGACAGACGGACATGGCTAGATCGACTCGTCTGTTGATCCTGGTCAAGAATATATGTCCTTCCTGAAATTTGTCCTTCACTGCGTTGCAAACTTCTGACTGAAATTATAATACCCTGCAGGGGTATAAAAATATAAATATGGGGAAAAAATGATTTAAAAGTTTTTTTTTATACCCGCTACCCATAGGGTAGAAGGGTATTATAACTTTGTGCCGCCAGGAAATGTATGTAACAGGTAGAAGGAAGCATTTCCGACCCTATAAAGTATATATATTCTTGATCAGGATCAACAGCCGAGTCGATCTAGCCATGTCCGTCTGTCTGTCTGTCCGTCTGTCCGTATGAAACACTGGATCTCAGAGACTATAAGAGATAGAGCTCTAATTTTTTTTCGACAGTATTTGTTTTGCTTGCACGCAGATCAAGTTTGTTTCAAATTTTTACCACGCCCACTTCCGCTCCCGCAAATCATAAAAATGCGTCATTTTAAAGCTAGAGTCGCGAATTTCGGTATGTATATTAAGAACTATAGTCTGTGTGATCCCTGAAAATTTGGTTGCGATCAGATAAAAATTGTCGAAGTTATTAAAGAAATAATTTTGTATGGCCACAAACGGCTGCTGGCAGCATGCCTCACTTGGTTGACCAATTAGACCAACCAAATATTCTTATCAGTTCTTGATTGTGTTCAGAAAAAATCTTATAAGATATTCGAGAAGCATTTTTAATAAATGGTAATAATTATTAGCCGCTTTAATGTAATAATATCGCGTTTCTACACACATAGATACATGTGTATGCATTTTTGTAAGCATGTGCTTATATTAGACTTGCATTGGCATTTGTCCGTTATGTTCAGAAATGTATTAACTATTTACTGTGGGTAGCGGCTATCTCACTCGACTGTAGCTTTCTTTCTTGTTTTTGTTTAGAATGCAATAATTCATGAAAAAAGAAAAAAATCCTAAAAGAAAAATACTTGAAATAAGAACCATAATCTCAAAACAAGACCGAGAAATTCTAACGCTACTTTCGTGACCGAATATTTTCAATTTTATGACCAATATTCTGGATTTTTTCTATCAGTGTACGAAGATATTACAACAAAATGAACAAACATTTTACTAACAATTTTAAAATAATAAAAAATGTATAAAACTTAATGTTATCTTTAAAGATGTATGTTCATATGTGATGCTTTGTGTATTGTTAAATAATAAAATATGAAGGTTGCTGCCAGAGTTATTAGTGTTTCCGAGTTACATTTACTTATAGTCTATTCTACAGTAAGGTTTGGGAAATCAATGGCAAAGCCGTTTAATTGACCCCATGAATTCGAAATTAAAATGCGTTTATTTACGAATTGGAGGCAATTTTACCTGAAGAAAGATACTGCGGTAATCAAAACCGACATCAAACCCTTTATACACCAGGGCTTCATGCTATAAATAATAGTCCCTGATTGAAATGCCGTTGTTTATTACGTTTTATTGTTGTAACTATTGAATTGAATGTTGGTGTATTCGCATATAAGCTATTTACAAAAGCACATCACTCAGGTTGGCCGCTCGTCACCAAATCCTTGATACTGAATTACCGGCCGAATCGCATGTGACCGTAGTCATCAAACTGGTCGTCACCTCCGCGCTTGCCGAACCGCATATGGCCGTAGTCATCAAATCGTTTCGCTTTCGTCCGATCGTCATCCAGCAACAGGTCCAGTTCGATCGGTATTAGGGGACGGGAAAACAGCACTCTTTTTTCGAAGCCCATTCTGCTGTGTGAGTTACCAAGCCCGGAAAGCGAATGTCCCACAACGCTACCGCTGAGCTGTCCCGTTTCAGCCCCTATTTTAGACTCCAGGTCTTGGATTCGTCGTTCTTCCTTTGCGATATCCAGACTGGCTGCCTGGACTGCGTCTGGCACAACCAACAAGAGGTACAAAGACAACACCCAAAGCGGAATCACCAACGAGGCGAAGTGCGAACAGCTCCTGAGTCCCATTCTGGGCTTTGTCTTGAGCAGACTGGTAACTACCGCTTGCTGTTTGCCCTTTTTATAGGATTTGGACTTTGTGGCTTTCCCTCAATGTCCTGTTTAATATTCCGCTTGCGCGATGTCAGAGCATTAACGGGTTCCTGCAACACAATAAGATTACCTTGATTATGGCATGACTTGTGATTGACATGATTGATTAAGTTAGGAAGCACTTTCTCTTGTTATGTTCTTGCAAAATATAGATTTGGCACAAACTTGAAAATGGCTGCAGATTAGAGATAAGACTAAAAAAATTCAAATTTTAAAGTTTAATAAAATTGTAGATACTATTATCGTATTAAGAATATGACATCCAAAGGATCTATCATTAAATCAAGAAGGACATCTTATACAAAAGTTGTTTGAACACTTTCGGAAACCGCACGGACTCTTTTTTTTATACCCGCTACCCATAGGGTAGAAGGGTATTATAACTTTGTGCCGGCAAGAAATGTATGTAACAGGTAGAAGGAAGCATTTCCGACCCTATAAAGTATATATATTCTTGATCAGGATCAACAGCCGAGTTGATCTAGCCATGTCCGTCTGTCTGTCTGTCTGTCTATCTGTCTGTCTGTCTGTCTGTCTGTCTGTCTGTCTGTCTGTCTGTCTGTCTGTCTGTCTGTCCGTCTGTCCGTCTGTCCGTATGAAACACTGGATCTCAGAGATTATAAGAGATAGAGCTCTAATTTTTTTTCGACAGTAGTTCTTATGCTTGCCACGCCCACTTCCGCCCCCGCAAATCATAAAAAGGCGTAATAAGCGTATAATTTTAAAGCTAGAGTCGCGAATTTCGGTATGCATATTAAGAACTATAGTCTGTGTGATTCCTGAAAATTTGGTTGCGATCAGATAAAAATTGTCGAAGTTATTAAAGAAATAATTTTGTATGGCCACAAACGGCGGCTGGGAGCATTCCTCATGTGGTTGACCAATTAGACCAACTAAATATTCTTATCCGTTCTTGGTTGTGTTCGGAAAATAATCTTAAAAGATATTCGAGAAGCAATTTTAATAAATGGTAATAATTATTAGCCACTTAAATCAATAATAACGTTTTTACACACATAGATACATGTGTATGCATTTTTGTATGCATGTGATTATATTACATTTGCATTTGTCCGTTATGTTCAAAATTGTATTAACTGTTTTTTCTGGCGTCCTGACGCTTTTCTGGTTTAAGTATGGGTAGCGGGTATCTCACAGTCGAGCTCACTCGACTATAGCTTTCTTACTTGTTTTTGGTTATTTCTGTTAAGGTAATTTTTCAACGATTTGAAAAGTACTTCTTCAAAAATTACTAAGCTTTCAGAGGAGGTTTCAGTTTATTTATTTTTTGTATCCATTTAGTTATAAACTTAAATCTACCGTAAAGTAAGCTTTGATTTTTGGTAGGCGATTTGAATTTTGTTTTGATTTTGATATTAGTCTATGTATACTTTTGCAAGAATTTAAAATACTAAATATATAATTATTTTTGGAGTTTGTATTTGAGGGGCTGGCTATTGTTTGTTATTATTCCACCTGCTTAAAGAGCCATCTGTAATGGAAATCGAGGTTAGGATAGTAGTATTTCATGGATTGGAACATATGTTGGAATACATTAATATGGGGCTGTTTTTTTTAAGCATATTGATAGGAAGGCGTAAGTAACCCTATAAGGCGTAAATATATAAATATTAAGGAATTCTATTATAATTAATTTGTACTTCTTTTTCATTACCATTTCGATTTGCTAGATTTATCTTTTTTTCGTATTTTTCTACATTTTTTAAGAAAAAAAAAGGGGACAAACTAATAAAATTTAAAAAACCTAGCTTTGGACTAGATTCGTTTTACAAATTAAAGAAATGCCCACGCGAATCAAACAAGAACTTTAAAGGATCCATGTCAAGAAAAAGCATAAAACCATAAAAGGCCGGAAAATGCCAAGCTCCTTGCTTTATTAAAAACAAAATATGTCATCTCAAAAATATGCTACATGGTACATAAATGTAATCACGTTTTTATTGCAGATTTTTTGGATAAAGTAGATAAATAAGGACTAGAGAATTTAAATGTCTCAAAAAATAGGTTCATCTTCAGGTGACAGCGATTTTTATAAACCAAGATTAAATATAGCCAAGACTAATTACAAAGTTAGCTCTTTCAGTCGCCGTTCGGCAGTTTATGTCGAAGAAAATTGATTTTCGGTTGTCACATCATTCTCGATCGTCGGACGACTAGCTGCCATAGGAACGATCGAAAAATTTCGTGAAACAAAATTATAACTATGTCAGTTTTTAACATATTTCCACCAAATTTGATATTTGACCATTTAATATTATTTCAGAATTTCGGATTTAATTTCATGAAAATCGGACATCTATATCCTATAGTTGCCATAGGAACAATTATGGAAATAAAAGATCAAATCATAACTTCGCTGTTTTTCAACATATTTTCATAAAATTTGAGATTTTGAAACTTATTATTATTCCAGAATTTCGGTTTTAATTTTTTGATTTAATTCTGCAAGGGAATACAAACTTCGGGAGAAAAAGTTATCTTCCTTTCTTGTTCTTTATAATTGTAATCGGTATATGGTATATACCGTATAAATATTGTAATGGTATATGGTATATGGGACCATCGTAAGCTGATCCTCAATTCTGCAAGAATGTATTCATTTCTGATTATGCAGCAATATTGTTTACACTCGAGGTGCACATCGTCACTACGTGGCCGGCGGCATCCACAGCGAAACGTTAACGCTAATGAACATTTGACTTACAACGCTGTTTGTTGTAGAAGCTTACCGTGGGCAGTTTCTTAACCTATTTTCTGTTTGCATCAATTGACTACCTTCCCTGCAGTACCATTCATCAACAATTAATCAACAATTCATCAACAGCCGAAGGGGTGTTGTTGATGATTCATCGATGAATTGCCATACAAACTGTTGATGAATTTAACATGGGCATGTTCTAGGCTGTCATCAACAACATGTCATCAACAATTGTTGAACAATTGTTGATGACAAGTTGATGAAAAGTTGATGACAAGTTGATGACAAGTTGATGAATTGTTGATGAATTGTTGATGACAAGTTGATGACAAGTTGATGAATTCATCATCTAAAGTTTAGACCCTTAAAATGTTGTATTCTTCAATTAGAACTGGAGTATAAATTGCCCTACTTCATTTCATATTGGCCATGCTTCAAAGATTGGTATTTGGCTTTGCCAAGAACTCAATTCGCTGACCGGCTAGTCCGCATTCCACATATTCAATCGCACAGTCCGTCTCTTCACATCTGTATCGAAATATATAGCCGAAACCAATTTGGGGTACACAACAGATTAAACTAACGACTATTAAAACAAGAAACTAAACTAACTTCGGCTCACCGAAGTTTGTATACCCTTGCAGAATTTAAACAAAAAATTTAAACCGAAATTCTGGAATAATAATTAGTTTGCCAAATCTCAAATTTGATGAAAATGGTTTGAAAAACGGCTAAGTTATGTTTTTTTTTTCTGATTGTTCCTATGGAAGCTATAGAATATAGACGTCCGATTTTCATGAAATTAAAACCAAAATTCAGAAATAATAACAAACGGCTAAATCTCAACTTTGATAAAAATATGTTGAAAACTGACAAAGTTAAAATTTTGTTCTAAAAATTTTCCGATCGTTCCCATAGCAGCTATATGATATAGTCCCTAACTAACTACAAAGTTTCATTCAGATAGCTTTAAAACTGAGGGACTAGTTTGCGTAGAAACGGACAGACCGACATGGCTAGATCGACTCGGCTGTTGATCCTGATCAAGAATATATATACTTTATAGGGTCGGAAATGTCTCCTTCACTGCGTTGCAAACTTTTGACTGAAATTATATAACCCTGCAAGGGTATACAAATTGTCACTAAACAGTCCTCTCTCCACGTTTGCTACATTTCATATACAAGTACATATACATATTTTTCATTATCCGAAAAAAAAACTTAACAATTTTACTACCTGTAGACAAGTTGGCAATGGTTAACAAACAAATGTGGCAGTTACATTGTTCAGGCAAATCGAGAATTAGCTCCACGGCTGAACAAGAGAAGCCAGATAAGATTCACAATGTGGCTGGGCCCACATTGGCAGAAGCACTGGGCTTCTGGGCATATGAGCTATTACCTGCTCTCACCTAATCTGGTTGTAGTTATATTTAAGTAAGTTATAAATAAATAAGATACAGTGATTTTAGGGGAATACAAATACTTTATCCTATGTTCTTTAAACTTTAAATAATTTATTTTTTATTTAAATAATTATATTTTTTACATAATATATACATACCATTAATTGCTGAAAATGAGTTGTATTAAAACTGCGGAACAATGCTAGTACAGCTAAAACCTTTTCAGCAATTTTAGCCACGTCCGATCGACTAATGCTGGCTTTGGATACCTGTAAAACTGGCTGCGGAATGCTGAATTTTTTTCATTTCATTAACTGTGGAATTTTCATAAGCCAGTGTGCCACTGCCGAGTGTGCAGTTTTTAAATCATGGAAAAAAGCAAAAAAACGAATTTAAATTTTGTATTCCTGTACGAATTCCTGTTTGTAATTCGATTTTAAATGAACCTTCTGATATACCAGGGACAGTCCCCATTAAAAATGCATGTCACAGAACATTCGTCAAGCTGGGCCCAGTCCACGAAAACAAAGTCGTCACGCACTTAAATGCCAACCGAAGCGATAGGATTCCTGAATGCACCGGCTTATTCGAAGGCGACCAATTATTATATTTATATTATTATTATTTAAGTCTACGGACGTGTGGCATCGTTTCTGGACGGCGACAGCCATTGGCAGCACTCCCTTTGGGTTAAATTACGCATGGGTGCCTATGCAAGTTGTAGAGCTAGATTCGTTAAGGTACTCCTGATTATTTATTGTAAGTGTTTATTGTGCATATTTAATTACATACAGTTTTTGTATGAAATATGGGAAGCTATCCGGGGTACCGGTTAAGACACAAGTTCGATCAGGACGGAAAATACATATGTATGCTCTTAGAGAGAACCATCTCCCATGCGAAGGCATCTATAACATTTGGGATTGCCTCCTAATTTGACATTGTAGTCTTATCAAACTATTATACAGTATGTATTATATTGATTAAAATGTGGTATCTGTAGATACATGGTTTCTAACGAGCGTATATACTTTTAGTATAAACCTAATAAGGCACACATATTCATTTATGTAAAATTGGTTTCAATGTGGTTATGCTCCCCCAGTTCTCCACTACTTCGTTCTGCAGTGGTCTTCTCAATCTGTCTGCCAACTCGTTTAATCAAGGTGCTTTCAGCTAGGCTCCCATCACTGTTTTCGAACGCACCCCTTTCTAATTTGACCAGCATCGCTAAACATTGCGTAAATCTGTATATTTGTAAAGTACGTAGATCTACTTAGCAGCATTTTAGACCACTCTTATCTTCGCGGTTTTCCAAAGCTGCTGGTAGGCCCCAGTGGACCATAGATGGCATGTGGGTGCGTAGGGTGAGCGTGACTATGCTGCACCGGTCCGGGCCCGCCCCCCGAAATTGGTGTCCCTCCATTAGACATGGTTGCTTGCTTTCTTTGCAAAGTGTTCATGCCCATGGGCCGTTCGCCATCATTAAGGTCCAGACCAGCAACCAACTGAGCAATCTCACGTTCCTTTTTCATGTCCGGCGGGTTAAACTGCAAGCTAGCCAAGGATCCGTGACTGCGGCTGCGATGCTCCTGACGAATGGAATAGCTGAAAGCTCGCTCGTTAAGATGTCCCTTGCGCTGTAAATATAAAGAACGTTTATTAGCACAAATATTCAATCGGCACTAGTAATTTAAACGAGCGCTTTAATAATTAAATAGTATATAATTGATAATATTAAACGAAGGGATTAAACAGACATACGGATCGGGCTAGATTAATGCGAAACAAAGGCAGTATTTCTCCTCAAATCACACTATAAAACAACCAAAGGCAAATAAGTGAATCATATAGCTAAGTGCTCTCACCTTGTAGATTCCCGTGCCGCCTGGTGAAGGCGACTCTGCGCCAGAGTTTCCGGAGTCGTCCAGGCCATTACCCATCGACGCCGCCAGTTTGCGGCTGGAATTTCCTAACGGACGTGTCTCTCCGATCAGAGACTGGGCCAACTGCTGCGGCGACACCATAGCCTGCTGTTGATGGTAAGCATAGATGGGTGGAACAATGGGCATGCCCACGGGCACACCGCCGCCCGATCCGCCATGTTTTTTCTCCTTTTTCTTCTTGCTTGAAGAGCGCGAAGGCTGCAGGGTAGCGTACTGCTGTGGCATCAGCACAGGTATCTGCAAGGGTTGCATGCCGCACAACTGCGGATGTGGGTGTGCCGCGGTGTGCATCATTTGAAGCTGGTGCTGGTACTGCGGCTGATGGTGGGAGTGGGCATGCAGGTTTGGAGGCGGATGATGGGCCATGTGGTTGGGTGGAGGTCCCGTCGGTCCTGGCGGGAAGCCGCGATGGCTGATCGTGTGGTAGCGGGCCGCGTGCGGGCCGTGAGCAGGGATAGGTCCGTAGATAATACTGCCAGGTCCCGCTGGCCCTTGCCTTCCTGAGCGATGCAGGGCTGCTGGGTGCATTGGCTTCGGCCTGATGAGCGTCCCGGATAGGCTCTGGCTGCTGCTTGATTTGGCCGACTTTTTATCCCGTTTTGGCTTGCGCTCTTCCTTGACGGGGGGTGGAGGCACGTCGATCGGTGTGCTAATCTGGCGCGCCCTTAAAGGCCGCCCGAGGGTGGAAGTGTTGCCGGAAAACAGTTCGTAGGGACTCTCTATGGCCCCGATGCTGTCCAACTGGTCCTGCGATCCGTTCCACACCTTGTGGTTTTCATCTCCATTGTATGACGCATCTCCATCGTCGACAGTCACGTTGAGGTCAGCACTGCTTCCGTAAACTTAAAAAGACAAGAGACGTGTTAGGTTTTTCTGGGATAGAATTTAAGAATTCATATAATTTTATAATTAATAAGACTACTTTTTGATACCCTGTACTTATAGGTGAAAGAGGATTAAACCTATGTGTTAGCATATGTTTTATCTCCGACCACATAATCTATATATACACTCATGGACAATATAATAGGTGTGTTATTTTTTTCGTTTTTAATTTGTTATTTCTCAGCCACCTCTTGTCCAATCGTAACAAATCAAAGCTTTTTGGAAACGTCTATTAATTGTCTTTAAACAAAAAGTAAAAAAAGTTTCACAAA
Source organism: Drosophila anomelani (assembly GCA_035045905.1). Taxonomy (NCBI): domain Eukaryota; kingdom Metazoa; phylum Arthropoda; class Insecta; order Diptera; family Drosophilidae; genus Drosophila; species Drosophila anomelani. Next base: position 1,002,522 of record JAWNOO010000073.1, read on the forward strand.
GTCCTTCATATTCAAGTAAATTAAATATATCCTTAAAATCGACATTTTTAGCTGGTCATAATAATAGGTGTGCAAATAGAAATCTTTAAATAAAATCTATATTTCACTATTTTTTGTTATGTTTTATATTAAACTAAGTATCTGGCAAATAATAGCCGCTTTATCCGCCAAAGATCTATTGGACACGGTGTTGCTACCATATACCGAGGATAATATGCCACTTTTATGAAAGTTCCAGCAGGATAACGACCCAAAACACGCCTCTCACGTAGTAAAGGATTGGTTCCGAGTGCAAAATGTGCATGTTATTGGGTGGCCAAGTCAATCCTCGGACCTCAATCCTACCCAGAATCTCTGGGGTGACCTTAAAGGAGAGGTAGGAAAGACTTTTTGCCAAAATAAAAGGATATTGTCCAGAGGACATGGTATAATATTCCAATTGGAACGTTTCCCAAGTTAATGTCCTCCAGGCCAAGACGAATAGAAAAAGTCCTGGCAAAAATGGCGGATAAAGCGGCTATTATCTGCCAGATACTTAGTTTAATATAAAACATAACAAAAAATAGTGAAATATAGATTTTATTTAAAGATTTCTCTTTGCACACCTATTATTATGACCAGCTAAAAATGTCGATTTTAAGGATATATTTAATTTACTTGAATATGAAGGACTTTGTGAAACTTTTTTTACTTTTTGTTTAAAGACAATTAATAGACGTTTCCAAAAAGCTTTGATTTGTTACGATTGGACAAGAGGTGGCTGAGAAATAACAAATTAAAAACGAATAAAATAACACACCTATTATATTGTCCATGAGTGTACATGTATGTTTATGAATTCTTGTATAGTCTTGGCGCTTGCTAAATGTTAGTAAAATAACACTTATATCTCGATATCTCGCTTTTTTCGAGTTTAATGCACAAAAAATTATAAAAAACGAATATATTCTCAAATTATACAATCAATGATTTTTAAAATAAGGATCCCTTTGTCTAATTAAAGTATATTTTGATTGCTTCCATGTAAAATGTTCGAAGTTGTCAAGCTTTTGTCATCTTATCCTAAAGTTTTTTGCCAAAAACTTTGCGTAAGAACCTAATTTTAATAAAGGTGTGAAAAGAGATTTGTGGATTTGTAGGCTACTCATGAGTTGTCTATTTGCACTTAGTGACACCTTTCTTCTAATTTGCAAAAAAACTTAATTATGTTTAGAGGGTAATTGCCAACTGAAAATCATTAATTTATTAATACTCTTGGAGACCAACAAATACCCAATTAAATCAATGGAGTATTGTCAGCCAAACTAATTATAATGTTGAACAACTTTTTAGCATTGTAGAATTAATTATTTATAATTAGTTTGCAAAACCAACACTTGTTCCAAAAAGTAAAGAAAGTTGTCTTTATTACCATATTTCTCAACTGTTTATATGCTGTATCATCCAGTACGTTTCTATAACTACAACATTACGAATGAAACAGTTTTGAGTTAATATCTCCTAAATCGAATCAGGTATTCATTTTGGTCAAGCCAATCACTTTGGCTCGACCACAGAGCGTTGTCAAGGAGCTCACTCGAATACGAATTATTCAAAGCGCTGGTCATCGTCTAAGCATGTCTAACCTACTGTTATGTTGTTGTGAAATTGAGAACGGGCCAAGACCACTGGCCCGGCGACGGCATTCAAATTAACTTGCCGATTGATTGGGTTCGTCCACTGCTGGACCGCTTCTCTACTTACTCAACGGAACCAGGCCCACCACCAATAGACATCCAGCCGCAGTTGTCGCTGTTCTGCAGTGCATTTGGGTCACGGCGACAACGGTTTCGTAATAAATAACGGTAATTTAATAACATAAGCGTGGCTACACCTGTCGCCATACCCCTGACCGGCTGTCCGGCTTGGTTGCGTTTAGGCCGGTACCAGACCCAACCAGCCTCAGAGCCGAACCCGATCGTCGGGTCCCCGCCCCACTTTCTGTCCACTCTTGGCCACACTGCCAGCCAAGCCGAAGCGACGATTGTCTTCTGAGGCCGTATTTGCCATGATTTTATTTACTTTTCGCCCGTCGTTTATGGTTTGGGTCGTAGGGTTTATTTTATAATTACACATATGGTTTTTTGCAAGGCCTTTTTATCTCTCGGGCCGGGGTCAATAGACTGAGTTGTCTTGAATAACAAGAGCCAACTCCGTGGCCATCAAGTGTCTCCCTCAAGCCAAAGTTGACCAGGAAAAATATATTTTTTGTGGGGAAAACTGCATAGGAGAAGCCTAATAAGCGGCAGCAATACGGCTATGCCCAAATTCCGTATTAGTCGAGGCTCCTGAAGATTGCACTTAAATCTTCACGAGATACAAATTAAAATAAATTCAATTGAAATATATAAATAAAAAACAAAAATGCATTAAAAAAAATCTTGTTTTTTTTTTTAATTGATGTTTTAAGATTTTTTTTTTTCACAATTCAAAGTTTAATATTCTTATTTTAAACTCTTTTACCGTTTTAAATAAGATTTAAAAAGTCTTGAATTTAGAATGCAAAAATTCTTGATATAATGAAGAATAATCTCAAAACAAGATCGAAAAATTCTAACGCTATCATGACCGAAATTCTCAATTTTATGACCAAAATTCTTGATTTTTTCTATCAGTGTATGAGCATACTTTTGAAAAAAAAAGTAGTTCGAAGTCTTGGAATCCTACTGAGCATTTGGCATTATTATTTGGAATGTCGGCCAGAAGTATCAGCTTGGTGATTGCGTGCACATTAAGTTATCCTGACGCGACGTGGATGCAACTGTCGCCGATTTATCAACTAACCGCTTTAGAGAGAAGAAAGCTTAATCAGTCGGTTTCTCCTTGCCGTTTTGAATTATGTCGCTACTTTTACAGAGTACTGGCTGTGATTTGCGTAAACGGCTACGGAAGTGGTCATTTAATTGCCCAATCCCGTCTTCTGGCTTCGATTTCAGCGGGCTAAATAGCAGAAAGCTAATTACACTTCCACTTGTATCTCAAGATGTATTAGCTGCAGTTTAAATTACTTCAAAACTTCCGTGCTTAAGTGGCGCAAATCTACGAAAACGTATTAACAACCGATCTCTCTCTGAACTGCCGCCTTACGTCATATTCGCTGGAAACCGAGTAGTCGGCATAAGCTAAAAGTAAAATTGATACTCTCACTCACTTGCCGAGGGACAGCGAACGCGCACGCGTGCGTGAAAATGGTTTTCTAAGTTTAACTTCCCCGAGATAGCTGGGCTTACATATACATGAATGAATATATACATTTGTACATACATATGTAGGTGCTCAGAGCCGACTCGATGTTAATTTTTTGCTCAGGGAAGGCGACTCAAGTCGAAATACCACATAGCTACGCTTGCCAAAACACTCTGCTGGCATTTAGCCGTTTCGGAGCCCCTCGAATTCCAGCCAGTCGGAAACAGGAGTGGCAGCAACCAAAACTGCGCCCAGCGTTTGCGAATATTTTCCTCCCTGCGTTGCCCGTCTCACTTGTTCGAACACAAAGCTTTAAACCAGTCGTAAGGCATGCAGTTTTCTTGCTGTTTCGATCATTGCATTTGCAGAGCATCGGGTTACAGCGTTGGAGGGACGCACGTGCAACTGCAAGACGAAATCTAGGCCGACCAGGCCAGATTGGAATGTCAGACGAATGAGTGCACAGCTGAATTAAAATCACACTGATGCAAATAGCAGCTCGCAAAGTTATATACTGCGCTTGGGCGATCTTAAGTTAAATAAATATTGTTAGTGCATTTGTCAACCCAAGAAAATTGTACTCTAAATTTGTCTGCAAGCAATTCCACTATACACAGACCAGAGAAAGTATAAATTGATTATCTATTGAAGTAAATTTTAATCCTCGGGCTTTCAGTTTCAAGTTTGTATAATAAAAAGTTCGAAAACTAAGCAGATAATTATTTAGAAACTAATATTTCTTTTGCCTGTGAAGGGTAAAGATGTCTTACTGCAAATATATATAATTTTATATTAGCGATTTTTAATGCATACAAGTTTATAGATGCCATATGGTTAAACGACTTCAGTATTATAAGTAGTCTGTCAAAACTTGTACTAAATATTTACCATTACTAGGTGGGCTGAAAAGTAACCTCCTTCACCACCAGAATGCGCTGCTATCACAAAAATGATAGTTGCTCCTTATAGTCCTTTCATATTTAGGTAGTCCTGTTGAAATTTAGCGCGATACAGCCCATAGTTTTGTTTTGGCAGCTGATAGTCGTTGACGTGTTTGACATCATGTTAACAATGGAAAAAAACGATTTTCGTTCCCTCAAAAAACAATTTTTTTTTGAGAGGCAAAACAGCGACGGAAACTAACCAAAATTGGTATAAATATTATTTGGCTCATGCTCCTTCAGATTCCACCGTAAAAAATTGGTTTCGTGAGTCTCGTAGTGGCAGAAACTCAACTACGAATGAAGTCCTTTGTAGCAGGCCCTCTGATGAGGATACACCGGAAAATGTCAAAAAAAATACACCAAATGATGTTGGCTGACCAGAAAGTAAAATTCCGCTAGCTAGCAGAGGCCACAAGGATTAGTACTGAGCGTACAGGACATATTATAGGCAAGATTTTCCATATGAAAAAATTATCCTCCCGTTGGGTGCCGCGTTCGCTGACTGCACACCAAAAACACGAACGTGAGAACACTTCGAAAAAGTTTTTGGCCATTCTGGTGAGGAACCGGGTGGATTTTTGGTGTCGATTGGTGACTGTTGTTCATTATTAGACACCAGAAAAAAGAACGAGTGCTCGGCAATGGAATAAAGCCGGCACGAGGGCTCCGAAGCGTCCGAGGGAGGCTCAATGGGTCGGAAAGGTCCTGGCGTTCGTTTTCTAGGATTGTCGTGGGGTACTCTTCGTAGACTATTTTAAACCATCAAGAGCAAGTATTACTGTGCATTATTGAATCGGTTGAAGGCCGAAATTGGCCTCACATGAACTGAAAAAAAATGTTGATATTGCAAGACAATGCACCGGCACATAAGAGCTTCACAACCATGACTAAAATTAACGATTTAGGACTCCAACTGCTTCCCCATGCACCTTATTCACCCGATTTGTCTTCCTGGGACTATTACCTTTTCCCAAACCCCAAAAGATGCCCCATTAATAAAAAATTCAGCTCGCGGGAGCAAATTATCGGTCCTGCAGAGGAGTATTTTATAGACCTTCCGGAGAATTCGTTTTCAGAGGGGATAAAAAAGTTGAAAAATCGCAGGAATAGGTGTATCGACCTAAAACAAGACTACATTGAATAAAATAAAAGAAAAAATAATTAAAAAACTTTTATTCATTTCCAAGGAGGTTACTTTTCAGCCCACCTAGTAAATTAATGTCGAGAAATTGTAACAATTTCGATCACATATAAATATATATATATATTTATATATATAAATATATATATTTTTACAATTTCTCGATCACATATAAATATAAATATATATATATATATATTTATATGTGATCGAAATTGTTAGAATTTCTGGACATTAATTTAATGGTAAATATTTAGTACAAGTTTTGACATACTATTTATAATATTGAAGTCGTTTAACTATATGGCATCTATAAACTTGTATGCATTAAAAATCGCTAATATAAAATAGATATTGCCAGTTTTGTTGGCAAACGAGTTATTCAACTGCATCTTGATTTCGGTTAATTTGTTTCAACTTCCTAGGAACTACTCCCATTATTTTAGCTTCCTTTTTTCAGTTACTCCGAAGCCTCTTTGCATAATAATAATGCAATAGCAGCAGCAATAGAGATCGTTGCCAAATGGACGTAAACGATGATCGTAATAGCCGCTCAAAATGTTGCAGCCCCAACGGAAGCCGGGCAGCAATGGGCTCTTGCGATGCTTCGAGACTTCTGTCACGGTCAAGTGGTCACTCTCACGGACTACTTTCCAATGTAGTGCAGATTATCATTCACATGCTAATAGAGGTGGCCGTTTACTAGAGCCAAGGCATAAATAATTATGTTTTTCAAAATACACTTTAAAAACTATCTACTTCATATTTCTGAATTATAATCCATTTTATTAATCATATATTTAATATTATACAGTAATGTTTCTGAATTTATAAAAATAAGACGACAGTGACCTATGGAATTTAACGATAGCTTAATGTTTTTATTTATAACGGTTTTTTATGCTTTAGAACATTTTTTTTTATTGATTTCCAATTTCACCGAGTTGGCTTTATAGCGGCTTCCCGAATAAAGCTATTTCCTTATTTTATATTAAGTTTAAGGAAGTATAATTTCTTAAACTTATTTTTAATATTACTCTTTTATTACTCTCTTTGTAAAGTATTATTTAAATAAAAAAATTTATTTAATTTAAAAGTTAAACAAGTAAGACAGCTACAGTCGAGTGAGGTCGACTGTGAGATACCCGCTACCCATAGTAAATAGTTAATACATTTTTTAATATAACGGACAAATGAATATGAAAGTGGAATGGATTCACATGCACACAAAAATGCATACACATGTATCTATGTGTGTAAAAACGTGTTATTATTGCATTAAAGCGGCTAATAATTATTACCATTTATTAAAATTGCTTCTCGAATATCTTATAAGATTCTTTTCCGATCACAATCAACAAATGGTAAGAATATTTAGTTGGTATAGTCTAGTTGGTCAACCAAATGAGGCATGCTGCAGCAGCCGTTTGTGGCCATACAAAATTATTTTTTTAATAACTTCGACAATTTTCTTTTGATCGCAACCAAATAGGCTTCCAAACTAGTTTTTTGCTTCGGGAAAGTCTTTCTATATAGATATTTAGATGATACTCACTCATTCTTGGTGCGCCGTAGCGCACTTCAACTGGAATTTTTGACACCATGTTGGGTAGGCTGGTTGGTTGAGACAATTTTCAAGGGTATATATGTATGTATACTTCGACTTTGACTTTTTAGAGCTATCTGAATAAAACTTTGCAGGTGGTCTTCTATATGCTCTCACTCGTACATATGTATGTCGGAACGAGCCGGATCGGGACTATATCATACTATATGTCCGTCTGTCCGTATGAAACACTGGATCTCAGAGACTATAAGAGATAGAGCTCTAATTTTTTTTCGACAGTATTTCTTATGCTTGCACGCAGATCAAGTTTGTTTCAAATTTTTACCACGCCCACTTCCGCCCCCGCAAATCATAAAAAAGCGTATTAAGCGTATAATTTTAAAGCTAGAGTCGTGAATTTCGGTATATATATTAAGAACAATAGTCTGTGTGATTCCTGAAAATTTGGTTGCGATCAGATAAAAATTGTCGAAGTTATTAAAGAAATAATTTTGTATATTCACAAACGGCTGCTGGCAGCATGCCTCATTTGGTTGACCAATTAGACCAACTAAATATTCTTATCCGTTCTTGGTTGTGTTCGGAAAAGAATCTTATAAGATATTCGAGAAGCAATTTTAATAAATGGTAATAATTATTAGCCGCTTGAATGCAATAATGACCCGTTTTTACACACATAGATACAGGTGTATGTATATTTGTATGCATGTGATTATATTACACTTGCATTTGCATTTGTCCGTTATGTTCAAAATTGTATTAACTGTTTTTTATGGCGTCCTGACACTTTTCTGGTTTAAGTATGGGTAGCGGGTATCTCACAGTCGAGCTCACTCGACTGTAGCTTTCTTACTTGTTTTTAACATAACATTTTATCGCAAATGACTATCTCACGCTGGGAAAATTAGCATATACATATGTAGGTAACATTTTTGTAAGCATCTAAAACCCACTTTGTTTATAGTAAGTTGAAACTTCTTTTGCACTCTATATGTAGGTTCATCCCAAGAGAAGAAAATATACATATTTCTCGAAGAGCAATGATAACCTTAATCTTGGATATGACTACAGCGCGAGTCAAATTAAAAATTTTAATGAATAGAAAATCTTACACACATACAGCCATGGGATTGCCGGAGATGAGCGTGTTCAACAAAAGATATTATCGCTTGTCGGCAGTTTCACTCAAGCACTCTCACATTGACGTATTCTGGCGAGCGTCTCTGCGACTCTCTCTTTTCTTCACCGATTTCACACCTGCCTGGTGACTTCCCAGCGCTCCGAGCTCGTAGAATAAGAAAGCGACGGGTCAACACCCCAGAAAATAGAAGGCCCCAGCCGAATTTTCTCACGCGCTTATCCCGATTTATTTACGCGATGAGCGTACTTGCATGTGTATAATGAATATGGTCCCGGTTCTCTTGCCACAAAATATAGAAGCTCATCTCATCAGTAATCTACACACGAACACAGACTCCAATGAGTCTTCACAGCGCCTTTCAACCTGTTCGGGTTGGTAAATATCATCGTCTCATGATCAATGGAAGACAATGTAGTTGCCTGAAGGGCTGGTTTGTGACCAAAGCCAAAAAAAAAAAACAGGTAATTGGCCGTAGAACGACAACATTTATATGGTAACTAAGCGTCGTGCAAACATCCAATTTATACAGAAGGATAGGTAACATTTTAATTTTAAATATATTGTATTTGATATGGAAACAAATAGTTTGTTTCATTTGAATCTTAAAGTTGTATATTAATATACATATATGGAAAAAACATCTTGTTTTAATACAGTTACAATTTGCTAGTTGATATCGTTTTTTACATTATAATACGCTGCGATAGAACTCATGACCGCATTATCTCTACGGTTCCAAGGAAAATCGTTTGAAATTAAATAAAACAAGAAAGGAAGCTAACTTCGGCTCTCCGAAGTTTGTATACCCTTGCAGATTGCAAATTAAATGAAAATATTAAAACCTGGAAGCTGGAATATTAAAAAATGGCCAAATCCCATATTTAATGAAACTATGTTGAATAAATGCAAGGTTATGGTTTTTTCTTTTATTTTCCTGATCGTTCCTATGAAAGGTATAGGATATAGTCGTCCGATTTTCATAAACTTACAAAAAAATTAAGGAATAATAAAATATGGATAAATCTAAAATTTTATGAAAATATGTTGAAAACTTACAAAGTTAAATTTTTGCAGTAAAAACTTCTTTAATCTTTCTCTTAAAGGTTTTCTTGTTTTGTTTTAAGAATATTACAATACTTAAAATCTTGGTCAACATTACAATACCAAAAGTGCCTGTAGGAGGAAAGACTGTCTTAAATTGCCCGAGAATTTTTGCTTCGCCTCGAGATATGGTAGGAAATTATTATCTGAAAACGCACTTTTGAAAGATATACAAATTTACGAGTATATACAAGTATGTATGTTCCATATAGTATATTCAATTAAAACCAAACACAGATGACAAAGAAGAATGGCGGAACATGTTTACATTTTTTCCGGCCCAGGACGTTAAAGAAAATAACAGATCTATCTTTGACGAAGTAGTTTTTAAGCTAAGCAAGAATACATTTTTTTTTTAAGTATTTAAATTTTGGTATGATTTTAGTATTCAAAGTCAATGCAGGCGAAACGACCAAGTCATTTATCTATTGCTTTCCTCAAGCGAAGAATGCTCATATAACCCAACCAGCGGACATACATATGTATAGTACATACCAATTCAATAAACATACCTAAGCAAATTAACAACTTGGGAGTGGGATTGGCAACAGTTCAGTCGCAGCCAAACTCAACAACAAAACTCAGATTTTTGAATGGCGAGATAGAGATCGAAACAGAGAAGTTTTCTCAGCTTCAGCGAGTTACACAGTAATTATCATAACTTCGCTACAGCCAAGGAACTCAGAAACAGCCGCATCATAAAACGGCTATTTAAGCTTCTTTTCGGCTTCTGCCCGCTGCGCTGACCGGTCTCTATCGTTAAAATGTAAATGAGTGGAAAGTGTTTGGAACGCGGCAAAACAGCAAAAATTATTTCTTTCTTCAGGCTTCGACGCCGTCACCGTCGCCATTGTTATTGTCGTATGCGTCAAGGTTTCACCAGGGAGTGCGCAGGCCTATCATAAAATTTTCAATACTGAATACCTGCGCCTGCGTCCAAATACTCTTGGCTTAATCCCTCTCTCTCTTTTACTAGGGTCTTAGGTGTGTCCGAGCCCAACAGGTACTCGTCATAAGCAGGTGTGCTGATGCAAACGGTAAAAGAAGCAGCTAATTTCGCATAGGTCAGCCGAATGTCTGTCTGCTGAAATCACACGAGCAGCAAAAACAAACACCTTATATGTACATATGTGAGCAATTAGTGGACATCAGTCGTTTTCGATTATTCATAAGTAGACACTGGATAATGGTGAGTTAGGTGCAAGATTAGCCAAAAATGCGACTTGTTCTCACATTAAAAGCATTCTTGTGATGCTATAAAAAGCTATTGCTGAAATCCAAACGTATAATTACATGTTTTAGTTATTAACTTAGCGTACTTACAGTTCTTGACGGATGTGTACCCCTCTGCGGCGCTGCCGGAGCTGCCGCCGTTCATGCCCAGAGCGGATCCGTTGGGGGCGTGGCCGTTGGAGGCGCGCCCTAGACTGTTGAGAGTCGTTGTGCTGCCGGCTCGCGACCTCCAGCCCCCTTGGGCGGAGAGGGCGAGATGGTGGCTTCCACCGCCGTTGGACGGCCCGACGTTGGTCAGGTCGCCGTTAGACTTGCTTCCAGCCGCGCTCTTCAGAGTACCATAGACGCTGCCACCTCCGCCGCCAGTCTCCAGCTGGCGGGCGTACGAGTTGTCGGCGTAGGCGTGAAAGCAGCATCTGACTAGAGCGTTGGCAGCCGCCTCCCGCTTGCAGATGAAGACGTGGCACTCGAGCACCTTAATTCCGGTGGTGCGGCGGAGGATGGCGGCGAATATGGGCGGATGCTGGGCCCGTGGGGCTCGTGCGAATGGCGAGTCCAGCGGGAGGAACTTGGGCTCGGGATGGGAGTTTCCACGCTCCGGGATCAACACCTGTCGGACGGCTGCGCAGTAGTGCAGCGACTCGATCGGGAAGAAGCGAGTTATCTGCTTGAGATTCTCGTCAACGTTCTCCAGCAAAATGCCATTCGACCACACACTCAGCCAGCTGTCAATGCCCTTGGCGCCCACGGCTCCCTCCGAGGGGTATAAGCTGCGCAGCGGCTCCTGGATGCCCTGCAACCCGTCCTTGCTCTGGCGCGGAACGGCACTTCCCAGGTAGAGCACGCGGCAGCGGCAGATGGGCGTGGAGTCACCCATTGTCCGGCTGAGCAGACCCAGTGGCAGAGCAACAGTTGCCGTAGAGAAGGTTTCGTAGCTGGTGAAACTCAGGCACGAATCCAAACTAGTTGTGAAGAGTGGCGGGAGGCGGACGGGCGGGCCCAGCAATGTGGATTTTCTGGTTTTGCTTTGTGTGCTATCCACGTCCGTGTACACAGGTATTTTGCTGTCTGGCTGGTGGTGTATGTATGCGACTTCGACTGTGTCTGTGTCTGTGACCAGGTTCGGTTCTCAAGCCGTTGAGAGAGAACTTTTTCGCTTAGGTAAGCGGCTATTTCTTGCCGCGCACACTGAAGCACTTGCACCAACACTAGCGCCTTACACCAGCACTGGCGTACGTACACTGGTGCATAGTGTTATTGGTGGAGCCGCGCACCTAGACAATCACCTGGGCAATTTAATTATCGATCTACGATTGAGACTTCTGTTAGAATGAAGTGAATCCAGAGTGGCTGCTTCTTAAAAGTTCCGGTATGTTGATGGAAAGACTTCCGCTGACGGAGACGTCTCTGAGCTCACACACACGCGGACACGTACACACTGGAAGTGAAGACAGACACGGACTTTCGATCAGGTTGCAAGACAAATATGGCGTCTAAGATTCTGATTCCGGACTTCCTCCTTGCACTTTTCACCCTAGAACCGCCTGAAAAACCCAGTGGGCTGCAGTAATATTCCTAGGTCTGAGAGGCGTTGGTCCGACGTCGACCTGGTTTGCACGACAGTGTTGCCAACTCTTTGGGTCGAAGAATAGCTTACTAGTCTTTGACCAACGAGTATCAAGCCAACAAATTGTGGAGGTAGCTTAACAAATCTAGAGTAGATTTCGTGTTTTTTTTCGAATATTTCTTGCACGTCTCACGATCCACGATCTCCGTCTAAGTTCACACAACCGACGCAGCAGATTATTTTCTCCTTGGAACGACTTTTTCGCGGCACAACCGTCTACTTTGAGTGAAATTTTTAAACTGGAATTTTTTGAACTGAGCTCGATCCAATTCGGACCCACAAAGTCCACAAGACTTAGTTAAAATCCACAAGTGTACTTTTTTTGTCTTCGGCTGCGGTCGTCGAAGCGCTGCTCCCTCTCTGTTCCTTTCTCATTTAAGTTAAACTCTCAAAATTTTGATCTCTCTGACTCTGCTTTGGAATGCGGTTCTCGCTCTCTTTGAATTGTAAAACTGGATGTCTTCTGTGATGTCATTTCCACTTTTTTCCTGTCAGATTTGTTTTTAATTTGAAGTGTGACTGCGTGAAAAGTTTAAAAAACGCAAACATCGCGAATTCTATCATGTTTTATGTTTAGTATTTTTATACCCTTGCAGGGTATATTAGTTTCAGTCAAAAGTTTGCAACGCAGTGAAGGAGGCATCTCCGACCCTATAAAGTATAAATATTCTTGATCAGGATCAACGGCCGAGTCGATTTAGCCATGTCCGTCTGTCCGTTTCTACGCAAACTAGTACTTAAGTTTTAAATCTATCTGAATGAAACTTTGCAGTTAGGCTTCTATATACTCTCACTCGTACATATGTCGGAACGGGCCGGATCGGACGACTATATCATATAGCTGCCATAGGAACAATCGGAAAAATCTACGAAAAAAAATTATAACTTTGTCAGTTTTCAACCAATTTTCACCAAATTTGATATTTGCCCATTTAGTATTATTTCCTAATTTCGGTTTTAATTTCATGAAAATCGGCTGACTATGTATATCCTATAGCTTCCATAGGAACAATCAGGAAAATAAAAGAAAAAACCATAACTTTGTCAGTTTTCAACATATTTTCACCAAATTTGATATTTAGCCATATTTGATTATTCCTGAATTTTGATTTTAATTTTATGAAAATCGGCTGACTATATCCTATAGCTTTCATAGGAACAATCAGGAAAATAAAAGAAAAATTCATAACTTTGTCAGTTTTCAGCATATTTTCACCAAATTTGATAGTTACCCATACTTTAGTATTCCTGAATTTCGATTTTAATTTCATGAAAATCGGCTGACTATACCCTATAGCTTCCATAGGAACAATCAGAAAAATAAAAGAAAAAACCATAACTTTGTCAGATTTCAACATATTTTCACAAAATTTGATATTTAGCCATATTTTAGTATTTCTGAATTTTGATTTTAATTTCATGTTTCAAACCATTGCCATCAAATTTGAGATTTGGCAACAAATTATTATTTCAGAATTTCGTTTTTAATTTTTTGTTTAAACTCTGGAAGGGTATACAAACTTCGGTGAGCCGAAGTTACTGTCGAAAAAAAATTAGAGCTCTATCTCTTATAGTCTCTGAGATCCAGTGTTTCATACGGACAGACGGACAGACAGACAGACAGACAGACAGACGAACATGGCTAGATCGACTCGGCTGTTGATCCTGATCAAGAATATATATACTTTATAGGGTCGGAAATGCTTCCTTCTACCTGTTACATACATTTCCTGTCGGCACAAAGTTATAATACCCTTCTACCCTATGGGTAGCGGGTATAAAAAGCCTTTGAAAAATCGGGTTTTCACAGATTTTCCAATATCTCGGCAGCAAAAATGTGCTATAACTCAAGTTTACCGAAATGTGCGAATATGCACGGTATACTGGCTTACTAAGGAAGAATTAGAGAATATTTGGTGAGAATTTCATAAGTTTCTATCAATACGTTTTGGAGAAAATCGCACAACAGTGGGTGGCGTATGAAAATGGAACCACATGTGAACTTGCAGAGAACCAGTTTCGGAACCGTGACTATCGTGTTCCATAATATGAAAATGGAACCAGGTGTGAACCTGCAGATAACGAGTTTCTCAAACAGACATCGGAATCATGACTATCGTGTTCCTTACGTTATTTTCGACGCTAAATTTTAAATAATTCTAGCAAAAAAAATCCAAAGTGTGCCAACGTGCACGGTATATCATTGGAAAGGGCGAATTTTCCTCTAATTTCGGTTTTAATCTCATCAAAAGTTATATATATGATTTTGAGAAATTAAGGTGTTTCTATTTTCCATCTATATCAATAACAATGTCTCCATATCGATATAAGCACGAATCATGCCCTATCGATGAGTAGCCCGCCAGAAATTAAATTCTTGTCAATTGAAATTGAAAATAAAGCGAAAAATATAAAAGAATTATGCTAAAAATATTCGAACGTTTTGGTCATTAGTTGTTAAGAAAATTAATTTTTAATTTCTCGATTTCGCAATTTAAGCAGACTTGCCTATCGAGTAAATCTAACGGTCTGGCAGCACCGCCAATTCATCCTTATTGCGGTACAATTCGCAAAAGTGAAAGAAAGTGAATTTGGTGAATAAATTTTAAATTTAACATAAACAACAAAGCTCAATAAAACCATAAGTAAGTATACCACTGCAAAGTCGACAATTGTTTTATTGTTATTAATAGATTTATATTTTATCCTCTTATATTTGTTATTTCAGCATTTGCCCATGCTTTTATGTAATTGTTTAAAAATACCTTATTTTTGCAGCGGAACAATTTAATTGAAGTTCTTCGGAAACTTCACAAACTATGAGTAAGTGAAGCTCATACACATATGTACATACATACCAGAGATCTGCAATAAGTATGAGCGAGTCAACTCGCTCACCATGTCGAAACTTTAACTCAACTCACTTGGCAGTTCCGAGATTGCTCAAAAGTCACACCCGAATCAAAAACTCAGGTTCACTCACTCATTTTGTTTTCATGTTCCAAAAACTCATCGGCCTACTTCGGAAAACTCACCCCACTGAGTTTTTGGTTTGTGATGAAGTGGAATAAATGAGCGTTGGTGAGCGTAATCAACACGATTGAGCGCTCATTTTTGTAAGAGTTTCCTCATTTTTAGTGTTTGCAGAAGGTGTTGAATGCAAACATGAAAATTATTCTAAATTAAAGCAAAGCACTGACCAATAAATAGAAAATTTTGGGTTATCATTTTATTTATTTATTTATTTATGAAGAAAATAGCAAGTGCCCGCTATGTAAAGCCGTACCCTTACCTCTGAGGGAAGAAGGGAGTCCCAGTCGGACTTTGAGGTAGGAAATCTATATGGTTTTCCTACCGAATCGTTCATGGGGGATGCCATCCCCATTTCTGAAAAGCCTCATTCGCTTTTATACATGGGCGGCCGGGGTAGTTCATGATCCCCACGCCGCTGCTCCTTTCCGTGTGAAAGTCATGTGCAACGTTCATGGGGAAATGGAACATGGAACATGGAAATGAAACAAAAAAATAAAAATAAAAAGTTTCGGCTGGACTGGGGCTCGAACCCGGGACTCTGCGGTTCTCAGTCCAGCCGCTTACGCAATGCGCCACGCAGTCGATTTGATTAACAACGCTTATATGCAGATAGATGCATAATGCTTTTTTATCAGCGCGCTGTTTGGTAAAACCAAAATCCCGAAAGAAAAAAAAAATTTCCCTTTCGGGAAATAAAACTAAAATGACATCCCCGCTGCTGCAGAATTTCTTCCTGAGCAGTTCATGGGCATGAAGCAAAGTCCGACTGGGGTGTTTCCCAGTCGGACTTTGCCGTAGGAAGTCTATATGGTTTTCCTACCGAATCGTTCATGGGGGATGCCATCCCCAATTTTTGAAAAGCCTCATTCTCTTTTATACATGGGCGGCCGGGGTAGTTCATGATCCCCACGCCGCTGCTCCTTTCAGTTTGTAAGTCATGTGCAACGTTCATGGGGAAATGGCAGTGCAAAAAACAAAAAAATAAAAATAAAATGTTTCGGCTGGACTGGGGTTCGAACCCGGGACTCCGCGGTTCTCAGTCCAGCCGCTTACACAACGCGCCACGCAGCCAATTTGATTAACAACGCTTATATGCAGATATATGCATAATGATTTTTTATCAGCGCGCTGCTTGGTAAAACAAAAATCCCTAAAGAAAAAGGGGAATTTCCCTTTCGGGAAATAAAACTAAAATGACATCCCCGCTGCTGCAGAATTTCTTCCTGAGCAGTTCATGGGCATGAAGCAAAGTCCGACTGGGTTTTTATAGATGTGCTCCGACTCACATCTGGTGGTCAGAGGCAAGGATAGTTTATTAATTGTAATTTTTATACCCGCTACCCATAGTCGGCAGCTCCGAACGGTCATTAGTATGAAAGGGAGCGCTCAGAAACAATCAATGATGTGATTTGAGCGTTTAACGCAATCGTATGAAAACTCATGCCTATGGGCTCATAGCTCACTTCGATCTGCTCAACCAACACTATCCAATCATAGCAGATACAAGTAAATGATTGGGTGTACCCGAAACTTTAATACTCGTTGCAGATCTCTGATACATACACACAGACATACATACTGTAATGGTAATTCTCTTTTTCTTATAGCGGAACAAAACTGCATATTTTTATCGTGGAAGAAGGATGTTGCTGGAAAACGTAAAGCTAGGTACACACGATGCAAACAATTTGCAGCAAGTTGATTGCTGCAATCAAATTTGCACGTATAAACACGAGTAAAAACATTTTGCTGCAAATAAAGAACTTGCTAAGTTTTTTTACGGCAATATTTTTAGCTTATCGTCTGTATACATTTTTTTTACCGCTATCTTGGTTGCGTCAGCTGCTTGCTTGTTTGCATGTGCTGTTTGCTTTCAGTCGCAGACTGCGACTCGCAGTATTGCAGCAATCAAAGCACCATGTGGGATCGCGAGAACACAATTAGATTAATTGAATTGTACGAGAATCATTCCGTTTTATGGGACGTCTCATCAGGAGACTATAAAAATAAGCATAAAAAGCAAAATGCTTATCGCGAAATGGCTGCAGAACTAGGAAAAAGTGATGATGAAATCAAAACAAAAATTCAGAATTTGCGCACTCAATTCTTGCAAGAGGTGCGCAGGGGAAAACAACAGATGAGTGGCCAGGGTACAACGAACAACTATACCAGCCAATGGCAGTTTTTCGATGCACTCAATATTATAAAAAACGACGACGGAAAAAATTATATAATTTAAAATTTGGTAAGTAGTACAATTTATTAAACTTATCGTACTAATAACTTATTTTATATGTGTTTGTATTGCCATGACACTTCACCATCAGGCGAAACAAAAAAATTTTTAAAGTCTTCCCGAATATATTCTGCTTGAGAATTGGTATGCTTTGAATTGGTATGCAGCTTCCTTCTAACGTCCACTGCTGCCAATTTGGCTTTTTTCCCGTTAAAACTAGTTTTTTTTAAGGCGAACTGCGGGAAAAATTTTTGAACTGCGGGAATTTTAAACAGCGGGAATTCTGGCTTTTTTAGAAATTCAGTTGGCTTTTTCACGATTTTTATACCCTTGCAGGGTATTATAGTTTCAGTCAGAAGTTTGCAACGCAGGGAAGGAGACATCTCCGACCCTATAAAGTATTTATATTCTTGATCAGGATCAAATTTTCTATTTTAATTTCATGAAAATCGGCTGACTATATCCTATAGCTTCAAAAGGAACAATCAGGAAAATAAAAGAAAAAACCATAACTTTGTCAGTTTTCAACATATTTTCACCAAATTTGATAGTTACCCATATTTTATTATTCCTGAAATTTGATTTTAATTTCATGAAAATCGCTGACTATATCCTATAGCTTCCATAGGAACAATCAGGAAAATAAAAGAAAAAAACCATAACTTTGTCAGTTTTCAACATATTTTCACCAAATTTGATATTTAGTCATATTTTTTTATTCCTGAATTTCGGTTTTAATTTCATGAAAATCGGCTGACTATATCCTATAGCTTCCATAGGAACAATCAGGAAAATAAAAAACCATATCTTAGCCGTGTTTCAAACCATTGCCATCAAATTTGAGATTTGGCAACAAATTATTATTTCAGAATTTCGTTTTTAATTGTTTGTTTAAAGTCTGCTAGGGTATACAAACTTCGGTGAGCCGAAGTTAGCTTCCTTTCTTGCTCTCTTTCCATCTTCCCATACTTGGGGTACAGGATGTCCTCCGCCTCCTTGTTAATCTGCAACCATGCACTTCAGGATTTGGACCCCGTTCAGCCCCCCTGCACCATCAAATGTGGGCATAGGCGTTGGGGAGTCATCCTCCATCCGTGCATGCACCGTCTTCCACCTTGCTTCGGACATCTTCCTGTTTTCATCACTACGGTCAATGAGTGCCACGATCAGGTGTCGTTTGGTCACCTCACTGACCTTTGCGGACCTCTTTGGAGGTTTTGTTTGTTTGTTTCCGCTTGCTCGCTGGAGATACCGTGGTGTCGCTCTCTGCTGAGCGTTGCCTTTTGCTGGCAAGCAACTCCACCTTGTTGGCGAATCCGCCCGTTGATGTCATGTGTGGACGAGTGGCGTAGCTTCACCTGGCCTCTTCGATCCTTTGCTCGGCCCAGGCAAGCTTTGTCTTCTCCTCTTGGGAGAGACTCGCTTGGTCCCGGAGCCGGCTCTGAATCGCGAGGGCAGCCTTATACTCCGCTTTCGCCTTCCTCCCCTCGCTTTATCGTTTCGGACCGTCCCTACGCTGGGAGCTGGTGCCTGTTTTCGGCGAGTTGAAAGTCTTCCATCATTTTTTGTTGCGCGTACTAATGAAACCGATACCCTTTCGCCAATTTTAAAAGACTTGTCAGGTTGGTAATACAAGTTTAAATATGGATGTACAAATGGTACATCGTAGTCCTAATCGGATTCGGGTGAAAGAGCCATGTCAATTAAAATTTGCAAATCTGCAAATGCAGGACTTTGAGGAAACAGTAGAACAGTGCTGTCTAAAATTTTCAAAGAAACAAAGCATAGAGCATGTTTTGAGGGAAAATTTTTACTCTTTTTAATAACGCATGCTCTATTAATTTTAAGTCGATAAGACTTAATCAAAAATCATTTGTAGCTTATGCCTATTGCACTGATCCTTAATGTAATTTTTACATGTTTAAAGGGTCTTATAATAGAACTCAAGTTTTTTCAAATAAGTTAACCTTGACACATTCCATTAATTCCAAAAAGGCTACTCAGTGTAGGGCCATAAATCGGTTTCTTGCCAAGCAAGAAATTAAGGGTAGCACAGCCTTTGAATTTAGAAATAAATTATTAAATAAAGCCAGTAAAGAAAGGGCATTAGTTGGCAACAACCAAATGATAAATGGTCATTTATCATATTACAGAAATCTAATTTCTGAAGAAAATGCTAAAGAGGACTTTGATAAAGATCCCTTAAAAGATGCATATGACATGCAATGCAACAATTTTAGACACTATATCCAGTACTTATCAACTGGATTGGAGGTGTATTTACGGAACAAAGACCACAATAAGTCTGTTCCTTAATCATTTAAACAAGAAAGGAAGCTAACTTCGGCTCACCGAAGTTTGTATACTCTTGCAGAGTTTAAACAAACAATTAAAAACGAAATTCTGAAATAATAATTTGTTGCCAAATCTCAAATTTGATGGCAATGGTTTGAAACATGGCTAAGCTATGGTTTTTTATTTTCCTGATTGTTCCTATGCAAGCTATAGGATATAGTCTGCCGATTTTCATGAAATTAAAATCAAAATTCAGAAATACTAAAATATGGCTAAATATCAAATTTGGTGAAAATATGTTGAAATCTGACAAAGCTATAGGGTATAGTCAGCCGATTTTCATGAAATTAAAATCGAAATTCAGGAACACTAAAATATGGGTAACTATCAAATTTGGTGAAAATATGTTGAAAACTGACAAAGTTATGGTTTTTTCTTTTATTTTCCTGATTGTTCCTATAGAAGCTATAGGATATAGTCAGCCGATTTTCATGAAATTAAAACCAAAATTCGGAAATAATACTAAATGGGCAAATATCAAATTTGGTGAAAATTGGTTGAAAACTGACAAAGTTATAATTTTCCTGATTGTTCCTATGGAAGCTATAGGATATAGTCAGCCGATTTTCATGAAATTAAAATCGAAATTCGGAAATAATACTAAATGCGCAAATATCAAATTTGGTGAAAATTGGTTGAAAACTGACAAAGTTATAATTTTTTTTTTTTAATTTTTTGGATCGTTTCTCTGGCAGCTATATGATATAGTCGTAATAAATAATAAATACTTAAAATGAAATGCCGATATACCTTCTGATTTCGGCCCTTGTGTTTATTTCTCTATGCTATTTTTGTTTAATCACATTTGGTCACTTCTGGTGGAAGCACTGATGAGTACATATGAGTAGAAACACATATATATATATATATACATATATATATATATATATATATATATATATAGGTATATATAGGGGTATATATAGGTCTAAACTTATTTCGATTGTCATTGTTAAAAAAACATGAATTATGTTCTTAATTTAAAAAAACAGAATGTGTAAAGATGAATATTTTGTAGTGTTAAAGAAATTTTTTCAGTGTAATAGAAATAACGGAATTGGCGTGTGTGAAAAATGTTCGCTGATCTTTGCTTTGCAAATGCAATCACTTGATTTTGGACTGTCAATAGGTGTGCGTTGTCGATACTTTAAAGTGAGAGTGAAATGGATTTGGAGGACATTAAATTTGAATTTAAGGAGGGAAGCCGAGCAGGTTGCTCTCAACTCTTACTCACTCCAGGTGACAATCAAATATACATAAAAAACAAACAATTAAAATCGAAAAAGATTGTAGAGCACGGGTTTATTTAAGTGCAGATAAGGCTCGCGTTTTTTCCAAGCCTGAGAATATAAGGCATATTCATGGGCCACAGGGCCATGAAATGGAAAAAATCGATGTGCTTTCTGAAATAAAATTGAAGTGTCAAACTAATTCCGACAACACAAAAAAAATATTTAATGATGTTCTGGCGAGGTAAGTACACATACGTGAAGGACCCCCAAAGCCATTATTGTGTATAAAACATGGAAAATGCACCATAATGGCTTTGGGGTTCCTTCACGTATTGCGACGTCGGAGAAATTTAGAAAATAGACTGGATTAAGAATAAGACAGACTATTTTAACATTTAGAAAGCCCATCTACCCGATTTTATTGGCTAGTTTATTATTACTCATTAGGTTCGATATGGTGGCAGTGTTATTAATAATAATCAAAAACGCTATTTCTCAAAATCGTATGGATAACTTTTGATGAGATCAAAACCATAATTAGAGGAAAATGCGCCCTTTCCAATGGTATACCGTGCATGTTGGCACATTCAATCGTTTCCTTGCTAGAATTTTTTGAAAGTTAGCGTCGAAAATATCGTATGGGGCCACGCCACGTGACATTAGGTTCGATATGGTGGCAGTGTTATTAATAATAATCAAAAACGCTATTTCTCAAAATCGTATGGATAACTTTTGATGAGATTAAAACCATAATTAGAGGAAAATTCGCCCTTTCCAATGGTATACCGTGCATGTTGGCACATTCAATCGTTTCCTTGCTAGAATTTTTTGAAAGTTAGCGTCGAAAATGTCGTAAGGAACACGATAGTCATGATTCCGATGTCTGGTTCAGAAACTCGTTCTCTGCAGGTTCACTCCTGGTTCCATTTTCATATTATGGAACACGATAGTCACGGTTCCGGTGTCCGGATCAGAAAGTGGTTCTCTGCAAGTTCACGAGTGGTTTCATTTTCATAGTTCGCGCCTACGTTATCAGCCCACATACACCACCCACTGTTGTGCGATTTTCTCAAAAACGTATGGATAGAAACTTATGAAATTCTCCCCAAATATTCTCTAATTCTTCCTTAGTAAGCCAGTATACCGTGCATATTCGCACATTCCCTTAAATTTGAGTTATAGGGCTTACCATTTTTGCTGCCCTATTTTGTATTTAGCGGACCCCGAGGTTGGTCTACTGTAATCCAATTTTCTCAAAAACTTATGGATAGGATTGAACGAAACTTGGCAGGATAAAACTACAATATATGTCCTTTATCCTGGCATACCGCTTATATTGGCACATTCCCGGCGAGCCGAGATCTTGGAAAAACTGTGAAAACCCGATTTTTCAAAGGCTTTTTTTTAATAGTTCCAAAGGTCAAATACACCCAAACCCAGTGAAAAACATTAGTAAATTTGTTTTTTAGCATTTATAAAATTTATTTAGTTTTAATTAGTGCCTTATTTACTAAATAAATAAAATATAAAATATTTCTCCGTGTTCCATTTTCCCACCGTTCCATATCGACGCTAACTCGCCGACGCTAATTTGACGGACATGCAAAAATAGGTGTATTCTGATGCCGAACCGCTAATGAAATCAGCGGTCACACTTGAAAAGATTAAACACTTTGTTCCGCTGGGAAACGTTTCACTGTCTGGATACTGTACTTAAGAATATTTAGTTGGTCAACCAAATTCTGCAGCAGCCTTTTGTGGCCATACAAAATTATTTCTTTAATAACATCGACAATTTTCATCTGATCGCAACCAATTTCAGGGATCACACAGACTATAGTTCTTAATATTGTATATACCGAAATTCGCGACTCTAGCTTTAAAATTACGGTTTTTGATTGTTTGCGGGGGCGGAAATGGGCGTGGAAACTTGATCTGCGTGCAAGCATAACAAATACTGTCGAAAAAAAATAGAGCTCTATCTCTTATAGTCTCTGAGATCCAGTGTTTCATACGGACGCACTTTGGGGCGAACTACCACTTCTTATGGCATTAATTAACAACTTTAAAACGAAGCAAAATATTTAGGTTCTGTTTTTTGATTTATGCTAAGAATAAGAATAGTAATATATTTTAACTAAAATAGACATAATTCTACATTCAAAAAAATATATATATTATTTTTTTCAGTGTATACATTTAAAAACTTTTTTTCCCCAAAAAATATAAAATATATTACAGAAATATTATAAAAAAAAATAAAATGGGGGTTGTTGTACCTTGTTTTTAAATAAATTTGAAGTTTTACTCTTTTGCTTAGCATTTTTTCCAACAAATAGTGGAAGAATATGTAATTTTTCCAAGAAAAACCTCAAAATTAAGAATCTAGACTTTTATTTAATTCTAATAAAGTCTATACGTCATGGTCAGAACAGGGTCCACGTATTATCGCATTAAAACAATTGAAAATTGCTTTCGATGCATTGCTTTGCTCATTGTCTCTGCGTTCCATTTCACGAACAAAACGCTGTTTTTCACCTTGAGGTTAGTATCTTAAAAGTTAAATTTTAGAGAAAGTGCGCAAAAGTGCACTTTTATATTAACAACATATAAGAATTGATAACTCTACAACATAAAATAAGTTTTAGAAGTGGAGTCAGCTGGATTCACTTTGTTGCTCTATTTAAAAATGTAATTAAAATACACTAAACAATTTTTGCTTTAATAGGGTTAGACATTACAGAAGATTATTGGGACACCACAGTGTTTTTCTACAATCGACTTTGACAAACACATACTAAAAACCATAAGCAATGGACTGCATGTTAAAAGTAGCTCTTTTATTAATTGTTTATAGCCTTTTTTTGACTTTAAACTTGCGCAATTTTTCTAAATTTTACCAACAATCGGTTATCGCTGGAGTCACGCGTACGCAGCAGCTGACTTAACAGCGAATTACTTAACAGTGCCGCGCCAAATACACACCCAAATACACACAGAAACACAGACACACAGACAGACACAAAAACCAGGCCGCGGCCCACAGTGCAACGTGCCGACTGCAACGTCGCACTGTAGCGCCTTTTTTCATTTAGCGTTGCGAAAATCATAACTTTTGAACCAAATAAGATAATCGAATAATTTCAACGGCATTTATAAATCTGGTGGACAATGTGCCACGCTCACCCATTCACCCATTTATAGGGTATCAAAGTGAAAAAATCGAATTTTCTCAACGAAAATGATTTTTTTTAATTTTATTTAGTAAACTCGGAGTGTATACATAGGACCTATACTATAGGTATGCGAGAGTGCTGCATGGCATACGCGCTCTTTGCATGAGCATTCGTTTGTGCTCTCGCGACAGACGAGATTAAGTTTTTTTTATTTATTCTTTAAATAAATATTAAACGGAAAATGTATTTATTTAAATATTTCATTTGACTTGTGTTGCTGCTATAGTATTGTGTTATTCTACAGATCATATGGAAGTGCATGTGAGATATACCAGTATGTTAAGCAATAATGTTTCAAATATTGGTGATATGCAATTGTATTTACCAATGCCATTCTAATGAACAAACAATGTCTGCCGTTTATATTTCACCAAAAAAGTCTTTACAAGCAATACGAGAATCTTGTATTCAAATTTATTCATTTAGTCTAAAGCTGCTTCCGTACTATTTGTGATGAAAATTAATAGAAGATGTGATCATTATCCTATGATTTTGAATTGAGATTACAACATAAACTTTGCAGATGTCAAAAATCAATCAATAATTGAATTTTTATATGAAGAATTTGATTTAACGATGTCCAATGAATCTTAGCAAAACAAAATACAAAACTACTATTGATGCAGTATTCACAAGATACAAGATGTATATAAAGAGATCACACAAAAAAGTGCCAAACGCGCCATAAGTTCAAGTTTTCGCTTCTGCCTGCGGGGTTGCACACTGTTTAATTTAATTTATTTATAAAGTATTTTTGAGTATTTCATTAATATCTTCAAGCATGCCCTCTTCTTCTTCTAATTTTTTGTACGTCTGAATGATTCTAATAATTTTTAGGCAATCTGCTGGGACTTCATAATTACGGCCGCATTTATTTTGGCGCCGTAGTTCGCATCTACAAATATGATATTTAATGTTATTAATATTATAAAATGTTGGGTGAACAGATAAAATACCTCAAGTGTAAAATTGAGTTTAATGTTTGAACGGCCATTCTATTTCGCAGCTAAGTTTTCAGAGCAGATCAAAGTGCACTTATATAGATTTTATATAGATGCAAGGTGCCGAAAAAACGTGGACCTACAAGTCTAAAGGCAATCTAATAAATCCGAACGCATCCCGCGACACGGAAAGTGGCCAGCTATTGAGTCGGCTTTAACATAAAAATTTATTTTCATTAACGAACAATTCGACCTAAAGAAATCTATAAAAAAATAAACACACATTAAAAACCTTACGATAACCTAAAAGTAAACTATTCATCATATAACACAATTAATTAAATATAAAAAAAACTAAAACTCCCTTCACAACACCTGGTTCTAAATCCGCCAGTGTACCGCGAATGCAGGCATCAATCAACTTATAAATTATTTCAAGTCCACAGCCATAAAGCATCGACTCTGGAGCAACATGAAGGCCTTCATCAAGCAACAGGAGTGGGTGAGTTTTTTATTCTGGCACGCATATTAAAAAGAACCAATAGAACATAGCAGAAAATAAATAAATAAAAACCACAAACTAAAATTCAGTGCTAAAAAGAACATCGAAGACTAATAATCAAAACACACCTTATAATTGCACCCGAGTTCATGCATCAATAGAAGGGTTAATTGTGGAAGAAAATTCAGCTCACCAAGACCGGCCCAACTCAGGTGCATGGTTCGTTTTTGTTTTGATTATTATGTTTCGCGGCGAGATAAGTTTGTGCTAACAGCGTTTCTTTGGCTGATCTGTGCTAAGTTAATTGATGTACTCACACAATAGTTTTGGAATGACAACAACAAAAGAACATATATATATATATAATATTATCATGGCTGTTTAGATCGGAAAATGTCTACATATTAAAATTTAAATTAGAGAGAACCGTAAAAATCGGAATTAAAAGTACGAATAGTTTGATAAAATGAATTGATTTGACTTAAAAAAAAAATGTCACTATAGAGAAATATCATCCAATTTAAAACTTAGTTATTTAGAAGAATTTAAAACTTTATTACTTAGAACAATTTAAAACTTAATTATTTAGAACAATTTAAAACTTAATTATTTAGAACAATTTAAAACTTAATTAGTTGGAACTGGATCCGAGAAAAGTTAGTTATGTAACGAAATAGAACTCAGAAAAAAATTTTAAACAATAAATAAGAATATGTAAATCTAGGCAGGTATTAAAACATTAAAAACAAATTAACATGCAAGATGAATTATAGAGAATTGAATTGACAATGAATTGCTAAGTTATTATTTTAGACATGGGGGTATAAATTAAATTAGAGAAGGGGACATTAACATTTGGGTTTCCCCCTCTTGGGGAGAGACATGGTTGGGTGGGTTAAGAACACTTGTGGCCCCTAACATCAACGCCACCCCCTTACAATTCTTTTGAAGATCAACTATAGCCCTAAAGTTAATTGGATTTCGCTTACATTTTATTCGCCTAAGAGTAGTCTTATTGTTTTGTTGAGGGACTCTATAAATTAAAATTCGTAGTGTCTAGTTTAGACTTCAGCAAGAACCTACCCCACCCGGAATGAGCTACCGTTTTATGGGTCCCACCGCCGCTGATCTGTCGAAAACTACCAATATGTTGTAATACAACACAGACCTTGCAACACGCTACAATGGGCAAATCCCAGGAATTGTACACCTCGGCCAAAAGTGAAAAAACTTCTCTAAAATGATTTTTATCAACGAAGTTACATTAAAATATGGTCCAATTGATCAAATTTGATAGCCTTTATCATATTTTAAAGAAAATTTCAAAATATTCAAAAGCATATTCTCGCAATCGCAATTTTTAATTATTTTCATGAAAAACGGCCAAAAAAAAGACATGTTTTGTTGGACTTATGTATGTATTTCTTCTAAACAGAGGACTTATGCTTTGACTTTTATTTTCGAACATCTCTAAAAGAATGCAAATATTCAACATAAAATGCATATATGATCTTCTAATGTATTTAAATAATAAACAAGAAAAGAAGCTAACTTCGGCTCACCGAAGTTTGTATATTAAATATATATATAAATTAAATATATTAAATATAAATATATATATAATATATAATTATAAATTAAATAAAAAAATTAAAACCAAATTCTGAAAAATTAAAAGGTGTTGCCTACTTAAGGGCGTTCGTGGCGAAAATGCTAGGCAGCCACGCCAGGGCACTATGCACTATGGGGCCGCGGACCGGTTTTTGTGGCCTTTACTAATAACTCGGTCAGTTTTGGAGATATCGACATGAAACTTAACATATCGTCATAATTTGTCCCTACGCACATATGGTATGAAAATCGTTCGGATCAGGAAACTATATTCTATAGCTCCCATAGAAACGATCGGGTAAAACTAAAGATAAATTAATGAAATTTTAGGAGCTGAAATTTGTTACTTTTTTAATACTATGTAGCAATTTTGAGCTAAATCGAATAACGCTTTCCGTTGAAACTATTAGACTAAAATGCCGAATTTCTGTGCTTTTCCATAAGTGCAGCTAAATCGAAAAAGAACAAATTCCATGATACTCAAAAGGTTAAAACTTATATTTTATTTTAATTATCAGTTTAATTATTCATTTATTTCGTTTTCCATTTCGAAAAAAAACATTTTACGGCCTTTTATTGTTGAAAACACCGAGTTGGTTGCTGTTTAGAGTAGCAAAAATGGCCGGCTTGAGCAATAAAAGGTTATCTCAGAAAAATTCGAATTTCTCCAAAAGTGCGCAAAAGTGCACCTTGAGACTACATTCATTTGAACAAGAATTAAATGGTTAATAACACAGTATAAATGTTATGGTGAAACTAGGTAAAACAATTTTTGTTTCTCTATTTAAAACTTAGGTTTCACTTTAACATTTAACTTGTGGAAGGGTTCACAAATACATAAACTACAAGTACAATACGATCAACTCCTACTATTTACACCCCCAAGCACTTAGTATAAACCCCTCTGGGCGATTACATGAAAAATCTTTTAAAAAAACATAATTTTTCTTTAGTTTTTTTAACTCTTGAAATAGCCTATTTTGCGTCTGCTTAATTCCCCTTTAAACGAGAGTGTTAACAGCGCTGTTTGGCGTCCAGTTGCTCAACACTGGACCGTTTTTTCAAAATTTCTGGTATGCAACATTGAAGATTAATGTTTTCTTAACGTAATGATATGTTTAAAAAATTATTTTGAAAACTTTTGTAAAATGACTTGGCCACCAAAACCGGTCCGCGGCCCCATAGTGCCGTGTGACGGCACTTCGGGTGCCGTTTGTGTTGAATGCCGAAGTTTCATTTTTCAGAGAATGGGAGAGCTCTGCTCGCTGCGCTGCTTACGCACACACTAATCGTTTGCATGTGTGGGTGTTGCCCACCACTTTTTGAACACGCAAAGAATAAAATTAAACCACATAATTTCATATTCACCGACGGTTCAAAAATGAACTGCACAATAACGTATGCCATTACAACAGAAACAAACATCTTAAAATATGGCTTACTGCCCCAATATTCATCCGTCCTCACCTCTGAAACAATCCCCATCCTAAAAGCTATAGAAATTATTAAAAACCAAAGAGGTAAATTTATGATCTGTTCCGACTCCCTAGCAGCAATAGACTCAATACAGAACCCAAATAACAATAACATTTACCCAAACAGAATCAGAACACTACTAACCCAACATGCCCCTAAAATCAAAATAATGTGGATTCCTGGCCATGCTGGAATTAAAGGAAATGACCTAGCCGATCTAGCCGCAAAGGCAGCAAACAATATGCCACTAATCCTCACCCCAAACATAAATAACATAGACATAAAAAGACACCTTAAATTTGAATTTGCGATAAAACAAAAGGAAAAAATTATACATTGTAGCCAATGGTACAAATCAATTAATACAAACTACTCACACACCTGGGACTACTACTGGGACCACCAAAATTGGACCAGACTTGACCAAATAAAAATAATACGACTTCGACTGGGACATACAAACATAACTCACCAACACTATTTAAATCAAAATTCAATGGCAATTTGTCCATTTTGCCAAGGTGACATTTCTATAAGTCATATGCTAGTCTCATGCCCATCCCTTCTACAAACTAAACAAGCCATATTTAACAACAATAACCCATTAAACCTCCTTGGCAACCCTGACCCAGACAACATACAAAAAATCCTACTTTTCCTTAAAAAAACTGAATTATACCATAAAATCTAAAAAACAAAAAAAACACCATTTAAGTTAGTTTAGTTTTGTAAACTACTCTATCTATTATAATAATAATAATAATAATAATAATAATAATAATTCCATTTTTCATTTAAATTTCCATTCCAGTTAACGTAATGTCTGTCTTGCTTGCAGAAATGTCCTCAATTGTCGATTTCTTCAGCTCTGAGGAGAGCGGGCACAAAGTGGCTATGACCAAAAGGCGACGCAATGATGACTCCGAGTCTGGATAAGATGTAAGACAAATTTGGTTTAATAAAACTAAAATATTTGATCAGCATTTATATATCAATATTCTTTCTTAGTACAATCCTACAATCCTTTTTAAATGTTTAATTCCGGCCGCTGCTCCTCCTGCATCTCTGGCTGCGCTGGACGGAGCGCCTCCATTATAGCTTGGCGCACCTGCCGCTGTTTGGCCAGCGGGAACCCTTTGGCAGCCCGATGGGCCAGGGCTACCCGCTGGACCCGGTTCAGGCCTCCTGCACCGCGGCCAACACCGGCATCTGCACCGCGGCCAGCACCGCCTTCCTGTGCGAAGAAAAAGTTGTATTTTACCATCTAGAAATAAATTTAAATAATAATATGTCATAAAATTTGTAAAATAAAGACAATATACTTACGTTCTTTTTGTTGGTTTAATATGCGCGCTTACGGTAAATGGGTGCTGCCAGACCGTCGATAGATGGGCCATATCGTTTAGTTAGTTAAATGGAAATTTAAATGAAAAGTGGAATTTCTATTGTACCGTTTATTTGGCATGCATAATTTATAGAATTGTTTAAATTGTCAATAAGAATTTAATTTTTAGCGGGAATTATCGATACGGCGTTGGAGGCGCCACTATCGATTTCACTCAGTTTGGAAAAGAGAAAAATTGTAATTTCACAAAATGCAGCGGATCAAACGTTATAAGATTTAATTCGAAATTAGGAATTAATTTTCATGTTTTTTCATTTTCATGCATGTTGGAACACGGTCTGTAATAGATGTAAAGATTTTTCAAAAGTTAGCGTCGAAAATATCGAATGGGGAACGCACTGTGGCGTGTGATCCAGTATTATTAATATATATCGAAAAGAGAAAACGACGTAATTTCTCAAATCAAACGCTATATAATTTAATTCGAAATTAGGAATTAATTTCCCCATCGAATGTTGTAATAGTTGTAGATTCTTTAAAATAAAATAATTCTGATCTAGTATTTTTTCAATGGTTCCGTTGTCTGGTTCAGCAACCGGTTCTCTGCTGGTTGACATCTGGTTCCATTTTCATAGTTGCCGCGTATGTTAACAGCCCACCCATACCACCCACTGTATTGCGATTTTCTAAAAAACTGGTGGTTAAAATCTTATGAAATTTTCCCCTAATATTCCTTAATCTTCTCCTAGTAAGCCGTGCATTTTGGAACACGTTCTTAAACTGAAGTTATAAGACTTTCCATTTTTGCTGACCTCTTTTGTATGGGGCAGAACCCGAGGTTGGTTCACTGTAATGCGATTTTCTCAAAAACTGACTTTGTAGAGCAAAACTACAATAAATATCCTTTATCCTGACATACCAGGTATTCCGGAACACGTCCTGTGAGCCGAGATATTAAGAAAACCGTGAAAACCCGATTTTTCACACACATTTTTTTAATACATCCAAAGGTCAAATACCCCCAAACCCAATAAAAAACAATAGTAAGTTCATTTTTTAGCATTTATAAACTTTATTTTGTTCAATTTAGTGCCTTATTTACAAAATAAATAAAATATAAAATATTTCTCCGTGTTCCATTTTCCCACCGTTCCGTTTCGACGCTAACTCACCGACGCTTATTTGACGGACATAATTGTTAGCTGAAGTTCTAAAGTGCCAAAAGAATATAAGCAAAAATGATGCGATGTCTGGCTTAAAAGTGATGAGTTCAAGGCATGGATTCGCAGGGACAAACCGCACAAACCGGCAGAGGGTTTTTTGCAACTATTGCAATACCACTATTACAGCTAAACTAAGTGTATCTTAACATAGAAATGTTAATTTTTACTTAATAAATGTTATTTTTTGAAATTTCGTCCCTTTTTTTATACATTTGTTTTTAGCTTTTTTTTTTATTTTTTTATAATTTTTGTTAGCTTTTTTCTTTATTCTTCCCGTCAAAAACAGCTTTGATTGCTGGTCAAAAGTTGGCAGCACTGACCGGTATTATAGTTTTGTGCGAGTTCGATTTTCTGTAACAGGCAGAAGGAGGAGTAGCAGACCCCCAAAAGTTACCTAAATATTGGTCAGGACTACTAAAGGAGTCGATATAGCCATGTCCGTCTGTCCGTCCGTCCGTCCGTCTGTCTGTATGAACTCCTAGATCTCAGAGACTAAAAGAGCTAGAGACACCAAACTTGGGATTTAGACTTCTTATATCTGCACGCAGATCAAGTTTGTTTTAAATTTTTGCTGCTCCCTATTTTGGGGGAGCTATTTGACCGTATTTCTCCTAAATTTATAAAGTTATTTAAACCAGATTTAAAATCTGTATGTTTTTTATCAAAATACACCGATTGTCCAAATTTAGAGATATATGCTTTTTACTTTATACACATTACGTGTACGAGAGGCAGCCCAGGCAGAGGGCTCCAAATAAATCAAAACGTTCATTAAACATTATAGTTATGTTCACATTATTATAACAAGTAAGAATGCTACAGTCGAGTGAGCTCGACTGTGAGATACCCGCTACCCATACTTAAATCAGAAAAAAATTTTGAACATAACGGACAAATGCAAATCAAGTGTAATATAATCACATGCATACAAGAATACATACACATGTATCTATGTGTGTAAAAACGTGTCATTATTGCATTCAAGCGGCTAATAATTTTTACCATTTATTAAAATTGCTTCTCGAATATCTTATAAGATTCTTTTCCGAACACAACCAAGAACGGATAAGAATATTTAGTTGGTCTAATTGGTCAACCAGATGAGGCATGCTGCCAGCAGCCGTTTGTGGCCATACAAAATTATTTCTTTAATAACTTCGACAATTTTTATCTGATCGCAACCAAATTTTCAGGGATCACGCGGACTATAGTTCTTAATATACATATTGAAATTCAAACTTGATCTGCGTGCAAGCAAAACAAATACTGTCGAAAAAAAATTAGAGCTCTATCTCTTATAGTCTCTGAGATCCAGTGTTTCATACGGACAGACGGACAGACAGACAGACAGACGGACATGGCTAGATCGACTCGGCTGTTGATCCTGATCAAGAATATATATACTTTATAGGGTCGGAAATGCTTCCTTCTACCTGTTACATACATTTCCTGCCGGCACAAAGTTATAATACCCTTCTACCCTATGGGTAGCGGGTATAAAAATAAGATTACCATTTTTGAATTGGTTGGTGGTGCAGCTGGTTAAGCTGAAAGTCTTTTCGAAATGTTAGTTGTCACGGGTTCGAATCCCGTCAGCGACGAGTGAAAACTTTTTTATTTTTAGAAAATATATATATATTTTTTTCTAATAAATAAAAATAATTACATTATTTAATACTAAGAAATAAAAAATGCAAGCAAACAACTATACTTAATCTTTTGATATTAAAACAATTTCTTATGCCTGCGGTTAATACGAACACAGGTCAATTGCTTAAAAAAAAATGTATGTCCAGCTTTACCAACTAAGCTATCGACTTTGCTGATGAATGGGAAGACATTTGCATTATATGTAAATTTGTCTCCGTTTTTTATTATAATTCTGTTTCTTTTATATAATTTTGGGACGCGCCTTGTAATGGTACAGGGTATTCTACTGTCGGTACACCCGACTGTATGTCCATCTGGTTATGTATTAATTAGAGAGCTGCATGAGTTGTAAAAAAACAAAATTCGAATGAACAATGCTCGAAATGCTTTGAATGAAATAGAATGCTCAATCGGATGAGTTTGAGTGAATAAGTGCGTTCCGGTTAGACTCGGACGCACAACATTTAAACGAAAAAAAAACGAATTGAATGAGTGCGAATTCGTAGAATACTAGGTTTGTATATTGAATGCATTCGGATTTTTCGGTTTCGGTTTTACTAAAAAAAAAAAATTTATATACATAAAAAACAGGTTTTGTAGTGCGTAAGAAAATAATACGAAAGTCAATGTAGTTTTTCAAAGATTATTATTTTAGATTTATTTATTTATTTATGATTACATATTTTACATATTTAATATATATTTGAATTTAAAAACATAATTTTGTTGATGTTGTCTGAATTGGAGGCAATAAGGCAACGCTTTTCGGTAATTAAATTACGGGCAATTGAAAAAGTTCTCTCTGAAGCCGCACTGCTCGCTGGAATGCAGAATATTTTGCAGCTCGCTTTGTGCAGAAGAGGAAAAAATTGCTTGTGTATATTCCACCAAGCCAAAACATCAAAATCCGCTGTATATGTTACATTAATATTTGTATACCCTGTGATTTCATTTTCAACTTCGTCTCTGTTTGTGTCTATTTGGTTGACCTCTATATATTCTGCAAATTCATCGTCAGCTAAAAGATTAGCATTTGAAGTGTTAGAAACACTTTCCTTCAAAAAAGATTTCATTATATTTTTGCACTCATTAATTACAAGTTCTTTTTCATCTTGTGAAAATTGAATTAATTTGTTAGTGGGTGGGAACAGAAATAAGGCTATGTTGTGGTATTTAGACAAATTTGGAATTACTGTAATTAAAATTTGGTTTTCTAGGGCACATTTTAGTGATTTAATGATTTCAATTTCAGAGCCTTCAGTCTTACAGATTTTTTTTAATTTGTTTATATTTGGTACAACCAAGTGAATGGTTGGCCGTTTGGTTGCTTCAATTTTTTTGGAAACTATTTCGAAAGACTCCAACAGACGGACGATTAAGCCTAAAAGATTAATATTTATTTCTTCAATTCTATGCGTTTGATTTTTAAGTCGATCCAATTAATCTCAATAGATTTTAGCAAATAGTATACTGTGTTCCAGCGAGTGGGGCAAAAGCTTTTTAAAGAAAATCCTAAAGTTGAATTTATTCCTGATTTCTTAAAATATTTTACCAGCTTGGTACAAATACTGACTATATTCCCTATCTCAGGAACAGCGTCAATAGCTTTCTCAACAGCGTTGTTGAGTAGATGGTTGACACAATGAATTTTCTGCGTACCGTGAAACGCCTTTATCATATTTGATCCACGATCGGTTACAACAACGGGATTGTCTACTTGAAGATCACATCCAAAGTCCTTCAATATCTCCTCTATTTTTGCACGAATATTTAAGCCTGCAAATATGAAATTGAATTATATTCAACTTCTACACTTACAGATAAGATTAATAAACCTGTGCAGGAAGCTTCTCTCATACACTTCATAGCCATTAGACGCTCAACAAGAACTCCTTCCTTAATGTAGTGTACAGTACAGGACAAATAGGATGCTTTTAAATAGTTATCCGTCCATATGTCACTGGTGACGGCGTACCCAAAGTCTTTATAATTCTCTATTTCGGCTTTTATTGGGCCAAAGTGTGTCTCGTAGATTGTATTTATGTTTCGGGAGACTGTTGTTGGATGTGGCAACAATTTCTCAACGTCAACATTACCACCAAATGTTGCTCCAACATTAATTAAAAATGCTGCAAACTTTTTAAGGCCGGGGTCGTCGATAATTTTTAATGGACGACAGTTCTTAATAACCCATTCGGTAACAAGAGTTATTCCCTCCTTTTTTGTTGCAGGATTGACATCAATTGGTGAAGTTTTGCGAAATTTACTGCTGTTCGCTACAAAACATTTATGCTTGACTAGGTTCGACGTGCTTCCTGTAAACTTAAAAGCAGTAAAACACATCTTGCAAGCTACAAGGTCAACCAATTCGCCTCCATGTTCATTTTTAATTTTAGAGAAAAATTGCCACACTTCACTTCGGCCCCTCTTCTCACTTAAAGAGTACATTCCACTCTGAAGTTTCTCCTTCACATCGTTTGCAATATTCTCCCTTAAAACCACTGCGCTTTTCACCACCTATGTATATATGTATTTCAACCAAAATTAAAAAAATCTAAAAAAAACACACACACATGAAACACTGGACAGGTCACAAAACACAGAAATTAAACTAAGCAAGAACAAAACAAACAAAAGCAGCAAATTTTATATACATAAAAACAAGGACCAATAAAAACAAATCAATCACAACAATATTTATGCAAAAAACGTACAGTCTCGTCGGCTAATTTTCCAGTGTCCATTTTGCACGTCTGCTTTCTTTAAGGAAATCACATGAAATGAAAGCAAATGCATTTATTATATGTCAAAAATTTGAGTGATTCGACTTTTCCTCGCTTTCCCAAACTTGTCAATCCATTTTGTGCCTTATTTATTCTCACTCATTAAGCAAAATGTCATTCTCTATGAAACACAACACGCACTCACAATAGGACTCATTCACTTCATTGTGTTTCTCTCACTCATTCAATTCAATTCAATTCGAATCCATTCTATTTTCCTGTGTTGTGAATCAAGTCATGCAGCTCTCTAGTATTAATATTTCCTAATTGTTCAAAAAATCTAGTTTCTAGTAGACTTTTGCATGAATGTATTAATTTCTAGTTTCATAGAACTGTACAGTAGCTTAGTGTTCAGTAAAATACTGTACTCATTAACTACTGTACAGTGTACTCTATATGTCAGTAGAAAATAGCACAACACTTTTATTGTTCTTACTTAAAGTGAGTACAGTATTTGCTTGTATACTTCATGAGTGAGTACTAGATTTGTAGTTTTCTAACACTTGATGTACAGTGTGTTAGAAAACACCACTCACTTTAAGTAAGAACAATAAAAGTGTTGTGCTATTTTCTACTGACATATAAATTAGAATGACACAACTGTAAAGGTGATTTCAGTATACTTCAATACTTCCAAAAAATTGGATTGCAAGGAAAACGACGGAAAATTCCGAACCTATTTAAAACACCAGTTGTTTATCATATACAGACATATGTATACAAGAGGAAATTAACACATACATATGTATACATACACTCATGGACAATATAATAGGTGTGTTATTTTTTTCGTTTTTAATTTGTTATTTCTCAGCCACCTCTTATCCAATCTTAACAAATCAAAGCTTTTTTGGAAACGTTTATTAATTGTCTTTAAACAAAAAGTAAAAAAAGTTTCACAAAGTCCTTCATATTCAAGTAAATTTAATATATCCTTAAAATCGACAATTTTAGCTGGTCATAATAATAGGTGTGCAAAGAGAAATCTTTAAATAATATCTATATTTCACTATTTTCTGTTATGTTTTATATTAAACTAAGTATCTGGCAGCTAATAGCCGCTATATCCGCCTTTTTTGCCAGGACTTTCTCTATTCGTCTTGGCCTGAAGAATATTAACTTGGGAAACGTTCCAATTGGAATATTA
This sequence comes from Drosophila anomelani, assembly GCA_035045905.1. Taxonomy (NCBI): domain Eukaryota; kingdom Metazoa; phylum Arthropoda; class Insecta; order Diptera; family Drosophilidae; genus Drosophila; species Drosophila anomelani. The sequence continues at coordinate 1,039,271 of JAWNOO010000073.1, forward strand.
TACCTTGTCCTTTGGACAATAACCTTTTATTTTGGCAGAAAGTCTTTCCTACCTCTCCTTTAAGGTCACCCCAGAGATTCTGGGTAGGATTGAGGTCCGAGGATTGACTTGGCCACCCAATAACATGCACATTTTGCTCTCGGAACCAATCCTTTACTACGTGAGAGGCGTGTTTTGGGTCGTTATCCCGCTGGAACTTTCATAAAAGTGGCATATTATCCTCGGCATATGGTAGCATCACCGTCTCCAATAGATCTTTGTAGACGAATCTGTCCATTATTCCGAATTTTCGACGAGTCAAACTGACACTATACTATAAAATGCAGCTCCATACCACTAGGCTACCACCTACCATATAGGCTACCATACTACCATATTTTTATCAAATTGGAGATTTGGCCACTATGTAATATTCCTGAATTTCGGTTTTAATTTTGAGAAAATCGAATATATCTTATCCCTGGCGTGGCTGCCTAGCATTCTCGACACGCACGCCCCTAAGTAGGCAATACTTTTTATTATTTCAGAATTTTGCTTTTAATTTTTTGATTTAATTTTTAATCTGCAAGGGTATACAAACTTCGGTGAGCCGAAATTAGCTTCCTTTCTTTTTGTTTTTTTCCTATATGTAAGTAGATTAAGTTGCCTCAGCGGTAAACTCGTTAATACCAAATAAAAATTTTTTAAAATAAAAAAAATTGTGGATGTAAATAGATTGTAATTTATTTAATAATTGTTACTTTGTTTGTCATTAATATTTGTTTATACATGCGGCCAAAGTAATAAGTACCTGAACGTACCTCTATGGATTGTTTCTAAAGATTTCATATTTTAATTTTTAATGTTTGAGTGTAGGAACATTATTTTGTGTACCATGCTTCAGTGGTGGCAATTTTCAATCGTTTCTCACATATTACATTTTTTGCGACCGAAAAAACCGTTTCCGATGCTGCGTTTTTCGCCGGAGTCGCAAATATTTTGCAACTAATTTGGAAAAGCGTGGGAAAGCGGTCTTTATTGATTGACCACCACTGCATTATGGGGAATTTGCCCATTTCCGTGGTATTTAGTCATTTTATCAAACTATGAATATTTGGTTTTTTTTTATGTAAATCTATTAAAAATATATGGCTCAACATAATTCAATAACATAAATGTTAATTAACAGCGCACTGTTAAATATATCCACTGTTAAACTCAGCTGTTGCAGCCAAAAAATAACTCTTGCTTAAAAATAGGCAATTATTTTTTTGTACTTTGAAAATGCATAACTCAAAAACGACACAACTTTTTGCTTCAATTTTTAAAGGACACCAATAATACGGGTTTCTATTTTGTATTGTGTGTAATAATATTTCCATTCATGCGTGTCTTATTAATATATAGCCAATTTTGTAAATGGTCTCAAGGGCAACTTTAAAAAAAGAAAATTTTACTTTACTTAGAGTTACAAAAAATACTTATCGTCGTATAAGTGTAAGTCCAAGTGTATGTCGTAGAGCCATTAATTAAGAATAAAAGGCAATTTGTCTCTATGTGCACAAATCCGCACAATTTGAGTAAATTCGTTTTTTGTGAGGTAACTTTCATTTTTCATCGGCCCAGCTCTTTGTATGTATGGCGCATAGAAACGAACAACTCCAACCAAAAATAGCAATTGTTGACTTTTTAGATATTATAACCCATAAGAACTATTTAAAAAGCAAAAGCAATTTTTTTTCTCAAATTTACGTGCTAATTGGAAAAAATACATTATGAAGCAATTAATTATTAATTTTTTGATCGTTTCTATGGGAGCTATATGATATAGGGGTCCGATTTTCATGAAATTAAAACCGAAATTCTAAAATAATACAAAATGACTATATCTCAAGCTTGATGAAAATATGTTAAAAACTGACAAAGTTATAATTTTTTTTTCGTCAGGGGAGGGCGGAGCCACGCCCATTTTTCCAAAAATATTTTTATCGGTGTTAATAACAATAATACAAAAACCGTTTTGAAAAATCTTACTTAGTTTAGAAGTTATTAATAAATACCACGGAAATGGGCAAATTCCCCATAGTGCACTGCAGAACGTAAAAATCCTCTTTATAGTGAATATTTACATTTTTATATACACTCATGGACAATATAATAGGTGTGTTATTTTTTTCGTTTTTAATTTGTTATTTCTCAGCCACCTCTTATCCAATCTTAACAAATCAAAGCTTTTTGGAAACGTTTATTAATTGTCTTTAAACAAAAAGTAAAAAAAGTTTCACAAAGTCCTTCATATTCAAGTAAATTAAATATATCCTTAAAATCGACAATTTTAGCTGGTCATAATAATAGGTGTGCAAAGAGAAATCTTTAAATAATATCTATATTTCACTATTTTCTGTTATGTTTTATATTAAACTAAGTATCTGGCAGCTAATCGCCGCTATATCCGCCTTTTTTGCCAGGACTTTCTCTATTCGTCTTGGCCTGAAGGATATTAACTTGGGAAACGTTCCAATTGGAATATTATACCTTGTCCTTTGGACAATAACCTTTTATTTTGGCAGAAAGTCTTTCCTACCTCTCCTTTAAGGTCACCCCAGAGATTCTGGGTAGGATTGAGGTCCGAGGATTGACTTGGCCACCCAATAACATGCACATTTTGCTCTCGGAACCAATCCTTTACTACGTGAGAGGCGTGTTTTGGGTCGTTATCCCGCTGGAACTTTCATAAAAGTGGCATATTATCCTCGGCATATGGTAGCATCACCGTCTCCAATAGATCTTTGTAGACGAATCTGTCCATTATTCCGAATTTTCGACGAGTCAAACTGACACTATACTATAAAATGCAGCTCCATACCACTAGGCTACCACCTCCATGTTTCACAGTTTAATATAAGTACCTGGGATTAAATTCTTTGACTCTCGGACAACGAACGTTCCTTTTAGCAACAGCAAAGGCAAAAAACTTGATCCCAGGTACACATATTCAACTGTGAAACATGGAGGTGGTAGCCTAGTGGTATGGAGCTGCTTTTTATAGTATAGTGTCAGTTTGACTCGTCGAAAATTCGGAATAATGGACAGATTCGTCTACAAAGATCTATTGGAGACGGTGATGCTACCATATGCCGAGGATAATATGCCACTTTTATGAAAGTTCCAGCGGGATAACGACCCAAAACACGCCTCTCACGTAGTAAAGGATTGGTTCCGAGAGCAAAATGTGCATGTTATTGGGTGGCCAAGTCAATCCTCGGACCTCAATCCTACCCAGAATCTCTGGGGTGACCTTAAAGGAGAGGTAGGAAAGACTTTCTGCCAAAATAAAAGGTTATTGTCCAAAGGACAAGGTATAATATTCCAATTGGAACGTTTCCCAAGTTAATATCCTTCAGGCCAAGACGAATAGAGAAAGTCCTGGCAAAAAAGGCGGATATAGCGGCGATTAGCTGCCAGATACTTAGTTTAATATAAAACATAACAGAAAATAGTGAAATATAGATATTATTTAAAGATTTCTCTTTGCACACCTATTATTATGACCAGCTAAAATTGTCGATTTTAAGGATATATTTAATTTACTTGAATATGAAGGACTTTGTGAAACTTTTTTTACTTTTTGTTTAAAGACAATTAATAAACGTTTCCAAAAAGCTTTGATTTGTTAAGATTGGATAAGAGGTGGCTGAGAAATAACAAATTAAAAACGAAAAAAATAACACACCTATTATATTGTCCATGAGTGTATATAAAAATGTAAATATTCACTATAAAGAGGATTTTTACGTTCTGCAGTGCACTATGGGGAATTTGCCCATTTCCGTGGTATTTATTAATAACTTCTAAACTAAGTAAGATTTTTCAAAACGGTTTTTGTATTATTGTTATTAACACCGATAAAAATATTTTTGGAAAAATGGGCGTGGCTCCGCCCTCCCCTGACGAAAAAAAAAATTATAACTTTGTCAGTTTTTAACATATTTTCATCAAGCTTGAGATATAGTCATTTTGTATTATTTTAGAATTTCGGTTTTAATTTCATGAAAATCGGACCCCTATATCATATAGCTCCCATAGAAACGATCAAAAAATTAATAATTAATTGCTTCATAATGTATTTTTTCCAATTAGCACGTAAATTTGAGAAAAAAAATTGCTTTTGCTTTTTAAATAGTTCTTATGGGTTATAATATCTAAAAAGTCAACAATTGCTATTTTTGGTTGGAGTTGTTCGTTTCTATGCGCCATACATACAAAGAGCTGGGCCGATGAAAAATGAAAGTTACCTCACAAAAAACGAATTTACTCAAATTGTGCGGATTTGTGCACATAGAGACAAATTGCCTTTTATTCTTAATTAATGGCTCTACGACATACACTTGGACTTACACTTATACGACGATAAGTATTTTTTGTAACTCTAAGTAAAGTAAAATTTTCTTTTTTTTAAAGTTGCCCTTGAGACCATTTACAAAATTGGCTATATATTAATAAGACACGCATGAATGGAAATATTATTACACACAATACAAAATAGAAACCCGTATTATTGGTGTCCTTTAAAAATTGAAGCAAAAAGTTGTGTCGTTTTTGAGTTATGCATTTTCAAAGTACAAAAAAATAATTGCCTATTTTTAAGCAAGAGTTATTTTTTGGCTGCAACAGCTGAGTTTAACAGTGGATATATTTAACAGTGCGCTGTTAATTAACATTTATGTTATTGAATTATGTTGAGCCATATATTTTTAATAGATTTACATAAAAAAAAACCAAATATTCATAGTTTGATAAAATGACTAAATACCACGGAAATGGGCAAATTCCCCATAATGCAGTGGTGGTCAATCAATAAAGACCGCTTTCCCACGCTTTTCCAAATTAGTTGCAAAATATTTGCGACTCCGGCGAAAAACGCAGCATCGGAAACGGTTTTTTCGGTCGCAAAAAATGTAATATGTGAGAAACGATTGAAAATTGCCACCACTGAAGCATGGTACACAAAATAATGTTCCTACACTCAAACATTAAAAATTAAAATATGAAATCTTTAGAAACAATCCATAGAGGTACGTTCAGGTACTTATTACTTTGGCCGCATGTATAAACAAATATTAATGACAAACAAAGTAACAATTATTAAATAAATTACAATCTATTTACATCCACAATTTTTTTTATTTTAAAAAATTTTTATTTGGTATTAACGAGTTTACCGCTGAGGCAACTTAATCTACTTACATATAGGAAAAAAACAAAAAGAAAGGAAGCTAATTTCGGCTCACCGAAGTTTGTATACCCTTGCAGATTAAAAATTAAATCAAAAAATTAAAAGCAAAATTCTGAAATAATAAAAAGTATTGCCTACTTAGGGGCGTGCGTGTCGAGAATGCTAGGCAGCCACGCCAGGGATAAGATATATTCGATTTTCTCAAAATTAAAACCGAAATTCAGGAATATTACATAGTGGCCAAATCTCCAATTTGATAAAAATATGTTGAGAAACAGCGAAGGTATAATTTTTTCTTTTATTTCCCTGATTGTTCCTATCGCAGCTATAGGATATAGTTTTCCGATTTTCATGAAATTAAAACCGAAATTCTGAAATAATATACTATAAAATGGCCAAATATCAAATTTGGTGAAAATTTGTTGAAAACTGACAAAGTTATAATTTTTTTTCGAAGATTTTTCCGATTGTTCCTATGGCAGCTATATGATATAGTCGTCCGATCCGGCCCGTTCCGACTTATGTACGAGTGAGAGTATATAGAAGACTAACTACAAAGTTTCATTCAGATAGCTTTAAAACTGAGGGACTAGCTTGCGTATAATCGGACAGACGGACGCACAGACGGACAGACGGACATGGCTAGATCGACTCGGCTGTTGATCCTGATCAAGAATATATATACTTTATAGGGTCGAAGATGTCTCCTTCACTGCGTTGCAAACTTCTGACTGAAATTATAATACCCTGCAAGATCACATGATCACATATACAAGTTAGACAATATCTTACATTTTACTACATTCGTATACATTCATATACACTTATGTTATGACCCTTGAAGGTAAATCGGCTGGGTGGCATCTTTTTAGGCGTCTTCTCGTCGGTTGCGCTGTTAACTGTCTGGCCAATGCGTTAGGGTGGTTTCCAAGGCGTTGCACATAGCCGGATGCCAGGTTTTGTAGAACGTCTCCGACCTTGGGACCTTCAGGTTCCTCTCGATGTCCCTATTTCGGATGTACCATGGGACGCCGGAAATTTTCCTCCAAATTTTGGATTGCGCCACCCTAATTTTATTTAAATTGGACTTCGCTGCACTGCCATATATTTGGAAAGCGTATTTCCATATAGGGCAAAGGATCGCCTTGTGTATTGCAATCTTATTGCGCAGGATCAGCTTGTTCTGTGGTGAGAGCAGCCACTCCATTTGCTTGGCCTTCTGCAGGACAGAATGCTTTACCATTGTGGTGTGTGCTTGGAAGTTGAGCGTCCTGTCAAGTATGACACCCAGGTATTTGTGGGACTCTTTGTGCTCCAGTGTAGAGCCCGACATAGTGATCTCACCGCAGGACCTAGATCTCGTTGAGAAAGTTGACTCCTATGTTCCACTTCTTTGCCCAGTTATCGAAGCTGTGAACATCGGTTTGCAGAGCTTGCCAAGCTGTGTGAATAATTGGGCTTCTCGTCAGCAATTGCAATTGCTCCGGAGTCCCATGGCCTCGCTTAAACCCAAACTGTCACTTTGGTATTTGGCGCTTTACCGCTTCAAGTTGAAGGATCCGGTTAAGGACGATTCTTTCTGCCCTTTTTCCAAGCGCAGGAAGCAGGCTTATTGGACGGTATCCATCCACTTCATTGTGAGGCTTACCAGGCTTTGGGTCCATTGTAATTAGAGCAATTTTCCAGCTCATTGGAAAGTGCCCTATGCGGAGTATGCTATTAAACAATAGTAGTAGGAATAGGATAGCTCTCTTGGGTAGAAGCTTCAATGTCCTATTGTCCAGGCCATCTACTCCAGGAGCTTTTTTGGTTTTTAGCTTTTTGATTAGTCCCGTAAATTCTGGAAGTGTTACTGGTTGGGCTGGCAAGGACATTTGGAATGGCTCTCCCATTCTAATTTCCACTGCTTTCCTAATAATTGGCGTCAAGAGGTTTAAATCTCTCCTCCTGTTAGCAAAAACTTCCGCTTTCTGGGCCTTGGGGACGACGATCTATTTGAAACGGCTTGTGAGTTTCCATAAGAAGTAGTTGAAGGATGCATCGGGGCCAGTGCTTTCCAGCAGACTATCAAATGCGTCCTGCTTAACCTTTGGAGCTTGCTGTAATGGCGAGCATTGTCTAGTTTGTAAACTAGTGGACGCGGCCATTTTTATGTTATGCATGAAGGTTAATACAGCTTCTTCTAGGTCACCCGGACTACTTATCTGCGTATTCAGATTGATTCTTTCTTCCAAACTATTTTGGAAGTCCTTAATCGATGAGCCACGCGGAAGAATGGGCTGCCTCTTGGGCTTTGCTTGTGGAGCATGATGCAGTGTAGCGACTACCGGCAGATGATCCGAGGACAGGTCATGCTTCAGTTCCACTGTGATATTGCTGGTTGGGTTGCCATTAATAAGATAGAAGTCCAGTGCAGTTAGTCTATTTGCAGTGGTGTACGAGATGAAGGTTGGCTCTCCAGTGGCAATTATTTGGCAACTGCTGCTAGCAATGGCCTCTTGTAGCCGCCTCCCTCGTGGGCACGTGCTTACGTTGCCCCACCATGGGTGCTTTGCATTAAAATCACCTCCTACTATGAACTTGTCTCCTAGGTTAGACCATGGTGTTTGTTCAAAATCGGCCTTACTCCAAGGCTGGTTGGGGGGTAAATATAAGGAGTAAATGCTAATGCATCCGCGATTGGTCTGCACATTTACACAAGCAGCTTGTAAAGACAGGCTTGAGATAGGTGCCTGTTGAGCATGGACAATACTGTTTCTTATAAGTATAGCTGAGCCACCTTTTGCGGTACCGCTAGGGTGATTGGCATAGTATTGATCGTAGCCGGGAAAGTATACTTTTAGTCCAGGTTCAGGTTATCAGCATTATATCAATCTTTTGGGCACTAAGGAACAGTCTAAGTTCTTCAACGTTCTTAGCCAGTCCTTGTGCATTCCATAATCCGATTTTTAAAAGCGAGTCGTTCATTTGAGAAGGATTTTTTGCACCAGATCTCGAAAGGCTTTACCTGACTCCAATGTTTCTTCTATTAACTTGTACATTCTGTCCATACGGGTGTTAATTTCTGAAATAGCTCTCTCTGGCTTGCTTAATTTTTCATTGAAATGCAGCATTAACAGCAGCATTGGATGTAAACTGGGTATTCAAGTGGGGCTTTATGTAGTTGCTTTGCTTTGGTAATCTAGCACCTGGTTTGAGTTTCCTACCTATCTCCATTCTGACAGTGCAGCCTTTAAAACTAGATATATGGTTTTCGCCACAGTTTGCGCATATTGACAATTCGCTTAATCTTAGCTTGCAGGATGGCGATCCAGTTTCATGATCTCCAGAACATTTGCTGCAAACGGGTTTTTTGCGGCAGTAATTTCGAGTATGCCCAAAGTCTTGGCATCTAAAACATTGCACAAGTTCTCTGCTTTGATTCGCCCTTTCAACCGTAACCCTGTGTCTTCCAATTTGGGTAAATTTTGAGTGATTCTACGACATTTGAAGACTTTTGCAGATTGACGCAAAACTTGTTTTGCCTTGTTTTTACATCATTAATTTCGGCACCATAATTTTGCATAATAATGCAGTTGAATTTTTTGCGTAGATTCTCGATACTCCAAACCTTGAAGTGCGTATGTCAAAATAATCATCGTTAACAACAGTATATAACGAGTCTTCCAGATTGCCCATTTTGGCTACATGCGGCACGCAGATAGCTGGTGGCTTCGGCGTTGTTTTATCAGGCACTTCGCTGCCAGCTACACTTTTATGAGGCGCGTTTTCTTGTTCGTCTTCAACTTGGTCATCCAGATCCATTATTGCATCTGATTCTTCAGCAAGCTCTGCGAAGCGATTGTTTTGAAGTGCAGCTAAGGAGGTAGTAGCTGTTGTGTTGTTTTGACGTCCCTTGGTTAGGTCGTACGGTTTGGCCTTGTGAAATATTTTTGTTGCTTTGTCAGCTCTCTTCTTATTTTTTGAAAGAGAGTTCTTAGGCATTTGAAATGGACCATGGTAGAATTATACAAGGTAGTCCATTCGACCTGTCAAAGTCATTCGGTTTTGGTCCCCTTTTTCAGTTCAGGCCTGCTTGTCGAACTGAAAGGTTGTGTACGGACGGTTTTTAAATTTTTTTAACTTTAACCCTTAAGTGGCCAAGCAAACAAAAAATGTCCTTTTGCAAAAGAGTCGACATTTACATACGTAGATGAGGTTTCGTATGGCGGACTGATGAAACCTTCATCAACATTAAAATACAAAATAAAACAACTTGAATGCATATTTGTAAATATTGTTAAGGACACATTAAAAATAACAACAAATTTAAAACAGACATTGTTAAACGCCGCTGAGCAGGTCGATATTAGTGTAAATATAAAAAAAATTTATTTTAAGACACGTATATACTTTAGAATTAGGAGCTTGAACAAGAGAATGGCTGTCAGACAACAAAAACAAAGAATTATGTCAAATTCAAAACTAATTAAAATAAAATTATAAACTCTACAACTCTTGTCATAACTAAGGAAACTTTTAGCCCCCTGCACCGTGTAAGGGTTAATGAAGCCCTAGTAGGCGTTTCACTGACACTTACTATTTAATGCTATCTCACTCGCACTTATAGCAAGGGACTATGATTTTTCCGAGTGGACTACCTTGTATAATTCTACCATGAAATGGACAATTCATGTTTTGAGTTATATTATTGGCTTCGCATACTTTACTAGCTGTTGAGCTGCTTGTTAAGGAGCATGTGCTGTTAGTTAACATAGCCGCAACTGTGTTAAATGAACTGATATTTCCATTAGTAAATGACAAGGTGCACAAATATTAAAGTGTCGTTATCAATTAGAATGTGTTGGTCTGTTTACGCTTCAAATCAAAAATGCAGCTCCCCGGCCGCAACAGCGCGCAGAGCGGGGGCGGTATACTTGTCTTGTAAGCTGACCTAGTTTGTTTATGTTATCTTCGTATCTTTTACCGACACCGCTAGCTGTGTCGAGACATAGGTCCTCATGCGAGATAAGCACACAAAAGTTGTTATTGGGAATAGTTTGGACTTTTAGCACAGCAACGCGTCTGAACTGATCGAATGCATAGATCGAACTAAATACTCACAAGAATTTCTTTTATTATTTTATATGTATATCATATTAGATCAGTTTCCATATTTGACTTAGTAGTCATGAAGTGTATCTCACTGTACAGTAGTATACTGTACACCAGTGCTGCCTACTTTTTGTTGACCAGCAAAAAAAAGCAGTTTTTGACGGAAAGAATAAAGAAAAAAGCTTAAAAAAATTATTTAAAAATCCAAAAAAAAACCTAAAAACTAATGTATAAAAGAAGCTAAAAAATGTCAAAAAATAACAATTTATTAAGTAAAGTTAATTTCTTTTGTTAAGATTTCCATAATTTTATCCATATCTTCTTCGTCTTTCTCATTTTCGTATGACATATTGGTGCCTATCATGCGCAGATATTTTAAAGGAACTTCATAGTGTAACGCTTGTGGCAGACGCGGCAGATGCCATCTAGGTTCTGTGAAGACTAGGCTGGCGCCATCTATGTACCTAACAAGGGATGGAACCAGAATTGGTGGCGAGGTGGTAGTTCTTTCGGAGTGAAAGAGGCAACAGTGGCAACTGTCAATTCTCCGGGGAGTGGGAGAAAAGAAAGCCGAGTCGGGCCCGAAGGGGGTCCAGCATCGCCTTTCTCAGTCTTTCTCGATTTTGCCTTCTTGGAATAAATTCCATTTCTCTCGAGTGTCAGCGAATTTTTCTGGTGTTACATTTGTCTTGTGCTACCGTTGTCTGGTGATCGAGGAAGAAGGATGTTTCAAAATTCGAATAAGTTCAACGCTAGATCCGCCACAGGGGTAAGCAAGAGAGAAATATATCCATTCCGACCGCCAGCTAATCGTCGCTGAAAAATTAGGTTTGGCATTTAATTTGCGATTCTGAGGCGCGGGGACTGCCCGCCATTTTTTCTCGGCGCTGACGCTGCAACTGCGGGACTCCCGCCGGCCGAAGTGAAATCCCGGCCAAGCATCAAGGAGGGCAGAGGAGCTGCCACGATACATAGGCCGGACAAGGCCGACAACAGCTAAGCTGATAATTTTGTTTGACACATTTTTTGTATCAACGCATTTTTTGTACCTAGAGAGAAAGAAAAGCTCGGCTTAGAGATAGGAGAGACCGCAATCGAGCCCCTGAGTTCCAAATTAATTATGCTCGCGAACGGATCGTCGCGTTCCTAGAATCCCGAATCGGGCTAAAAGCCACCGCCACAGAAGTCCGGAAGTCGGATTGACAGAGCATTCGGAGGTGCCCCGGGAAAAATAAATTAGATTAAGTTGAGTTCTAGTTTTGATGTAATAATGCCAGATTAGAGCAGTGGAGTTAAAGAGGTGGAATGACTCGAAGGGCAAAGAACAGACAATAGAAAAGAAAAGACAGTTTTGCTCGAAGGGCAACCTAATTGTTGTTGCTGTGTTTTAGGAAGTGAAAAAGATAAGGAAGACAACAGAAAGATAGTGCCGAAATGTCAGCCTAATTAGTGGATCGCGAGCCCAGTTATTTTTGTGCGTGGTTTTTCTATTTCATCTCCACAGATCTTGCGGCTCATCTACGGAAGCGCTTTCGTCTATGGATCCCCAACAGAAATAATAAACGAGTAAGTGGATGGTCAATAAAATTTATGACTTAAAAGCGATGTTTTTTTAAACAATCCACCCTGAGGGGGAAAAAATGAGATACTGACTATAAAGAAGTAATCATGCATTTAGTGACTTGCCTCGCCGCTTCACCTTCAATAACAAAACAATAATAATTCAATACAAATCTTGCTTTTCCTCGCTGAGCAAAGGCGAGGGCTCACTAGGCGAGTGCAATTGTCTTGTTCTTTTATTTCTGTACCTTTGGTTACCGATTTCTTTTCTTGCGACTGCTTATCGCAGCTTCCTTTGGTATGATCTTAATTTAAATTTGTGTTTATTTGTCTGGCAAGTTTGTATGAAGTCAATTTTTATAATTTGTCGGTTTTAATAACATGCAGTTAGAATCCGGTCATATAGTCTTAAGAATATCTTTGTAGATTTAAGAAATACATTTATAATGTTTTAAATCTCCCTGTGTTTTGCCTTCATCTAGGATGACTCTTCTGTAGGAACTTTCTTTTCAGCAACAAAAGAAGCCATTCACTTTAGCATCGGATTTTGGGTTCCGAATGGCCATGGCAGCGAGGGCGTTAGTAAGTCTCCTCCTGACAGCTGAGGAGTCCGAGACATCTGAGTGTAGGTTCTGTCCGTCTCTGTAAGTGTAGTGAGGGTTTGATTAGCACCCCAATCAGTTTTTGTCGCAGCACGCAATTTCGGTTAACAAAGAATGGCAAAGGCCAAGTGCAGAAGGGGGCAAGATCACCACCCCACTAGCCGACGAGCCGCAGCCTGATCTATTCGCGTGAATTTTGTACTGCGGGTCGGAATTACTTAAAAAAATAAACACGGACACGACGTTTAGTTCTTAGTGGCGAATCATAACTGACTCTCTTTATTGAAAAAGTCGTATTTAAAGGTTTTACATTTGGGTTACAATTGGTTTGTGTTGGTGTACTTAAATTGAATTCTGATTTAGCTTATCCTATATGCTTATGTAGTTATTGCGAAACTTATGCTGATTAGACTTATTCTATCTGCAATTGGTTTCGTTGCGAAACCGGATGCATGCAAGAGTTTATTAACTCAGGTAGCGAAATTGTTTACTACAGGGCAATGAATTTAGGTTTCGGTTGCAAAACCGGATGCTTACGAGAGTTTATTAACTCGTGTCGCGAAATTGCTTATTTTACATTTATAGAGTCCAATAACTCTTGAACTGTCTGGCTGATTGGATTTATTTGGGTATTATGTACTGGGAATGAAGTGGATCTGTACATAACTTCTCCCCCCTTTAGAAAAGAATTCTCCTGAATTCTATTACTGTTCAGTTGAATTTTAATTTTTTTGTGTTTTAATACAATCAGGATTATTAATATGATTATAAATACAATTACAGCGGCATTAAAGGAGTAGATTATATCTTTGTGTGTCTTTAACTGTTTAATGTTTGCCCAGTTCATTTTGTTGTTTTCTAGTATGCTTTCAAAAGTAATTTGTTTTGTAAAATTTTGGAATTGTTCCTTTTTTTCGAATAATATTTTTTCATTTTCTTCTTCGACTGTGTTGGTAAAGTAATTATTATCTATACCTATTGTACAATTTACAAAATGTATTAAGGTGTTATTTAAGATTTGTATTGTTTTGTTGTTACAATTTTGATATAATGTTTCGTTATTTGCATTATTTATTACTATGGTTTCCTCGTCTACTTCTATTATTTCCATCTTCTCTTTTTATTAGTTTACAATTATTTTTAATTATACAATGCTTGCTGTTTTTAATTTCTTTTAATTTTTTATTTATTTCGTATGTGTATGTAATGTTTTTATATTTAAATATAACTTCGGATTTGTGATCTATTTCAAAATTTTCATTATTAGGTACTGGAATTATTTGTTGAATTTATATTGTAATAAAGTTTGTAGGAATTTCGATAGCAAATATTAATAGATTATTTTTAAATACTGCTGTAGCTAGCTTGATATTATTTAGTTTGTTGAAATTTATATTATATTTTGTGATCTCATGATCCGTCAATATGCTGGGGTGTAAGATATTGTATCTTGCAGATGCAACGTTGACTTGTAAATGTTCTATTTTATTTTTTATTAATTGAATTTTTATTTGTTGATCATAATATAAATTCTCCTGGTTTCTATTTTTTTCATATTTATTAATTGAATTTAACTGACTTTCTATAGCTCTTCTATCTGATTGGATTAATTGCCTTATGTAACTGATTGTATCGTTGAAATATGTATTAATATAAATTTGTTTGTTTACTAACTCATTGGTTTCTTGCATGTTTTCCTTGAAATTTGATAAATGATTTTCTATTACTTTTCTGTCTTCTTCGTCCATTGTTCCAAACAACCATTTTGCTCCACAGCATTAACTAGTCCTCTTCTTCTACGTGTATGATTTCCATATAATGTGTATAATTTATGTTTTGTCTCTGTTAGTTGTGTCTCTAATATATGTTTGTTGTTATTGTTTAACATTTGTATATTGATTTCTAATTCGCCTAAGGTGTCGTCAATATCTTTTAAATTAATTATGTGAACTATTATGTCTGTTGTCGTTACTATAGCTTGGTTTTTTATATCTATTAGCGCGTATCCGTCTTGGTCAAGTATCTCTTGGGTCGTCAATGTTCCTGATATCGTTGTTATTGTTAACAGAATTAATATTGTCGTCATCAGCGTTTTCTGTAAATTTGTAAGCTTGTTTAATATTCTTTGGATCAATGCCCTTAAGTTTTGCTTTTTTGTATTTTGGTACTTCTTTGTGTCTGACTGCCTTGTAATTTTTTATAAATCCTTCTTCTCGTTTTTCTTCGTAGTTTTCCCTGTTGACATTGTTCTTTTCTAACATTTTCTCCTTAGCATTTTCTATATTTTCTTTAATTTTTGTCAATTCTACCTTATTGTTCTGCGCTTCGTTAGGAGTGCATTTGATTGTAGAGTGATATCTGTCATTGTAATTTCTAATGGCCTTTTGCAATAATTGTTTTATTGTCATGTTTGATGTTTCTATTTTTAGCGTTACCCTAAGTTTTTCTGCCAATGAATTGTGTAACCTTTCTATGTCTGAATTTCCCGTGTGACTATTTGGTTTAGTTAGATGTAATTCTATTCCTTCTTGCATTAATAATTCTTTAATTCTGATCGAATTAAATTCGTTGTCGGCTATAATTTTATCTGGTTTACCTAGCTTTGTGAAATGCTCTTCTAGTTGTTCTACTATGGTCATATGATTTCGATCATTTAGTGAATATGCTGCTGCAAACTTGGTAAATTTGTCTATAATTGTTAAGAAATGTGTATTTCTTACTACGTATGTGTCTATATGGATAACTTGATTCTTATCTGATGGGGTTTCGGTTTTTTTGAATTTGTTCTTTATAGGGTTTCTATCGTATTTTATTTCTTTGCACAAGTCACATTGGTTAATAACTATTTGTACCAATTCTAGTAATTTTGGATAGTATATTTTATTTTTTAATTGGTTGTACGTTTCCTGAATGCCTGAATGCATACTTTCTTTTATGTGGTAAAATGATATTTGTTTGACTGCTTCTGTTTCGGATTCCATGTCCTGAGCTCTAAGCGTGCATGAATTCTATTTGTTTGTTATTTGAAAACATTTCTATTAGTTTTTCCTGTACTATGTTGTAATCGTGGTATGGTAAATACGAGTAAATTCCAATTTTTCCTTTGCCTATATATTTCTTAAAACTCTCTCCCCTCGTTGGAAAATCATGTTTAGCTATAAAAATTATTCTTTTAGCATTTATGGTTTTAAATTCTTCTGTTTTACAATTTGTAATTATTATTTGCGTTCTGTATTTATTAACGATTTCCTCCTTTATGAAAAAATGATTGTGAAGGTTTTCTTCAGCTGAGTGTACTGTCTCATTTAACGAATTATCTTCTTCGTCTTCTAAGTTTGCTATTATATTTGACATGTTGTCGTTCTTTTCGTCCAGTGTGTCATTTTTGCTCTTAATGACGTAGTCATTGTCATCGAGTCTGCTCAAAAAATCGGCTACTTTATTTTCCTTTCCTTTTAAATAGTCAATCTCGAATTTATATTCTCCTAATTTTAATAACCATCTTTGATGTCTAGGCGAGATATCTTTCCCTTTATGTTTCGAATGCAAAAATTTGATGGGTTGATGATCTGTCAGTATCTTAAATTTCCTTCCATACAAATATGGTCTAAGATAATTCACGCTCCAAAGGATTGCCAAAAATTCTTTGTCGGTGGCTGAATAATTTCTTTCATGCGTATTAAGTGTTCTCGACGCAAAACAAATTGGGTGGCCCACTTGTGATAATTGCATAATTCGACGCGTCAGTCGTAAGTGTAAAAGTTTTCTCAAAATTGGGAAATCTAAGTATGGGGTGTGAACTGATCATATGTTTTAATTTTTCAAATGCTTCTACATAAGTTGGATCTTTTGGGTTTATTTTCACATTTTTCCTTAAATATTTTGTTATAGGTTGTGCTACTTTAGCATAATCCTTAATAAATTTTCTGTAATAACCAGTTATACCTAGGAAACTTTTTATCTGTTTTTCTGTCCGAGGTAGTACTAATTTTTCTATAATAGCTATTTTATTGGGATTGGGTTTAATACCTTCCTTTGTCAAAATATGCACAAGGAATTCTGTTTCCCTTTTCATAAAATTGCATTTATCTATCTGGATCTTTAGATTTTTCTCTTCCAAGATTTTGAAAATTTCTTTAATTGTCTGAATGTGTTCTTGCAGTGATGTGCTAAAAATTAGTATGTCGTCTAGATAAACGACACATTTTTTATTTATATGATCTCTTAAAATTTCGTTCATAAGTCTCTGGAATGTGGCTGGGGCATTTTTTAACCCGAATGGCATTCTTATAAACTCATATAGGCCGTGTGGCGTTACAAAGGCTGTTTTCTTTCTATCTTTCTCTTTAACTAAGATTTGATGGTAGCCTTTGGCTAAATCTAACGTTGTAAAGTATTGGGCTCTTCCGAGTTTGTCCAAAATTGATTCTATATTTGGTATCGGAAACTTGTCGTCTATCGTGATTTCGTTTAGTTTTCTATAGTCAATTACTATTCGATACTTCTTTTTACCTGAATTGTCAATTGTTTTCGGTATCACTATTATGTTACCCCCCGATTCCCCCTTTAAGAGTGATATCAGTGTATTCGTTAATGTTTTAAGGTAATAAAAATATATGTAGAATGTAGCTGCATATATTTGCATATTTGTCTGTATCCATTAATACACTCATCCTGTCTTACTGTTTTCTGGTTCGAATTTTCAGTGCAATCCACACTACGCTGTGGTTGCGCTTGTATGGAGCGAGCAGCCATAAATACCCTTCAGTACCAGAATTCCTTTCACGGCCTTTTCCTCGCAGCCTGTCCGAAAAACAAAAACAAATTGTATGGGCTTCGTGGACTGAAGTCCGAGAAGAAGTAGACAAACAAAATTCGAACTGCATTCGTCGACGGCTCGCGAAGTTCAGACTACATATTTTTTGTTGTTTTCGAAGTCATTCGGTTTTGTTTGGTATGTATCTTTGTACATATTTATATGCAAACTGAAATTTTTAATTTGATTCTAACATTCAATTTACAGATAACATAAATTCCCGGAAGGATCTGCAGTCGGCCCAGGAAGCCCGTGAAACTTTACATTAATTTTAATTTTAATGTTATATAAATAAAAGT
This sequence comes from Drosophila anomelani, assembly GCA_035045905.1. NCBI lineage: Eukaryota > Metazoa > Arthropoda > Insecta > Diptera > Drosophilidae > Drosophila > Drosophila anomelani. The sequence goes on from JAWNOO010000073.1 coordinate 1,056,857, forward strand.
ATAAAATTATAAAATGTGATTCCTCTGGGATTCTTAACTGAATTCCTAGCTGATTCCGCACAGATTCCGCATGGATTCGAAATCCAACATGAATTCCTGGCAGGATTCCGTGCGGATTCCTTGATAATTCCCCGGGGAGTCCGAATTCTCGGCTGCAGCCCTATTTTAAAATTTTTTGTATGAAAATTCTCGGGGTATTCCTCAGGGATTCCCGGTCCAGTCCTTCATGATTCCTGGAGGAATCCTGTCGGAACGGTGCTGAAGTATACTTCCCGTTGAGATATTGGTGTGAAATTTTCCCCAAAAATCTAAAAAAAAATGTTTAAAATATATACTCAAAAAAGTGTCTCCATCGGACGACTATATCCTATAGCTCCCATATTACCGTAGTAAGGCTTAAGGTGCACAAAGGTTGAAGCGCTTAAATGTTATCATTGGCATCAAAGACATGAACTATATTTAACTATATTTAAATTATCTCACACTGATAGAAAAAAAGTCGTCTTTTAAGATTTTGTACATTCTTAATGTTTATTCTTAATATAAGTACGAAAATTCTATAAATAATTTTTTTTTTTATGGTTTATTCAAGCCCAAAAGAACCTAGATTTAAGATTTTTCACATTCTTAAAAAAAAAGCTTAAAAGAATACAACATATTCTCAAAACAATAAGAAATATTCGTAAAACAATACCAAAAACAGATTAATATCAAGAAAAAAATGTCTTAAATTAAGATTTTTGCATTCTTAGTTTTACAGAGGGATTACAGAGGGAGTACATATGTACACATCGGCGTCCTATTCAAGGTTAGCTACTTGGCGCGTTGTGTAAGCGCCTGGTCTGAGAGACACAGAGTCCCAGGTTCGAACCCCACCCAGTCCAGCAAAAAATATGGAGATAAAAATTAAAATAAATTTAATTGAAAATATATAAACAAAAAAATATAAAACAAAAATGCTTTAAACAAATTTTGTTTTTTTTTTTGAATTGGTAATGTTTTAATATTTTTTATACCCGCTACCCATAGGGTAGAAGGGTATTATAACTTAGTGCCGGCAGGAAATGTATGTAACAGGTATAAGGAAGCATTTCCGACCCTATAAAGTATATATATTCTTGATTAGGATCAACAGCCGAGTCGATCTAGCCATGTCCGTCTGTCTGTCTGTCTGTCTGTCTGTCTGTCTGTCTGTCTGTCTGTCTGTCTGTCTGTCTGTCTGTCTGTCTGTCTGTCTGTCTGTCCGTCTGTCCGTATGAAACACTGGATCTCAGAGACTATAAGAGATAGAGCTTTAATTTATTTTCGACAGTATTTCTTATGCTTGCACGCAGATCAAGTTTGTTTCAAATTTTTACCACGCCCACTTCCGCCCCCGCAAATCATAAAAAAGCGTATTAAGCGTATAATTTTAAAGCTAGAGTCGGTATGTATATTAAGAACTACAGTCTGTGTGATCCCTGAAAATTTAGTTGCGATCAGATAAAAATTGTCGAAGTTATTAAAGAAATCATTTTGTATGGCCACAAACGGCTGCTGGCAGCAGGCTTCCTTTGGTTGACCAATTAGACCAACTAAATATTCTTATCAGTTCTTGGTTGTGTTTGGAAAAGAATCTTATAAGATATTCGAGAAGCAATTTTAATAAATGGTAATAATTATTAGCCGCTTGAATGCAATAATGACGCGTTTTTACACACATAGATACATGTGTATGTATTTTTGTCTGCTTTTGCATTTGTCCGTTATGTTCAAAATTGTATTATTTGTTTTTTCTGGCGTCCTGACGCTTTTCTGGTTTAAGTATGGGTAGCGGGTATCTCACAGTCGAGCTCACTCGACTGTAGCTTTCTTACTTGTTTTTTTCACTATTCAACGTTTAATATTCTTATTTTAAACTCTTTTACCGTTTTAAATAAGATTTAAAAAGTCTTGAATTTTGAATGCAAAAATTCTTGATGTAATGAACAATAATCTCAAAACAAGATCGAAAAATTCTAACGCTACTATCATGACCGAAAATTCTCAATTTTATGACCAAAATTCTTGATTTTTTCTATCAGTGTATACACTTTTAAAAGTGCAATTCCTCTGTCTTCAGCGCTTCAACTCTACTGGAAGTATTTTTGCGCACCTTAAGCCTTACTACGGTAATATGGGAGCTATAGGATACTGTGGGCAAAAAGTAAGGTGAATTTATTTGTAACTTGAAAATTCTTTATTTATTCTTCTGAATCAATTTAATTCCCTTTAAAGTAATCCCCTCCCGATAAAATACACTTATGCCAACGTTTTTCGAATCCTCGAAACAGGACAAATAGTCCTTTTTCTGTATAGCTATGAGCGCCCTCGCCGATTCCGTTTTTATGTCCTCAATCAACTCGAAACTGGTTCCCCAGAGTGGATTCTTAAGTTTTGGGACTAGCCAGAAGTCCCACGGAGCCAAATCAGGAGAATACGGTGGCTGCGGAAGGATATGCGTCGAATTCTTGGCTAAATGGTCACGAAGAACGAGTGCAATTAAATCAGACATTGTAAAAATCGCCAAATGCACTCTTGAGCGTTTGGTAAACACAAGCGTAAACATAGTACTGATTCTGAGTTTGACATGAAATTACCCCCAGATGTCATTAATAGTCCTGGCAACTAAAAAAAAAATAACTAGTCCGCCATCTTAACCCCGCGAACTTTAAATTAAAAATTCACCTTACTTTTTGCCCACAGTAGTAGTCGTCCGATGGAGCCAATTTTTTTAGTATATGTTTTAAACATTTTTTTAGAAGCGCAACCACTGTGCAGTGGCAGGAGCCAGAAACTCACTTTGTGATTGCGGCTACGAAAGAAAAATGCAAAACGGCTAAAATACTCGTCGTTCTGCGATACAAAAATTAATTTGTTCTTGCTGTTTTTAAAGCCGGTATTGCAAGATATGCAAAAACTTAACAAATGCTTTCAAAGCAATTCAGTAAATGCTAATATTTACTATCAATTCGTTAGGTAAAAAAATGATTCCTCCCGGTAGTGCAGCAAATATTATAAATGACCATGATTTTGAGACTTACGTCAAAACTGATCTGTACCTCGACTACGATTTTGAAAAAGAAATCAAAGAAAGCAAATAAGAATCGTGCGTGGAAAAAAGTTAAAGAGAATGCTGTACGGGCTTTGTAGTAGAGCTGGCCAAACAATTGAAGCAAAGGTATATATTGTCGTTATTTTTCTATATTTGTTGGGTTAATAAATACCATTTTTGTCCCCCTTTTTTAGGCTGCCGGGAAAATTTGATATATTAAAAAATATTATATTGAAACAGATTGATGCTTTTTCTGTCGACAATACATTAAATATGAAAAAGAACAGCATCACTCCAATCCTGGAGTATTTTGGTACACCGAACATTGACAAAATTGAGCGCCAGTATAATGAAATTATGCGGGTGCAATGGGAAAATACCGATAAGACGGACAAATTTTGGAATGAGGTTCTAAAATACCGGGATTCTGGCGGAATCTGCCGGTTTCATGAATTGGCATTAGTTTCCCTACAAATGCTTTCGCTGCCTTGGTCAAATACCGACGTCTAGAGAGTTTTTAGTCAAGTTATATTGATTAAAACAAAACTTCGATTTTTTTTTCCGCGCGAGTCCCACGCCCGCCTTCCGCCCAACCGACCGAGGGGTGCAGTCGTGTGACTTGCGGCACGAACGCGTTCTAGATAGACGAGAGAGAAGAAAAAATATAATAGGACGAAGAAAAATTAGGATACACTACGAGCAAGTTCTAAAAGCAATACAGTTTTAAGTTTTTGAAGGCTTTCAATGCCTTCAATACTACTAACAAGTAAGAAAGCTACAGTCGAGTGAGCACGACTGTGAGATACCCGCTACCCATACTTAAACCAGAAAAGCGTCAGAAAAAACAGTTAATACAATTTTGAACATAACGGACAAATGCAAATGCAAGTGTAATATAATCACATGCATACAAAAATACATTCACATGTATCTATGTGTGTAAAAACGCGTTATTATTGCATTCAAGCGGCTAATAATTATTACCATTTATTAAAATTGCTTCTCGAATATCTTATAAGATTCTTTTTCGAACACAACCACAGAACTGATAAGAATATTTAGTTGGTCTAATTGGTCAACCAAAGGAAGCCTGCTGCCAGCAGCCGTTTGTGGCCATACAAAATTATTTCTTTAATAACTTTGACAATTTTTATTTGATCGCAACCAAATTTTCAGGGATCACACAAACTATAGTTCTTAATATACATACCGAAATTCGCGACTCTAGCTTTAAATATATACGCTTGATACGCTTTTTTATGATTTGCGGGGGCGGAAGTGGGCGTGGTAAAAATTTGAAACAAACTTGATCTGCGTGCAAGCATAAGAAATACTGTCGAAAAAAAATTAGAGCTCTATCTCTTATAGTCTCTGAGATCCAGTGTTTCATACGGACAGATGGACAGACAGACAGACAGACAGACAGACAGACAGACGGACATGGCTAGATCGACTCTGCTGTTGGTCCTGATCAAGAATATATATACTTTATGTGGTCGGAAATGCTTCCTTCTACCTGTTACATACATTTCCTGCCGGCACAAAGTTATAATACCCTTCTACCCTATGGGTAGCGGGTATAAAAAGGCGATTGTAATCAGTACATAAAACCCAAGGGTTCATGTACTTCAAACTCTCGCCTACAATGGTTAACTACTAAAGGAATAAAGGTTCTAGATGAAAGACGGGGAATATGGAAATTGAGCTGGCCTAGCAAGTGTGGGCTCTTGACCACTTTTTAATGAATCCTAGCATGGTCTGGCTTTGTTAACCATACAGGAAATATGTTCTGAGAACGAAAGTTTAGGATCTTAGCGGACACCCAGATCATCGACAATAGTAATTCTTTCCAAAGAGCAATCGTTAAGCATATAAGTGGGAAGCTGGGGAGTGACACGTGAAAATGTCGTCAGTTTGCAATTAGAGCTGTTGAGATGTAAATCGTTAGCATGACACCATGCTTGGAAGTTGTCAAGATCCGATTGTAGGTCTGATTGACATGAACTGTCCCTATACTGCAAGCAAAGTTTAACGTCATCCGCATATATGAGTACTCTGGATTTAGTTAGAACCAGCGGCAAGTCATTGATAAACAATGTGAATAGCAGGGGTCCAAGGTGGCTACCCTTTGGGACGCCAGAAGTGACACTGTGAATGTTGGATAGAATGTTTCTGAACAGAAACTTTTGGGTCCAGTCACTTAGAAGATCACTAGGAAACCCCATTGAATCAAGTTTCCTAACCAGAAGAGAAGCCCCTAATAACGAAAGCGGTTAGTTCCAAAAGATTGGTCGTGGTTGATCTTCGCCTCATAAAACCATGCTGACATTGAGAAATGACGGATCTGCAAAGATGTTGCAAGTGAGGAGTGATTACAATCTCGAAAAGTTTGGGGATTGCCGATACTTAGAGATACCCCTATAGTAACTGGCCTCCGATTTGCTACCTTTTTTGTGGAGAGGAATAACAAATGATTCCCTCCAAATAAGGGGAAATTCGGAGGATTCTAAAGATAAGGTAAACAATTTAAGAAGGGGGTACACAGCGCCTCGGAGCAATACCTAAGCATCGGCACCTGGCGAATATACTGGCTTAACTCGTTGAAGATCATGAATAAGTGAGCTTTCGTTTAAAATAGGACTGAAGATTAAGTACGAACTGGGTATAGCTGGAGAAAATGTATGATCTGAAGATGTCGAGGGAGAATATGTAGTTTAAAAAAACTCAGCGAAGAGATTGGCTATATCTTGATCAGAATTTTCAGTGGTATTGTTAAATGACAGAGAGGGAGGGTACAACGTGGGTTTACGTTTAGAGTTAACAAAGTTATAAAACTGTTTAGGGTCCTGCGTGAACTGGACCTTTCAGTTAACGAGTTAAATAATTTTTGTAACACTGAGCGTTGAGCACGGTAAAGCTAGATCGAGCACTAAGATAAGATGAGAAAGCCGTTCTTGAACCAGTGCACTGTGGTTCCCCCCCAAGGCCAAAAAAAATATTTTTTTATTATTGCTAACAAGAAAGGAAGCTAACTTCGGCTCACCGAAGTTTATATACCCTTACAGATTACAAATTAAATCAAAAAATTAAAAGCAAAATTCTGAAATAATAAAAAAAGGTTTCCTACTTAGCGGCGTGCGTGGGGAAAGCAGCCACGCCAGGGATAAGATATAGTCGTCCGATTTTCATAAAATTAAAACCGAAATTCAGGAATAATACAAAGTGGCCAAATCTCAAATTTGATGAAAATATGTTGAGAAACAGCGAAGGAAAGATTTTTTCTTTTATTTCCCTGATTGTTCCTATGGCAGCTATAGGATATATTCGTCCAATCCGGCCCGTTCCGACTTATGTACGAGTGAGAGTATATAGAAAACTAACTACAAAGTTTCATTCAGATAGCTTTGAAACTGAGGGACTAGTTTGCGTATAATCGGACAGACGGACGGACAGACGGACATGGCTAGATCGACTCGGCTGTTGATCCTGATCAAGAATATATATACTTTATAGGGTCGGAGATGTCTCCTTCAATGCATTGCAAACTTCTGACAGAAACTATAATACCCTGCAAGGGTATAAAAATTTGTCAGACCTGTCTTCTAAAAGCTCAAACTTTATTAATATAACGGAATTTTAGCTTTGCTCGAGCTTTCCTCTTCTAGAATAACTCTTAAACATAGAGCAACAAAATTCAATTGGTTTTGCAGTGCGCAGCGGTGTAAGTGTCTCTGAAAGTTAACAATGGAATTATTTAATATTTTAAAGAAAGGTATTGACTATTTAAATTAAATATATTTATGTACTCAGCGTGTTCCGTTTATTTTTGATAATTATTTTAATGTGGGTCCAATTTTGGTTAAAATTTACATGAAAACTAAAAGTTTACTTAGACTTTTAGTTGTGAAGCTAATCGAAGCTAATAATGAAACCTATATAAAACAAGAAAGGAAGCTAACTTCGGCTCACCGAAGTTTGTATACCCTTGCAGAATTTAAACAAAAAATTCAAACCGAAATTCTGAAATAATAATTAGTTGCCAAATCTCAAATTTGATGACAATGGTTTGAAACACGGCTAAGCTATGGTTTTTTTATTTTCCTGATTGTTCCTATGGAAGCTATAGGATATAGTCAGCCGATTTTCATGAAATTAAAATCAAAATTCAGAAATACTAAAATATGGCTAAATATCAAATTTGGTGAAAATATGTTGAAATCTGACAAAGTTATGGTTTTTTCTTTTATTTTCCTGATTGTTCCTATGGAAGCTATAGGGTATAGTCAGCCGATTTTCATGAAATTAAAATCGAAATTCAGGAATACTAAAATATGGGTAACTATCAAATTTGGTGAAAATATGTTGAAAACTGACAAAGTTATGAATTTTTCTTTTATTTTCCTGATTGTTCCTATGGAAGCTATAGGATATAGTCAGCCGATTTTCATGAAATTAAAATCAAAATTCAAGAATAATAAAATATGGCTAAATATCAAATTTGGTGAAAATATGTTGAAAACTGACAAAGTTATGGTTTTTTTTTTTATTTTCCTGATTGTTCCTATGGAAGCTATAGGATATAGTCAGCCGATTTTCATGAAATTAAAATCAAAATTCAAGAATAATAAAATATGGCTAAATATCAAATTTGGTGAAAATATGTTGAAAACTGACAAAGTTATGGTTTTTTTTTTATTTTCCTGATTGTTCCTATGGAAGCTATAGGATATAGTCAGCCGATTTTCATGAAACTAAAATCAAAATTCAAGAATAATAAAATATGTCTAAATATCAAATTTGGTGAAAATATGTTGAAAACTGACAAAGTTATATTTTTGTTTTGAAAATTGTTCGGATTGTTCCTATGGCAGCTATATGATATAGTCGTCCGATCCGGCCAGTTCCGAAATATGTAAGAGTAAGAGTAAGTTTCATTCAGATAGCTTTAAAACTGAGGGACTAGTTTGCGTAGAAACGGACAGACGGACAGACGGAAATGGCTAGATCGACTCGGCTGTTGATCCTGATCAAGAATATATATACTTTATAGGGTCGGAGATGTCTCCTTCCCTGCGTTGCAAACTTCTGACTGAAACTATAATACCCTGCAAGGGTGTAAATATGAACTGATATTTACAGATTATGTAGTGCAAATTTTTAGCTGCTAGTTATTGCTAGCCGCTGAATACCATTAAAAAGTACAACGCGATCTCGCCGCTTACGAGCAATTTTTTCGTTCTTAACTGTGAATTTTGTTTGCCAGCTTTATCTCTTTGTCTTTTTGTGTTTGTTTTGATTTATTTGTTTTGTTGTGTTGTTTTGAAATAGTTTGTTCTTTTCTTTTATTTTTTATACTTATATATTAAATCTATATTATTATTTATTTATTGTATAGGAACTTCTTATAAATGCGAATTCAGCCGCAATTATATATTTAATAAGTGGTGCTCAAAAACAGGTACAAATAAAGACCTGCTCAATCGTCTACTCCTTTCCTGGGATACTTTTAAAACAGGACAACGAAAGCTGCCGCCTAAAAAAAGTAAATTTTTAATAAAGATGTTTATAATCTGTTAGAATAATATATTACAATAGTAAACAAATAATATAATAATATACAAACAAAACAGAAAAAACATAAATATGCGGATGAGAACAAGGGGAAATTTATGGAAATTGAAAGATTTTTATGTTTCCTTTATTTATTATACTCTTTCTCGAATGTTGGAAACAATTTAAAATTTTTATCTCCACTAGAAGTATTTTTGGCCGCTCACTCCATACAAGCTGGACCATCCTTTGTATGGGAGCTATAGGATATAGTTCTCCGATTTTACCCAAAATTGGTCTGTCATATTGGTTATGATATCTTGAAAAACCAAAAAGTTTTTCCTCCTATATGCGTTCCCATGGCATATATATATTATATGATATAATAGACAAGCTATGAACCAAATTTTTATGCAGTATACTTAGAATATTTTTTTAGATTTTTGTTGTTAATTTCATAACGATATGACCACTAAAAGTATTTATGGCCGCGTCTCTATACAAGCGGAACCACTGTGTTGCGTTTATATTGCAGTTCCTAGCGTTTAATCATGCAAAAGCCAAAATGTTTAGGAAACTGCTAATGTCGCTATGACATTTGTGTAAAACCCCAAAGAGCTGTCAAATCTTTAATGACGTCTCTAATTACTGCTGTAGTATCATAAAAGCAAGGCCGTTGAGCAGCCTGCGCGTTCTTCATAAGAGGAGGCTTTGGCTTTGATACTGGATCAAGGTTTTACAGTATTGTGCAATTCGAGAGGACGCAAAGTGCAGGAAGGATAAATATGTATTTCCTAACTATAAAGAAGTAGCCTAAAAAAGAATCGCCAACCCGCCAATATTAATATATCAGAAACAGTAGCGAAAGTTTTCCTACATTGTATCATACCGTAACTCGAATAATAGCTTATCAATCGGAATTTATCGAAGCGACAATGAATAATCAGCACACAAATTTCATATCTGCAAAACTGATTTTAAGCTACGGTTTTGATGGAAGCACGGGACAAGCGAGTTCCAATCAGGCATGGTAGGTAGGTAAACGTGGTGAGGCTACACTGGTATCATCCAATTAGAGCTGAGCTCCGTTTTGTTCCTCACCCTCGATGGTCGTAGCTGGCGCCTCCACTTCAATACCATCCCGTGTGGTTCAGGATGGCATTCACTGATTGCCACCACACCTGCCTTAGTGTCGGGCTCTTAGTTGGTTGAATGCCGGTCAGTGACACAGTAGGTGCTCCGGTGTTTCCATCTCGGTTTGTTCTTTGCAGCTTCTGCAATATGTATTGTGGGTTAGGACCATCTTGCAGGCATGGGTGCCTATCGGCCAGTGCCCCGTGAATGTTGATGTTTTTTTTTTTTTCTAATGTCTCTTTTGCTTTTAGACATTAGGTCTGTTGTCTACCTCTTGTTGAATTCTGGCCAGCATAGCCTTGATCTCCTGTGCTCAGTAAACGTTGACCATTCTTTGCTGACAATTAGTTTGAAGTTTCTGAGAATCTCCGTCTGAACTGCGTTAAGGGAGATTCGGATTTCTGATGTGCTAGTGCTTTCCTCTGACCCCTGCCTGGCCAGGTCGTAAGCTTTCCCGTTTCCTGGAATATCGTTGTGTCCCTGTGCCACTACAATTTGTACCGTGTTGTCTTCAGCGAGTCAGGCATACATTGACAGCCTTTTATATCAAGCTGATGCGTCACTCTTCGCTACGACAGTTATGGCACTTCGCTTCATACATATGTAGATTCTTCAGGCAATGTTTTATGGAATAGTGAATAGTGAATGAGTTTTTAAAAGAATAAGGTGATGTTATTAAGAGAGAGCATTTACAGATACAAGCTGAAATACAAGATTTAAAACCGTGCAAATTAATCCTAAACAACAATCAATGCTTGTACGTAAAGTTCTTAACATTAATTGATGGCAAAGTACTTAATGTCTTAACGGAAACAAAATCATTCCAATCTTACCCCATATGCAGATAGACTTCAAAGGACTTTCTTGGAAACAAAAATTTTAAATGTCGTCAGTTTGTTCCTATTATAGACAACTTAAAATATGATGTAATTTAAAATATGGTAGTACATTGCTGTATTCGATTGTTTGAATTTATTCTCCATACCGCATACAATCTTGTAATAAAAAAGTGTTAAATTATGAATCAAGCCGCCAAATTCATGGTTTCAGAAAAAAATTAACACATTCAACGTATGGTTGATCAGGTTGATCAACCAAAGCAAGGTGGATTCGGAAGCTCAACTGTAGGAAAAACTGCAAACTGAAAACTTTATAGATGATTTCCAGAGAGCCATAGATACTTCAGACTCTATAATTTCATCAATGAATTTAAAGAAGCGCGTCCAAAAGCATAAGCGTAGAGCCAGCTTGCACTATCGATGGTTTGAAAACTATCACGATAGTATCGCCGTCGTATTCCATCACTACTTTACTTGTGTTTTCGCAGCTAAGCGGTAAGAAACAATTTCATAATTGTACCGTCTAGAACACTTTAAGCAGTAAGTAGGATGTTCAAAGTATATAAAAGCTTTTACTTATTTTCTTGCAATTTCTTTGCACGTGCTTTAGACATGGAGAAGGAAAATCAGCCTAGCAACATCAGCGAGGATTTACCTGGACCTAGGACAGCAAGAAAGCGCACATGGAAAAGGAGCATGGTATGGGACCATTTCAAAAAGAGCAACGACGGTAAGCAAGCTGAATGTCGCCATTGCAATAAGACATACAAAACTAGTGACAACACATCAAATCTGAGTGATCACCTCACGCGTGCGCATCCATCTTATCAGTCGTTGGAGAGTGGGCCCACAAGCTCAATTTCCAAGTTCTTCTTAAAAGTTGACAATCAATACGACAGTAAGTCCGCTCGTAAGCAAAAAGTAGATGAGGCACTAATGAAAATGATAGTCACGGACGTCCAACCATTCTCAATTGTAGAGGACTCGGGGTTTCGCCATTTTGTTAAACCGCTAGATCCTCGATACACCATTCCATGTCGGAATACATTAATGCTAAAAATATAGCAGTTCGGTTCGAGTTGTGCTTCCAAATGGAACTTAGAGTCAAAAGTAAACGCCATACTGACAGACAATGCCTGCGCAATGATTAAGTCGTGCGAATTTTTACAAAAGCGTCACTTTCCATGCTTTGCTCAATGCCTCAACCTAGTGGTGCAAGATAGCTTGGAGAAAGATTCGATAAAGCATGTTTTGACCAAATGCAAAAGAATTGTAATATTTTTTAAAGGTATCACTATAGTCTACGAAAAATTAAGCAAGCTCAGGATGACTATGCATACAGTCTGATCCGAGAAGTAAGCACCAAATGGAATAGTGCTTTTAAAATGGTGGAAAGAATTTTAGCCACAAAAGAGTTCCTATCCCCCGTCCTCCTCAGCCTGTCAAAATGGTATTTATACCCGCTACCCATAGGGTAGAAGGGTATTATAACTTTGTGCCGGCAGGAAATGTATGTAACAGGTAGAAGGAAGCATTTCCGACCCTATAAAGTATATATATTCTTGATCAGGATCAACAGCCGAGTCGATCTAGCCATGTCCGTCTGTCTGTCTGTCTGTCTGTCTGTCTGTCCGTCTGTCCGTATGAAACACTGGATCTCAGAGGCTATAAGAGATAGAGCTCTAATTTTTTTTCGACAGTATTTCTTATGCTTGCACGCAGATCAAGTTTGTTTCAAATTTTTACCACGCCCACTTCCGCCCCCGCAAATCATAAAAAAGCATATTAAACGTATAATTTTAAAGCTAGAGTCGCGAATTTCAATATGTATATTAAGAACTACAATCCCTGAAAATTTGGTTGCGATCAGATAAAAATTGTCGAAGTTGTTAAAGAAATAATTTTGTATGGCCACAAACGGCTGCTGGCAGTAGGCTTCCTTTGGTTGACCAACTAAATATTCTTATCAGATCTTGGTTGTGTTCGGAAAATAATCTTATAAGATATTCGAGAAGAAATTTTAATAAATGGTAATAATTATTAGCCGCTGAATGCAATAATTACACGTTTTTACACACATAGATACATGTGTATGTATTTTTGTATGCATGTGATTATATTACACTTGATTTGCATTTGTCCGTTATGTTCAAAATTCTATTAATTGTTTTTTCTGGCGTCCTGACGCTTTTCTGGTTTAAGTATGGGTAGCGGGTATCTCACAGTCGAGCTAACTCGACTGTAGCCTTCTTACTTGTTTTAATTTTATTCTAACATTTAATTTACAGATAACATATATTCGCGGAAGGATCTGCAGTCGGCGGAGGAAGCCCGTGAAACGCACTTTATATTAATTTTAATTTTAATTTTACATTAATAAAAATCTGTAATTTAAATAAAAAAAAGAACAAATTAATCAGTGATTCCAGTCAGAAATTTCATTTTTTTGCAGTTAAATTTGTACAAAGATACATACCAGTTTTAACCTGAAAAAAAACTCCGCAAAACAAGAGAATAGCATTCAAACAGTCTAGGGCGAAGTCATATCCATGCTGAAGATCAGTTTGGCAAAGGAATTTATTAATTGGGTAAAATTAACTTTACTTACCTTATATTATGTAAATTTATACGTAAATGTAACTACATAACACGCGGACACGTGTGATCACAACAGAAGAAGAAAATAAAAATAGATAAAATAAATATAGAAATAAAAAAAATAGATTTGAAAACAACAAAAAAGACATATGTTATCTGAACTTGGCGGGACGCACAGTGTAAGATTTTGCCAATCTAGAGCGCCTTTATTAAAAAAAAAATATATTTTTGGCGTCGATGCGCTTTAAGCTGCACTTTTAGAAATGTTCAACTATAAGGAAATCACAATCAAAACCAAATTAAAAATTCTTGCTTTGAAGATAACGATTTTTAAAGTGGGACGTTAGAAATGCCTGCAAACTTGCATTGGGCAGCGAGCATCAGTTGACAAAGTTTAGTCTTTTTATTTTATTAATTCTTAATTCTTATTAATTGATCGATTTTTTATCTATTTTCAATAAAAAATATATTTTTTTCCAACTTTAAAATTTTTTTTCTTTTTTTGGAAAAAAAAAAAACCAAAAAGTAAGGGGTTTTTATCATGTTTCCTATTTTTGGTGGAAAAAAACTTATATAATTCTATCCCATTCTATTACACCAGAACATACACCATTTGCAGCAATTCATATAGAACCAGTTTCAAAAATAAAATCTTGCTCATATGTTGCACAAATACCTTAAATATGAAAATATGTTAAATAACCCGTGCTGAATTTTTGGAGGTTCGAGCAAGAAACGTAAGCGAAATTCACGTGTAGAACAGTCAGTAATGGCGTTTGGTCATGACATTTGGTAATTTTATATTGCAATAACATATTTCCAAACAATGTTTTGAATTTCCAAAGATTTGGGAAAGATAAAGCCAGAAATTTATAAATAATGAAAGTTTATAATGAAAACTTCGCGCGTACATACGAATGGTGATCTTATGGAGGGGCTAAGAATCATATGATATATTTCTTTAAAATTTTTTAACACCACCGTAAATTAGGCACTAAGAGCTTTCAGAAAATGTGCCCAACTATTGTCTTAAGATCAATACGGTAACAATAGCTGTATAACAAACTTGAATCAAATAAAATGGCCAAAAAGCTGTACAATTTCTTTATAGAATGACATTATAACATTTTTTTTTACTTAAAAAAAAATTCTAAAAATTTAAACGGAAGTTTTTTTTCTTTCTCAGTCAATTATGTTCAATATAAGCTTTGTTAGTTAGTTTTTAATGCTTTGATTATAATCTTGAAGTTATAGCTAAAAACATGAGCCTATATCCAAAAACACAAATTTCACACAAAATTAAAAAAAAAATTATCTCCAAATTAAAAAATAGAATCCTTTTTTAATGTTAAAAATTACAACACAAAATATGAAAATTTTTAAAATTCTCGAAGTAATAAGTAAATATTTTTTTTTTTCTAATTTGTATGTTTTGAAATGCATTTTTTTTTTAAATTTTGGCGCCCACGAAAATGCCACGCCAATTTTCTTATATCTATCCAATTCTTTGGGCTTTGTAGAATGTTCATTTCAAGTTGATATCTCAAAAAATACAAAAGTTATTGAATTAAGCCGCCCTAGATTGGCAAAATCTTACACTGTGGGACGTCGGCGGTAGCGGAATGAAGGAATTTTGTTTGCCTATTTCGTTTCGAAAGCAATACAATTTGTTTTTATTTTGCAAACATGCCGCGAGGAAAAGGCCCTGAAAGGAATTCTGGTACTGAAGGGTACGAACTTAAGAAAAACAAATTTTCAATATGGAACATCAGAAATCGAAAATATTGGTCCACCTTTCCAAATGAGTAATGCAAAAAAAAAGTAATATAAAAGCTCCTATGCTGTTTACTTTGATAAGGCTGATGTCAGAGAGCGAGCGAGAAGCGATGCGATAATATTGGCCGAGAACGAGCGATGAACTGCAACCTTTTTCATATGCAATCGCTCGAAAGATGCACAGTGTAAGATTTTGCCAATCTAGGGCGCCTTAATTCAATAACTTTCGTAATTTTTGAGATATCACCTTGAAATTTGAAATGAACATTCTTATGAACCCAAATTTTTATGTAGACATACAAAAATGGGCGTGGCATTTTTGTGGGCGTCAAAATCTTCAAAAAAGTGGATTTTAAAAAATAAAAATTAAAAAAATTTGACAATTTTAAGCAATTTCATATTTTTTCTTGTATTTTTTTACATAAGAAAAATATTTTGTTTTTTAATTTGAATTTTTTTTTTTTGTGAAATTTCGGTTTTTGTGATATGGGCCAATACTATTAGATATAACTTCAATATTATTAGTCGAAACTCTGAAAAGTAAAGTTTTTATTAATCATAATTGATTAAGAAAGTAAAAAAACTTTGGTTCATAATTTTTGGATTTTTTTTAATGAAAATTTTTTTTTTTTTTATTGCTTTGCTTTATTTATTGAATCTTCTCTTAAGTTGAGACTAACAATAAGTTTACGAATCTTAATATTAAAATTCAACTAACAGTATATTAGGACTGCATTCTGGTTACGCGTTCCTCAGGTCAGTCATTGGGTGGGTAAGTCATTGCGACGAAGACGCGATTGGCTGCTCAACCTTGTTAGTCCTCTCGCCAGGTGGTTAGGGTGCAACGATAGCTTGGTGAAGTACTTTTCCTTCTGTTCTGCGATCACTTCTTTGACTGGTGGAATGTTTAAGTCGCGATGTATGTTTTCGTTGCGAACGTACCACGGTGCCCCGGTGATTGTTCTCAAGATCTTCGACTGGGCTCGCTGGACTATGTCAATATTGCTATTGCTGGCATTCCCCCATAGCTGGGAGCCGTACGTCCATACAGGTTTTAGTACCGAGTTATACAGCAGGACTTTATATTCAAGGCTAAGAGGAGACCGGGCGTTGATAAGCTAATGAAGGCTGCTGGCTTTTAGCTTTAGATGTGTTCTCTTGGCTTCGATGTGCCGGCGCCATGTGAGTCTTCTGTCGAGGTGTACTCCTAGATATGTCACTTCGTTTGCTTGCGGAAGTAATGTGTTGTTTAGCATAAGAGGCGGGCAGTTTTGTCTGTTCAGGGTGAACGTAACGTGCTTGCATTTTTGTTCGTTCACTTTAATTCGCCAATCTGATAGCCATTTTTCAACATCGAGCAAGTGAAGAGCTAGCTGCACAGTTGCTTGCATCGGGCATTTTGAACGACTAAGAATAGCTGTATCGTCAGCAAACGTAGAAGTTGTTAGTCGTGTGCTTGTCGGGATGTCTGCTGTGTATAGGACATATAATGTTGGCCCTAGCACGCTACCTTGAGGAACTCCAGCTCCAACAGTGAAATCATCAGATATAGCAGTGTTGCACCTCACCACAAATTTTCTGTCATACAGGTAAGACTCTAAAAGCTTATGGGTGTTGTAGGGGAGCATTGTCTTGATCTTGTACATTAGACCTTCTAACCAGACTCTATCAAATGCTTGAGATACATCTAAGAATATGGCTGTGCAGTACTCTCGTTTTTCGAAAGCGTTCCGAATTTCTGATGTTATCCGGTTGACCTGCTCAATTG
This sequence comes from Drosophila anomelani, assembly GCA_035045905.1. Taxonomy (NCBI): domain Eukaryota; kingdom Metazoa; phylum Arthropoda; class Insecta; order Diptera; family Drosophilidae; genus Drosophila; species Drosophila anomelani. The sequence goes on from JAWNOO010000073.1 coordinate 1,073,595, forward strand.
TTCCGTGCTTTTCACGAAACCCAAACTGATGTGACGGGATTCCTTCCTGTAGTCTTAGGTGTATGTTTATCCGTGTCAAAACGCATTTTTCAAAGAGTTTAGATAAGCATGAGAGTAGGCTTATAGGTCTATACGACGTGGGGATTGTGTGGTCTTTTCCCGGCTTTGCTATCATTATTATAATTGACTTTTTTCATCTCACTGGATAGTGGCCAAGTTTCGCGATGGCATTGAAAAGCCGGGTGATAGTGCAAACGGCGCAATATGGGAGCTCAAAGATCATTTTGGGAGTTATGTGGTCGCATCCTGGGGATTTTTTCGGATTCAGTTGATTTTTGATTATCTTAACGATTTCGTTTGGACGAAACTCATTTGGCTCATGTTGAGGCTGAGGCTCATATGGTAAAGTGGGCAGAGTAAACGCACTAGTGGCAGGATTTGGTTGGAAGACATTTTTAAGGTGGTTGGCAAACGTGCTGGCTCTGTCTGCGTCGCTGCGTGCCCAGCCGCCTGTAGGATTTCTAATAGGCATCACGATTTCTTTTGGTGAGCTCAGAGTTGGGTGAGCTCTCCATAGTGAATGTTTTGTACTAGAAGTTGACAAGTGCTCTATGTAGCGACGGTGGACATTTGCTTCTTCTTGATGTAGAGCTTTGGTAAGTTGGCGTGAGGCACGTCTAAAGCTTTGCTTAGCAGATGGCGATCTGTGGGATTGCCACTCTCGGCGTAAACGTCGCGTTTCAAGGACGAGCTGTTCGATTTGTAGATTTGTCTTCTTTTGATTGCATTGTGAATTTATAGTTTGAGGTGTTGAAGCTCGAGCTGCGGAGACGAGTACAGACTCCAGTGACTTTACAAAGCTGTCTACATCGGCTTCGTCATTGAGATGAGGACTTAGCTCAATGTGTGAGCTAATGTACTTTCGGTACTTAACCCAATTGGTTTTCTGTGAGGTCAATTTGAATGGTTGTTCGAATGTTCCTGGGTTACGGAGTAGAATAAACAGGATAGGCAAGTGGTCAGATGAAAGATCCGAAAGGCATTCGGCGCTTATCAGATTTTTAGGAATGTTTTCGATGATCGCAAAGTCTATTAAGTCGGGTAGTTTCTTTGGGTCTGCCGGCCAGTATGTTGGTCTGCCAGAAGAAACATAGTCGAGCTTGTTCTTGGGTTTGATAATTGCATTATAGAGCTGCTTTCCTTTTGGAGTCACGAGACGAGATCCCCAGTGTGTGTGCGTTGGCGTTGTAGTCTCCTGCTGCTATGAAGTGGTCTCCTAGTGAGTTGAAAAACTGCATAAACTCGTCTTCAGCTATAGTAAAGCGAGGGGGGCAGTATACGGCGGCTAGTGTAATTTGGTTGCCAGTGTTTAGTTGTATATTTATAGATGTGGCCTGTAGGTAGTTTTTAGCAAATTTGTTGTGGTAGTGGTGCTTAATACGGTTTCTGATTAGAATTCCGGTCCCTCCATGTGCTTTACCATCTGGGTGATTTGTTCCGTAGAATGTATATCCTCGTAGTTGAAAATTGTATTTGTTTGTAAGGTGTGTTTCTGAAAGAAGCATTACGTCGATATGGTTGTCAAGTAGGAATTGAGCTAACTCAAGTTTATGCTGCGAAACGCCGTTAGCGTTCCACGTAGATATCCGTAGGGAAGTCATTATTTGGATGATTGTGATTGTTTGATCATGAACTCCAGTAGAAGATTTTGGTTGCGCATAAGCTCCTGCATTGTTTGTTGTATAGCTACCATTGTATTTGTTAAAGTTGCCGGCATTGCCTCGATTCCATTAGGCAGTTGGTGTGAATTTTGATCGCTACGATGGGCAGTAAATGCGGGGTTTACTTTAAATGTCTGCGCCTGTTGTATGTCTTCAGTGGATTGTGAAGGCCCCGGATTAGAGACTGAGGCGTAAGTTTCTTTGTTGTATCGTAGCGCTTGAGCAAAAGAAACTCCTGGGGTCGTGGTTGATGGTGTATACGGCAAACTGTTTCGGCTGACTGGATTTCGAGCTATGGTAATTTTTTGGGTAAGGCGAACTCTTAAATCTTTATAGACGGGGCACCCCCTATAGTTGGCAGTGTGATTTCCCCCACAGTTGCTGCATTTTTTGGCAGATGGGTCATTCTTATTAACGGGACAGGCCTCAGTGGGATGCACATCTCCGCAAGCAACGCAGACTGCGCGGAGAGTGCAGTATGTTTTCGTGTGTCCGTATTCTTGACAGTTCGTGCATTGAACTGGTCCATTTCGTTTGTGCGGTTCCTCTACTGTGATTCTGCGATGCAGCAGGTATTGAAGCTTATATATCGGGTGAACTTCATTTTTACTTAGGGTAGTACTGTTTGGCATTAGTTCTACCTTAAACATTGGTTGAGGAATTTTATTCCTGTTCATTATATTTATAGCTGTTTTTACTTTAAAGCCGTTGTCGGCTAGTCCATTTATTATCTCGTTAATTGGGACTGTTGGTTCTATCCCTTTGATTACTACTTGTAGACCCTTGCTACTTTTCAGTTGATAGGTGTAGTAGTTGAACTTTCCATTGTCAAGATAGTTGGTAACGGCTCGAAAATTGTGTTCGTCGTTGACCTGTATTTTTATTTCATTTATGTTGCCCCTTTTTATGGACGTTACATAATGAAATAACAACAAAAAAAAATCAACTCCATTTTTGTTCGCCAACTTAACAAGACTCAGTTTCTGATCCAGAATTTGCATTATTATTTCGATCCGTGTATAAAAGTTGGCACACATTTTCTGAAAGTTCAGAGTGTCTAGTTTTTGGTGGTGTTCGCAAATTCGCAATAAATGGATCCGATGTTATCAGTAGCCTGTTCAACAGATCAACATTTGTGTGAACCCGCGAAGTTTTCCTGGTGAAATGTTCACGAAAACTTCGCACTTCCTTATTTCGTGCTTCCTGTTTTTCCTCTGAAAAATTTCCTATGGGAAGTATGCAGCTAAATATTATATCTTTTCCATGGAATAAGATTTTGTGGACAGTTACTGGCATATAGTACCACGGATAATCCCACAAATATAGCTCTACAGTTTCTGATAGGTACTGCTCAAAAGCTAAGGTATTAATAGGGCAACAACTAGCTATACACGTCAGAATTGTGCGAAATTTAATTATAAGGTCAGGATTTATTCTTGTAATTTTTGCAGACACTTCAGGGGTAGAGAAGAACCTTCTTGCGGTATTGCCATCGTTGTTTGAAGTGGAAGCACCGATATTAAGTTGGTATTCTTCGGCCTTTATGGTGCCCTGCAGCCAACTTGCATTGTTGGTAAAAAATCGAGCTTTATTTCTACAAGATCTGTGAAATCTAGTTCGTAATTCAAAACAGAGCTTGGCCATATGTAATTTCAGCTTTGGGTACTCAACATCATCTCCAAAAATCATCATAGCGTGCTCTATAAAAGCGTCTTGCTTAGCGAGTGTTACGTTCTTAGCCCAAACCTCGAAAAATTCAGCACGGGTTATTTCAGACATTTTCAAATTTAAGATATTTGTGCAAAATATGAGCAAGATTTTATTTTTGAATCTGATTCTATATGAATGTGTGCAAATGGTGTATGTTCTGGTGTAATAGAATGGAATAGAATTATATAAGTTTTTCTCCACCAAAAATAGGAAACATGAAAAAAAAACTTACTTTTTGGTATTTTTTTCCAAAAAATGAAAAAAAATGTTAGAGTTGGAAATAAATTATTTTGTTATGAAAAATAGATTCAAAATTGATCACTCAATATGGTAAAACTAATTGTTGCCTGCTCCCACTGATTAATTGATCCACTTGAAACGACTAAACTTTGTCAACTGATGCGCGCTGCCCAATGCAAGTTTGCATGCATTTCTAACGTTGCACTTTAAAATCCTTTTTCTTCAAAACAAAAATTTTTCGTTTTGTTTTGATCGTGATTTCCTCATATTTGAACATTTCTTAAAGTGGTGCTTAAATCTCATTGACCCCAAAAATAATTTTTTTTTTAATAAAGGCGCTCTAAATTGGCAAAATCTTACACTGTGCGCTGCCTCCATTCAGCGATTCGCTGCTGAACCCCATGTGAAAATCGACGTATGGCAGCAGGACATAAAATGGAGAGCCTTTCATTTTTGAAGGAAAAATTAGCTGATTGCAGAGCGAATAAATAATGATTTATCAACAGAAGCGACTCATTTACTCGCTTTTTACTCGATGAGGATTTTCTGTTTCCGTTAACTCTTTCATGCCTTGTTTGCAATTGTATTTATTTATAAACAATCGTTATAAACAATTATTGGCATGAGTGTGGCACCTTTTGCGCATCTGTCTTACAGATGGGCAAATCCGGGGAAAGGTCAACCACGACCAAAAGTGAAAAACTTCTCTAAAATGAATTTAACAACATAGTTACATTAAAATATGATCCAATATATGAAATTTGATAACCTTTATCATATTCTAAAGCAAAATTTGAAATATTCGATAGCATATTCGCGTAATCGCATTTTTTCAATATTTTGACGAAAAATCGCAAAAAAAAGGGCATGTTTTGTTTTGCTTATTTCTTCTAAACAGAGGACTTAAGCTTTGACTTATGTTTTCTACCATCATTAGAAGAATCCAAATATTGCATATATGATCTTTTAATGTATTTAAATAATAAAAAACAGCGTCCAAAGTCCGATGGAAAATTCGTACGTTCGCGACCCGTGCTTATTTTAATTTAAAAAAAACTAATCGAGATATTTAATTTGAAATAGACTCGATTGAAAGCTACATGCCTGTTTTTTAAAAGAAAAGTTATTGCATTAAAATATTCCATTCAAATTCGAAGATTTTTTGATTTTGCTAGAGCAAGCCAAAACCGACTTCCATTTCGCGTACGTTCGCGACCGCATGTTTTTTGCCAATATTATTTGCACTAATTGCGTACGAACGTATGTTCGCGACCCCAGGATTAGCCCAGATGTAATTCAAGCTTTAGCTATTTCTTATTTTATATTACCAACGCCTATACTACTAGGCAGCCCCGGCGAAGCCTCAGGAATGGAGGTAATTTTTTTTAACAAAATCTGTTAATGTTTAAATAATGGGAAAAGGCCAATATGAATTTATTTACCTTATGAGTTTCTTTGTAAAGTAACAAACCTTGTATTTTGCAATTCTCGTGAAAATATTTTTTAGAATTAAACAAGATAGACACACGCCATCCAACGACAATTTTGAAATTATTTTGCGTGGCTCTTTCTATCGGAAATTCACCGTTTCGTTAAGTTAGGTTGGTTGGTTTGTGTCCTGACTGAATACGATTTTTTACCCGTTTCACGAAGTTTCACGAAGTTTCACGAAGTTTCACGAAAATTTCAGAAAAAAATAACGAAGTTGCTATAAATTTCCTATAAAAAACGAAAAATTCATATCAAATTTCAAATTTACGCCATCTGGACGTGAATCTGAATATTAAGTTACCTAATTAGAAATTAAAACTGACAAAACAATTTCATTTGGGCCAATTATTTCTTATTCGATTATTCAGGAGATTAAATTGAAACAAATGTACATATTGAACTATAATTGTTTTTTGTGGGGTTTTTTATGCATCTAATTAATAGATAATCGTATTTCTTTGGAAATATTTAGTCAAGCTTATGTTATAATCTAACTTATAATCGCAATTTTTCATTATTTTGATGAAAAACGGCAAAAAAAAGGCCATGTTTTGTTTTGCTTGTTTAACATCTCACAAATATTCAAAATAAAATGAATGTATTTGACAAAGTGACTGTGCTGATGCTGATGGTGGTTGATCACGGGCGTGCCGCGGCGGTTCCATTCTTATTGGTCACCTCCAGTTCCTGAGCGCCCCTCTCCAGTGGGCGGTGGAGTGGACAGCCTGCTGGAGGCGGTGGAGGAGCAGCTGGAGGAAGGTGAGGAAATAGAAATAGAATTACATTCCAATTGATGAATCGATGTTTATAAATTACAAATTACGCCAAAATAGGCTGTGTAAGCAAGGATTTAGTTTTAAATCAATTCGGGCCAGGTCTTTGCAAAAAAAAAATTAAAAATTTATTGTGGCGAAACGCCTAAAGATAGCTTAAAAATTTAAATGCCATACAATAATAAACCATTTGAGGAATTTGTAATTTGATATTTTTTAAATACATATATATGTATAATGTAGGAACCATCAACAGTAATTTCGGAATTTCTGTCAATCCGTAACGCAAAATCCCAAAAGAAATTTTTTTATATTACCTCGTTGGGTATTTTGATTTAAGACAGAAGTTTAAAAATCAGTAAATAAGTCGATTGCAATAAAGTATTTATCCATCTGTCTTGCCGTGCCGTTAGTTTCTACCAAACCAATAAATGATAGGCCTCTTTATAACAATACAATAATTTCTAAGTCGGACCGGTACACTTAATTAAATAGCTAACAAAGATTTAAAAGGTTATAGAAAAACCATCATAATTTTAAGATATGGTAAAATAAATATTTGATACACATTTATCGTATATATCATATAGCGGTTTTACGGTCTACCTAAAATGAATAAGAAAATAAAATTAATTTTATAGGAAAATGTTTAATCTACTATATATAGAAAATTAGTCGGGTTTTTATTCATGATGCTATAATTCCAGAACGCACGTACGATTTTCCACGGTTTTGCATTCATTGGAAAGGCTCCGTAAGGATTATAGCAAAGAAAAAAAATTTCAACAGAAAAGCGGGAAAATCTTTCTAGTGGGCGATGTGGTGTTATTCATACTGTAGAAATAATATACTGTACATATTTATGTTTAATATTAGTCGAATTTTAAAGTTGAGCACTGCAATACAAATAAAATTGCGCATCAGACTTGGAGTAACAAATCGCCCATCACAAACAGATAAGAAATTTTGTCTATGAACGAATGGTTGAAAATTAGAGTTTAGGTGAATTGAAGTTAAATTAATAATGCCAAGAAAACAAAGCTGGGCGAATTTGAGCCGTGAGAACAAGAATGAACAGATTAATGCTAATGTTCGTATTAACGTGGCCATATTGCGTCAAGGACAAACAGACGATGTACGATCAGAAGCCAATCAAGACGTTTTATAGACACAACGCCAACATTTAAACCGAAAAATTATTTGTGAAAATTTTTGTTTGCTTTAATAAATAGTTTTTTATTTGTAGAATACACTACAAAAGCTGTATTATTGAATTCAAACTCTAAGCGCTTAAAACGAAGCGCACGTCAAAAACTTTAAACGGCTTTTTCTACACTTACAATTTTTGTGATTTTACCTATGCGATGGAGACGTTTAAAGAAATACTATGCAACATATCGCGAATGAATCAAAAAGTATTATAATCAGCATGAATGTATCTTCTATTTAAACCTAATTGTTTGTAATAAAAATAGGTTTCAATATTTTTTAAGAGGTTGGAAAGTCAAACTCTTTGAAAACCGAAATTGTATGTTCAAAACTATGCTGAATTTTTTTGCCATCATTTAATTTGGGTTTCTTAGGCTCAAATAGAAGATACACTTATTCTTAATACAAATACATTTGGGTTTTGAATTTCCAACTTGAATTATTGGATTGGACTTAAGCGAGCCCTGTTTTTCACAAGTACAACTTTGCGTGGCGTGCTCTCGAGTGGGTAAACCATTCAGTTTATTTGTGTTAGCGGAAAATGGGAAAACAAAAAGTAGTGCACATTCAAATTGATAATTTGAATTTAAACAAGAAAGGAAGCTAACTTCGGCTCACCGAAGTTTGTATACCCTTGCAGAGTTTAAACAAAAAATTAAAAACGAAATTCTGAAATAATAATTTGTTGCCAAATCTCAAATTTGATGGCAATGGTTTGAAACACGGCTAAGCTATGGTTTTTTTTATTTTCCTGATTGTTCCTATGGAAGCTATAGGATATAGTTGTCCTATTTTCATGAAATTAAAATCAAAATTCAGGAATAATAAAATATGGCTAAATATCAAATTTGGTGAAAATATGTTGAAAGCTGACAAAGTTATGGTTTTTTCTTTTATTTTCCTGATTGTTCCTATGGAAGCTATAGGATATAGTCAGCCGATTTTCATGAAATTAAAACCGAAATTCAGTAATAATAAAATATAGCTAAATATCAAATTTTACAAAATATGGGTTTTATTATTACTTTTGGGTTATAAAAAAATCAATTAGGAGAGACAAAGTTCGCCGGGTCCGCTAGTGTTATAGTGTATATAAATTACTTCGTTGTTTTGAATACGATAAAAGATATTCCTACATCTGAGATTTCTTTATTCTTCTTATTTAAATGTATTATTTGTTATTTGCGTTTTATTTTAGTCTTATTTTTAATATATTTACTTATTTTTTGTACATATTCTTTTAAAATTAAAGAGTAAGCTCTTTTTAAGTTATATGGGAGGTTGATCCTCCCAATGCGTATCGCATGGGAAATAAATTGTGTTTGAACACAGCGACAAACATTTTGGGCATAATAGACAGAATCGAAACTGCCACTACAGCGGCGGGGCCGGTGAGCCACCAGGCCAATTGCACAAGCCCCACGACTCCACGACTTGCGAAGCAAAATTTCGATTATTAAGATACATAATAACTTTACAATTTGATTTGTTTATTTAATATTTCTCCTTAACATAATTTTTCTCCCAACTTTGAAGTTGACTCTACAGGTCACGGCAACTGCAGCTGAGCGTTTACGCAAAACGTTTACGTTTCCTTCGGCCCAGACGGATAAAATGGGTTAAGTCGACTAGCTAAGCGATTCCTTTTTTAGCTGCTACCAGCATTATTGTTTCACTAAGTCTAAATATTCTGTAATTAATTTGAGACATAAGTTTTCAACATTTTTAAAACACAGAATTAATTAATTTATTTGCAACGTATTTTTTTTACAAAAATTTCTTATTCCAAAATTTGTGCTTTTATTGAACATTTGTCATCTTCGAACGCAATGGTGGCTTATTGTGCTGCACTTAAAAAAAAAAGGGGAAGACATTAATTTGGTACGATTTTTATTGATTAAAGAGAGATAAATCTGAATATTCCATGATATGTAAAGTCTATTTACACTTACATTACAGCTTCAGAAGCAATCTTTCTACTGAACTCATTTTTAATTAATTAATTTTAATATTAATGCCTCGAGATTTGATTGTTAGGACATTCTCACGTCTGCAGCCGCAGTATTTCCCTTAAATATATTGAATACTTTGAGATTGCATGGACATATGTATCAATGTTTAAAGATATTTCGTAGCTATGGTGTTTGCATTTCTTTAGGTGTATGCTTATATGAGCCCTGTGTTCGGCGATATCACGTGTGCGTGCTGGGCTGGTCCATTTGCATACTGAATGTAAATTATATTGTCCGTTCCACGCTCTGACACTTAAGAGACGGAATGAAATAAAAGATGGCTACAGCGACAACCAACAACAAAAGAAATGAAAAACAGCGCCTCAGAACCTTTCGCCCCGAGTTGACAGCAAAGATGGTGTGCACCGACAGACACGCGCACGACTACAGTGCCGCCCATAAGGACAAGGACAAGCAAGCGCCACCCTCACCTCCAGCCAACGTGTGGCAGGGGATGAGGTAGTACGTTCGTGGCAAGTGCTCGCCCACCAGCCGACTGAATGCGCTTTAATATTTGAAGAGCTTAAATGAAATCGCTTTGCTTTGCGTTTGCTTTCAATTTACTTCTTATGGCGCACCACACCAGAGCCCAGATCGCACTCCCGCCATCATGGCGGCTCACGTGCGTTGGCATCTGAAGTCGGGACGGAACCTTGCGGTTAAATGCTCACCTGGGCGTGAGAGTTCTGAGCTCAGTGTGTGATTTTTTTTGGCCTATCCCGGAAATAGTATTCAAAGGGGCTGACCCCGGACCAAATCGATGGTCCCGTAAGATTTCGAAAAAGACCTCCGAACTCAACCCATTTGGGTGGTTATTTGTGCGCTTCATAGCGCCGTCAGATGCCAGTCATCGAGGAATTAATAAACGGGCTTCTAATTTGTCTGGCTAAGTGTGGGTTAATATGCATTGGCTGGACTTTTTAATAGCGATGTTTATGGAATTTATGCTTCACTGAAATTCAAAGTTAAATTTTCTTTCACCAGGCAGTCATTGAAGCGACAAGAAACGATTTAAAGACATTTTTCACAGCTGAATGAACTTTTGCCCCAAAAACCAAAAATAAATCCGCTAACCCATCATATCCAGCCACCGAGCTCAACCCCCGTCATCGTCACACCGCCTCTGACTCCCGCCCCCACTTCTGTTCTTGGCCATTTGTCTCTCTTATTGGGGCCATGGCGGCGTTGTCATGCCGGCGGCTGATGGTCATTTTGTCTTCGATTTACTTTTTCAAAACAATTTTGCTGCTATAATGATGAGGCTGGTGTCTTCCGTTTCGATTGCCCATTCCTTATGCGTAGACTTCGGGCGCTCTAGTCGCAGTGGCTAGGACTTCAATACCCTCCCAGTGTGCCATTCTTCTCCATTTTTATGGGCATCACAAAGGAATTTTGTTGCCCTGCCAATTATTATATTGTCTTTGGGTTTAGGCCGGGGCTCAAGCAGAGAAGGCCCACGAGCGAAGCATTATGCCACCCGAATATATATACATACATATATGTATATGTACACATATATATCTGATTTAATATTCGATACGACCACGAAATGGCCGAGCAAATAGTAACTTTATGCCCAAGCGAAATAAGTTTATTTTTATACTTCGCTGCTGCAATATTATTTAGCATTTTTAGCTTGAAAATATATACGAATGTTCATTTTATATGTTCTCAAATTTTGTCCGCTCAGCAATGAATTTGATATCTAAACCTAGGCAGAACATAAACATTCCAAACAAAGTTTTGTCTTGTTACGATTTAAGGCGTTTTTTATCAGCAAAACTGAATCTCTTCTCATTATTTCTAAAATTAAGATGAGAAAAAAAAATTAGAATATGAGTTAGATTTTATTAATTTAATTACAATGCTTACACACGCAGACTAAAGAACTACGGAGATTAAAAGCGGCTAATTCTGAAACGGTTGGTCTGTACATTGCCATCTCGAAAACGATCATCACCTTCACTTACCAATTTTGAGAAAATCACGTTTAAAGTAAAAAAAATGTCTTGTTTTAGCAAAAAACTGGGCAATAGGCAGTTCGGATAAAGCGATATATGTATGTATCGATTTTATTAAAGCGACGAATTCATTTGAAATTTTTTTTATCACGTCACGTGTTGTAAGGTATGCTGGAGTTATCTGTTAGTTTAACATCTTGCCATGTCTTCTCCTCATAGAAAAACACATATACAGCACATATACAAAAATAGCAAAACCAGTTTCCTTTTTATACCCTTGCAGGGTATTATAGTTTCAGTCAGAAGATTGCAACGCAGGGAAGGAGACATCTCCGACCCTATAAAGTATATATATTCTTGATCAGGATCAACAGCCGAGTCGATCTAGCCATGTCCGTCTGTCCGTCTGTCCGTTTCTACGCAAACTAGTCCCTCAGTTTTAAAGCTATCTGAATGAAACTTTGCAGTTAGGCTTCTATATACTCTCACTCGTACATATGCCGGATCGGACGACTATATCATATAGCTGCCATAGGAACGATCCGAAAAATTTTCAAAAAAAATTATAACTTTGTCAAATTTGATATTTAGCTATATTTTATTATTACTGAATTTCGGTTTTAATTTCATGAAAATCGGCTGACTATATCCTATAGCTTCCATAGGAACAATCAGGAAAATAAAAGAAAAAACCATAACTTTGTCAGCTTTCAACATATTTTCACCAAATTTGATATTTAGCCATATTTTATTATTCCTGAATTTTGATTTTAATTTCATGAAAATAGGACAACTATATCCTATAGCTTTCATAGGAACAATCAGGAAAATAAAAAAAACTATAGCTTAGCCGTGTTTCAAACCATTGCCATTAAATTTGGGATTTGGCAACTAATTATTATTTCAGAATTTCGGTTTGAATTTTTTGTTTAAATTCTGCAAGGGTATACAAACTTTGGTGAGCCGAAGTTAGCTTCCTTTCTTGTTTATTTCTGGGTTTGTCTTCCTTAGTTTTCGTACTCAAGAAAACAATCTTTAACCTCCCGTATTCGAAATAGGTTTGGAATTTTATTGCAATTCAAATTTGATCATTTTTCTTTTTTTCTATTTTTATGGTTAGCAATTTATTTTACATTGATATAATTTTAATTGAATTAAAAATTAAAAAATATTTACTCTATAGTCAATGCGAAGCAGCAGCAACTTTAATTGGTTTAAGTCACTATTATGTATTAGTTAAACCAGTGGATGTAAATCGAACGTGATTTGTTGAAATAATGCATAAAGTGCAAATATATTTACCCAAATTTCGCATAAGTTCACTAAGACTGTTTACTCATAAATGTAAAGGTTTAGGTAAAGTCTTTAACCATTTTAATCAAATCGCTTCGTGTTACACATTTGGCTAGTTTTAATACCCCTCCCTATAGTCTGCTTTGTGCTATAATTTGCTGTTGGCAGACTTGAACTTTCCATGCGAAAGGTAAAGAATGGAGGACTCGGTCATCGATAATTTGTCAATATTCACATGTAGCGCACAAGAACTTGTATTACATGGAACGCATATGCTTTTTTGTAACGCTTCAATTGCGAGTTCGTCCTTCCTTTACGCAATTACATATCTGCCGCGAATTACATTGACGAGTCGACTGACAATGCAACGTAGGAACATTTGTGCTTGATTTTGTAATAATCCTGGAATTGAGATCTTCTGCTTGAGCCTGAATCTCAATGCAAACGCAAACTAAGCGCCACATCTAACAAAGAAAATCATTAAGCCTTGCTTTCACCTTGTGTTCCATGGATATTCAGTAAGCATTGTAATATTTCACTTACAGAGCAGCTCAAAAACTCATGTATTGCATGTTTCTCTAAGGATATTTCCGCACATTGACACGTGAGCCCCAGCGCTTCACTGCTTCCATTGCTTTTACTCCCCAAGGCAGCTAACGACTATTTGGTATTGCCCTCACGTAACTGGGAAGTCGACATTTAATTTAGCTTGTTTCTGTTTTTCAATAATCCAAATTTAAACAATTGTCGTTCTGGCCTGTCCTTCTCGACTTGCCTAAAGGACATTCGAAATGCATTTGAAATTTATAACAGTGTTCCGGGGCGTAGGTTGCGGTGCGTTGTCAGCAGTGGGAAATGCAACTAGGTGTTGTAAAAGGCACATTTGCCGGTAGTTTACCACTCTTATCTCGACAAAACATGCAAAGTCAAAGTTTTCTGTCTGGGGGTGACTATATGAACAGGTACGCGTTTCCCTACAGCCCCTTTGAAGCTGCAGAGTCCTGCCGATAATCGAAAATCGATGGTCAAAATGGGTTGCATAACCGGTGTTCGTTCAACGCCTTGCCCCAACATTTTGATATCTGTATACTTTGCATTTGCCCATCCATATATTTAGGTATAAGCATTGATGGCTCTTCTGGCGGGGCAGGGCCTAAAGGGCACAAGTTTTGAACTATGATTTCTATTCCTGAATCACCTGGGCCACTTGGTCCGTGTCTGCTCCAGCACTCGGAGAATTTTGTTTATGAGTGCATTCTAAACAGTAAAATGTGTTGATCTAGAGCCAGGAAACGACAAAGTTTGTTAGGCTGCTTAGTCCTAATAGATTTTGTCCAATGAAAAATTATTTTGGGCGACACCAAAACTTGAAACTTATTTTTTACTTACCATATGTACGTACATACATACATATGTATATGGTTCTCTTTTCATATGCATGGTGCAGGAGATAAATACTGCTAAAGGGCCTGCTTTATTTCGTTAAGGCGTGCTAAACTTTGATGAAAATGGTTAGCGACGCCAGAAAGAACAGAACACCCATTGGCATTGATTTAATTTGCATTCCATTTAATACCCGCAGACAGGGCAGGGCAACACTATCGCTTTCGAGTGAAACGGTGCGCAAGCATGTCAAGCGCACAATTATATTTCCGCAAATACTCGTAACGATATGCAAATGTGGCGTAATTTGTGTGACAGGCTCTATGCGTGCGGGTGAATGAAAATCTTTAAGCTTTAGTCCCTTGCGTTTATGTGAAAACTTTTCGCTTTTATGTGAAATTCGCTTAAAAGTTGGAGCAGATACGAGGAAATTAACATTTTGACGTTTGACATTTGACGTTCCTGCAAAGAATCCCAGACGTTCTTGCTCGGTAATGGTGTGCATGTGTAAGTAAACATAATCAACAAAACAAGGCGTCTTGGGAGCCCATTTTTGTTGCGAGTTTGCTTAAGTACACTCAGAATCTCCGAGGAAGTGAAGAAAGAGGAGTACAGACTTGTCTTATCCCTCAGTTGGTAATCGGCCATAAACGGGTTGTTATGCTAATTTTTGTAATTGCAGATTGGTGAAATATCCTAACCTCAAGTTAACGTTTCTCGTCGGGTAAAAGTCGCGGCTAATCCTTTAACGCCTACCATGCTATCCAACATATGACCCAATGAGTGCAGGCCGACACTATCTGCTTAATCGAAAACCACGCTCTAAAGTCACCAAGGAATTAAATTAGAGCCAAATACCATCCCCGCAACATTTCCAGGCTGTTAGCACATCGTCCCACAGGCCTGTGGCTCTGCTTCTGCGACTGTGATGCTTTGTATTAATTAAAACCATACCACACATTAACATAATTGCCTGGGGATTACAATTGAATGATAAATAATAGTGCAGTGATTAAATGAAAATGCTCAAAAAAAAGTTGCAAGGACACATAAGCGGCAGTCTTCGGGAGATATTCATTCAAATTCGATCTCCCCATTTTTTTAGAGTAATTATTTTTTTAGGCAGCAATGACAAATTGGACTCGGCTAATGACTCCTTCTTCCGGTTACATACATACATTCTAGTCTGTAATATAAGGATATAGTAGTCCGAACCATGATACATGTATCATGGTCTGAACTGATAAGTTCAGATATATGTACATATATGTATTGTACCAATGTTTTTCTAGATATGGCTAGACCGACTTGGGTGTTAATGCTGGTCAAAAACCCTTCTACTGCATTGCAAACATCTATATAAAATTTCATATATTTTCACTTTCTACCGAGTTTTAAGGCTTTTTACAATTTTAGGAAAATGTATTCGACATATCCAAATTATCAGTATGATGTGCAAATGATTACAATTTTGTAACCAAAATCAAATTTTTGAAAAAGGCCTTAGCGGTTTCAAAAACGGCTCAAAAACGAATTGTCGAAAATCTAAAATACATCCTTGTAAAGAAAGATGGGGGGAGGCCCCAACGTGTTTTAATTAAAAAATTATTTTTCTCCGGATTTAAAAACGTTTTTACTAAAAAAAAAGTCACCGAGAGTCTGACTTTAAAAATCTATAATTTCGGCCACAAAACAAAAATGCGGAAAAAGAGCACGTTGGGGGGAGCAAAACTTAGTTAAGAATGTGTGTAAAAAATTTCAAACCGATCGGTTGGATAGTTTTCGAGAATTTTTTGACACCGACTTTTTTGAGAAAATTTTGAGAAAAATGCGTTTAAAGTTTGAGAATCATTTGTGCGTTTGTAGCGCTTGTAGAGCGGCGGTTGTCAACGGTCCCCATTTCTCCCACTTTCTTACGGGGGTTACCGCCACTTTCCTGGCGTCATTGTCGTTCTTTCCATTTTGAGCCTTGGAGGTGAAAAGTTCGAATTTCTATTAAGCGCGCTAAACCAGTAATCGCGAGTGGCAAAAATGCAAAAGGGAAGTTTCTATTGGCCGCCGAGCCGCAAATTTAAGATGAGCGGAAAGATTCGCCGCCGCCGATTTGTCGCCGCAGATCCGTTACCGCGATAAGAGCGGGGGCAAAGCCTAGCCGGGAAATCAGCCCCGGGTTTTCCGAAAGGAACGGTTTCCGCGACCCAAAATTTGGATGTGAAACGAGATCGTGAAACCAGATAAAATTGAAGAAATTAGTGTAAGACGAAAAATAGAATTGGTTAATTTGGAACAACAACAACAACATACAAAAGAAAGGAAAATTTACTGTAAGTTTAATTGATTAATGTAATGCAGGCAAATGAAGTCCCCTATAAGTTTTCTCAGCATTCGAGTTTGACTTTCTCTTTTCGTTCTCCCCTTTCTTGATATATTTTTGCTGCCTATGATTTTCTTCGCCCAATTCAATTTAATTAAAACTCATTCACTTTTGCAAGGCAATTGGATTTAACTCTTTTTGGGCAATTTTGCGGCATTGGTTTTCTTTGTTTTATTAATAAAACCTTAGAATTAAATTATCCACAACTGCCGAATTCGGATCCACACTAAAATTGCCGTTTGTCTTTTTTTATACTGTCTACGAGTAATGTTCAAAGAAAAAAATATTAATAAATTATTTATTTATTTATTTGCATGTTTAATGTCTCTTTATTTATTGTTTAGGTTAAGAATGAATTTATGTTTCCCTAACATAAAATTTAATTTTATAATGTTTTAAAACTATTTGAAAGTGGCCGCAGCTAGCAATGGGTCGTGAGGTAGGATAGCGCTTGTAGAAGGGGTCGTTCAGTCTAGGTAGCACTGAGGGTTGGAGCGACCAATTGGAAGGATGGGCAAACCGGAGCCTCCAGGACATTAGGAGGTCTGAGGAGTGTCGATCAAGCCGAGAGGAGAATAATCTTTTGTCCCCTTTAATCTTTATTTAATCTTTTAAGTGTGTGTATCTCTTTCCGGGTTGTAGCAGTTATTGAAACTAAAATTATATATAGGCAATCCGAGTCCTGAGCAAGACCATCACCCCCGTAGCCGACGAGCCGAAGCGTAGTTGTTTTTTTGTGAGTGTAGCGGATCGTTACACGTTTGCATACATATGTATATGTACATGCGTTCAAAAAATTCTATCTCCGTTAGTTTTGCTCGGAACGTCTTGAAATGACACTCTACAAAAGTTTTTCTATCGAATATAAAAACAAGTAAGAAAGCTACAGTCGAGTGAGCTCGACTGTGAGATACCCGCTACCCATACTTAAACCAGAAAAGCGTCAGGACGCCAGAAAAAACAGTTGATACAATTTTGAACATAACAGACAAATGCAAATGCAAGTGTAATATAATCACATGCATACAAAAATACATACATATGTATCTATGTGTGTAAAACCGCGATATTATTGCATTCAAGCGGCTAATAATTATTACCATTTATTAAAATTGCTTCTCGAATATCTTATAAGATTCTTTTCCGAACACAACCATGAACTGATAAGAATATTTAGTTGGTCTAATTGGTCAACCAAATGAGGCATGCTGCCCGCAGCCGTTTCTGGCCATACAAAATTATTTCTTTAATAACTTCGACAATTTTTATCTGATCGCAACCAAATTTTCAGGGATTACACCGACTATAGTTTTTAATATACATATCGAAATTCGCGACTCTAGCTTTAAAATTATACGCTTAATATGCTTTTTTATGATTTGCGGGGGCGGAAGTGGGCGTGGCAAAAATTTGAAACAAACTTGATCTGCGTGCAAGCATAAGAAATACTGTCGAAAAAAAATTAGAGCTCTATCTCTTATAGTCTCTGAGATCCAGTGTTTCATACGGACAGACGGACAGACAGACAGACAGACAGACAGACAGACAGACAGACGGACATGGCTAGATCGACTCGGCTGTTGATCCTGATCAAGAATATATATACTTTATAGGGTCGGAAATGCTTCCTTCTACCTGTTACATACATTTCCTGCCGGCACAAAGTTATAATACCCTTCTACCCTATGGGTAGCGGGTATAAAAATTTTAAAAATTTTTGACCCGCATAAGCCCTTAAGTATATGTATTTATACTTTATACTGTATTCTCCTTCTGTTGCACACATTTTCAGTTTGCATTAGCTTGTAATACTTCTGTACCCTATGAGTACCTTAAGACTCTTACATTAAGCTGGAATACCAATTATACATACATACATACATATGTTATACTAAAACCAAGTAACATAATCGTCACATTAATCAACAAACAGCTTTATATTAATGTACGGAAACTAACTTTACCAAAATAAAAGCTTTCCAAGCTAAGTTTTTACGAAGGATCACTGGAGCAGAGTGGTATATTCGAAACCGAGATATCCACCGCGAGCTTGAGATTCCACTTATAGGTGATGTACTGAATAAAGCTGCAATTAAGCACCGAGAGAGACTTCTATCACACCCGAACATGCTGGCGAGGAAATGCCCTAGAATGATTACAAGAAACCGACTAAAGAAGGTCACTATCGGGCAGCTGTTAACCCGCAAAATACACTTCAGTAACATAACACACATGTACACTATTTACAAATTATTTTTTACTCAATTGTGAATATTAAATTTCATTCAATTAATCATCGAATCGAAAAATTACGTTGCTAAAAACCCCGAGCTGACTGGCATTGCCATACTGCGACCTGCCTGACATTTTTCTGAACCTAAAATCGTTCAGACCGACTTGTAGGTTATTCTTTTATTTAAGACTGCGTTATTATCAAAAAGAGTTGTAATTGTATATTTTTAATAGAGTCTCAGCCAATCAGTCGACATGTGCATTTGCTTCTTTGAGAAAATGGTAAATGTATACCCATTTGAATGTTTTTGAAGCTTATACAATAATTGGCTGAGGTAGGTATGTGCATATATACTTGTTGCGTTAAAACTCAATTAGTTGTATAATTTTCAGTCATACCGTTAAAATTTTCCAGGTATGCTAGATAATCTTAAACGAACGCATACGAGGAGATAAATAAGGTGCTTGAATTTTAAAACACCCACGAAGGAGTTGAAATAAGTAGTAGTATAGTAAGTAGTATCGTCAATTAATCATTTAAACTGTTTTACTATTAAACTAGCACCAACTTATCGTTAATACGTGTTTTATCAACGCTAATACATAAATGTACATACATACATACATATGATTGATGATTGATGGATTCATCCAGCTACCATTATTATAGAGTTTTTCTATACTGGCGCCTAAGTTACCTCTATTGGGTGACATGGATATTGCTACGGATTTAAGGAAAAGGAGGGCAGACATGTTGTAAAAAGAAAAAGGAGCTAGGAGACTATTAAAGGAAAGCAAGACAAGTCGGGTTTCGACGTCAGTTATGTACATATGTATGTATGTACACATGGGATTGATGTCCCCGAGTGTTTGACATCGCATAAGGGATTTCTTTAATCATCTGCGGCCCAACGAACATCGCGCCATCTCCCTTCCACTGCCGTGAGTAATCTTAACATTCCTTGCTTTTATACAAATTAATTGCGAATACGGGATGGCGACTTATTTAGCTAATGTGAGTCCACAGAGCGTGAAAATAACAAAAACTTGAAAGACTCGGAAATGGTTTTCTCTGGGGTCTTTCGCTGTAAAAGAATTCCTTGGGGGCAAAGGGTGACATCGGCTCCCTTAATGCCTTTAGGCTCTGCCAAAACGAGAGCACTAAGTAAAACAAGAAACTAGGCTCAACAGTTAATGCAATGGGCAGACTTCCTCAAACGCTCTTCGACATTTCTTATAAAAAAAAAATTTATTTTATTTTTAATACCCAGTACTCATCGGGTATAGGGGTATAGTACATCTTCAATCTTGCAGGGTATTATAGTTTCAATCAGAAGTTTGCAATGCAGTGAAGAAGACATCTCCGACCCTATAAAATATATATATTCTTGATCAGGATCAACAGCCAAGTAGATCTAGCCATGTCCGACATAACATACCTGTGGCCCTATATCATACCAGATTAAATTTGTCAAAATGCAACTAAAATGTATACCTACACAGATAAAAACGTAAAAAGAAAAAATCATGAATATTTTTCTTGATTTTGGCGTTCTTGTGCCTTGAAATTTTTAAGTCCTGATTAATCCTGTTTTGGGATTAAAGTCACAAACAGGCCTACAAATTCTTGAATTAATCCCGGTTCGGAATTAAAGTCATAAAATAAGCCTACCAATTCTAGATTTAATCCCGTTTCGGGATTAAAGTAAAATCGTACGAATAAGCGTTTTCGATATATAAATTAGCTTTGCCTCAATAGCTGAGTTGGTAAGCGGACGGTCTGCGAATTACGGGAACCGGGTTCGAATTCCGCCGGCACGCAAAAATGTAAGTAAGATTTATTATACCCTTGCAGGGTATATTGGTTTCAGTCAAAAGTTTGCAACGCAGTGAAGGAAGCATCTCCGACCCTATAAAGTTTATATATTCTAGATCAGGATCAACAGCCGAGTCAATCTCGCCATGTCCGTCTGTCCGTCTGTCCGTTTCTACGCAAACTAGTCCCTCAGTTTTAAAGCTATCTAAATGAAACTTTGCAGTTAGGCTTCTATATACTCTCACTCGTATATATGGCGGAACGGGCCGGATCGGACGACTATATCATATAGCTGCCACAGGAACGATCCGAAAAATTTTCAAAAAAAAATTATAACTTTGTCAGTTTTCAACCAATTTTCACCAAATTAGATATTTGCCCATTTAGTATTATTTCCGAATTTCGGTTTTAATTTCATGAAAATCGGCTGTCTATATCCTATAGCTTCCATAGGAACAATCAGGAAAATAAAAACAAGTAAGAAAGCTACAGTCGAGTGAGCTCGACTGTGAGATACCCGCTACCCATACTTAAACCAGAAAAGCGTCAGGACGCCATAAAAAACAGTTAATAAAATTTTAAACATAACGGACAAATGCAAATGCAAGTGTAATATAATCACATGCATACAAAAATGCATACACATGTATCTATGTGTGTAAAAACGCGTTATTATTGCGTTTAAGCGGCTAATAATTATTACCATTTATTAAAATTGCTTCTCGAATATCTTATAAGATTCTTTTCCGAACACAACCAAGAACGGATAAGAATATTTAGTTGGTCTAATTGGTCAACCAAATGAGGCATGCTGCCAGCAGCCGTTTGTGACCATACAAAATTATTTCTTTAATAACTTCGACCATTTTTATCTGATCGTCTGTCTGTCTGTCCGTCTGTCCGTATGAAACACTGGATCTCAGAGACTATAAGAGATAGAGCTCTAATTTTTTTTCGACAGTATTTCTTATGCTTGCACGCAGATCAAGTTTGTTTCAAATTTTTACCACGCCCACTTCCGCCCCCGCAAATCATAAAAAAGCGTATTAAGCGTATAATTTTAAAGCTAGAGTCGCGAATTTCGGTATGTATATTTAGAACTATAGTCTGTGTGATCCCTGAAAATTTGGTTGCGATCAGATAAAAATTGTCGAAGTTATAAAAGAAATAATTTTGTATGGCCACAAACGGCTGCTGTCAGCATGCCTCATTTGGTTGACCAATTAGACCAACTAAATATTCTTATCAGTTCTGTGGTTCTGTTCGGAAAAGAATCTTATAAGATATTCGAGAAGCAATTTTAATAAATGGTAATAATTATTAGCCGCTTGAATGCAATAATAACGCGTTTTTACACACATAGATACATGTGAATGTGTTTTTGTATGCATGTGATTATATTACACTTGCATTTGCATTTGTCCGTTATGTTCAAAATTGTATTAACTGTTTTTTCTGGCGTCTTGACGCTTTTCTGGTTTAAGTATGGGTAGCGGGTATCTCACAGTCGTGCTCACTCGAATGTAGCTTTCTTACTTGTTTTTATCTGTATACATATGTCTGTATATTAGGAATTATTTGAAAAGTAATGGGCGAATATAAACTTCGGTTTCGTGATGATAGTTTACTCTGGTTTTAATGTAAATTTATACGACAAACACAACATTTCTGATGCAAGTCCCTAAAAATGAAATGTCATTATACCCGCTACCCATAGGGTAGAAGGGTATTATAACTTTGTGCCGGCAGGAAATGTATGTAACAGCTAGAAGGAAGCATTTCCGACCCTATAAAGTATATATATTCTTGATCAGGATCAACAGCCGAGTCGATCTAGCCATGTCTGTCTGTCTGTCTGTCTGTCTGTCTGTCTGTCTGTCTGTCTGTCTGTCTGTCTGTCTGTCTGTCTGTCTGTCTGTCTGTCTGTCTGTCTGTCTGTCTGTCTGTCTGTCTGTCTGTCTGTCTGTCTGTCTGTCTGTCTGTCTGTCTGTCTGTCTGTCTGTCTGTCTGTCTGTCTGTCTGTCTGTCTGTCTGTCTGTCTGTCTGTCTGTCTGTCTGTCTGTCTGTCCGTATGAAACACTGGATTTCAGAGACTATAAGAGATAGAGCTCTAATTTTTTTTCGACAGATCAAGTTTGTTTCAAATTTTTACCACGCCCACTCCCGCCCCCGCAAATCATAAAAAAGCGTATTAAGCGTATAATATTAAAGATAGAGTCGCGAATTTCGTTATGTATTTTAAGAACTATAGTCTGTGTGATCCCTAAAAATTTGGTTGCGATCAGATAAAAATTGTCGAAGTTATTAAGAAAATAATTTTGTATGGCCACAAACGACTGCTGGCAGCTGGCTTCCTTTGGTTGACCAATTAGACCAACTAAATATTCTTATCAGTTCTTGGTTGTGTTCGGAAAAGAATCTTATAAGATATTCGAGAAGCAATTGTAATAAATGGTAATAATTATTAGCCGCTTGAATGCAATAATGACGCGTTTTTACACACATAGATACATGTGTATGTATTTTTGTATGCATGTGATTATATTACACTTCCATTTGTATTTGTCCGTTATGTTCGAAAATGTATTAACTATTTACTATGGGTAGCGGGTATCTCACAGTCGAGCTCACTCGACTGAAGCTTTCTTACTTGTTTCGTACAGACTCTGACATCTAAGGAATAATAAATGGATGCGAAGAGACTTCTGACAGATAATCAATGTCAACCCTCAGGACTTTAAAACAGAACAAATTTGTATGGGTAATTATGCCGACAGATAAAATGGAAGTTCTATAAAATGTGAATTTAAATCTAATAAATTTTATTATTGCATTGTGCAATCTGCACAATAACACAACAAACACAAAGTTGAAACTGATTATGTGAAAAACGTTGAGAAAATGTTGAGAAAAAACCTAGTGAACGAAAACTGAAAAATATATCATATACTAGCCTTTCGCCAAGTACAAGGCACGGACAGCAGCGAGGGAGCAGCCACCGAAGAAAAAGCGTGGTGGGCACATCAATCATTAACTAACACATTGCACTCAGTCTTAAGCCTAATATAAGTAAAAATCTTGTAAACTTGCCAATTGCCACCTGTGTAAACTGAGTGTAATGTATTCATCCATTTATTAGGGAATTGATATCAAGTTTTAATTATTTCAATTTTAATATACCTTCAAGATATATCTATGTCTTTATTTTAAATAAGATCACGATGGGTGGCAAAAGTTCAAAAGCGGACGATAACACCGCAAATGTAGTAAATACTGTAGAAGTGGTGGACACAACGCCACATCTAGAAGCCCAGTATCTATTACTGTTGATTTTAGTAATCATCTCAGCCCTCAACTTAGCTTTAAAGCTATATTTGCTACATAAGAGATCGTTAAAAAAAGACCTATATAAGTCGAGCCAACGATCTCGATAAGATATAATAACAAATAATGTTATTTAAATTTAACGATCTTGGATAGACCCTATCCTTTCCTACTTAGAGGAGTTTTGTAAAACAAGGCTAGAATTCTAGCTCAATCTTCACGACCCTATCTCTTTTCTAAGATTTTGCTTTAATTTCCAAACATCTGAATAAACATTTTTATATGAATAATTATCAAATTTAATTCACCTGTACTCTGGTGCGATTATATCGCTAAAATGTACATACATGGAATGGCTAAATCTAGCAACAGAAATAAATAACATTAGAGATGCTTTTGATAAATCATATAAATGCATCAATAAAACCGCGCCGATAAAAACTCAGACGCTAATATCTCATATAAAGGTATTGATAACAATACACATGCGTTACGAAACCTTATATTAATATACAAAGACAAGCTCACTGAAAAACATATAGCTCAATGCTTAAAAGTTCACAGATCATTCGGTAAGAGATTACATAATACTAGTGTTAGACACAGTATTATAAGAAACATCCCAACCGATATTTCTGAAATAGCGGAATTCGACGAAAGCCAGATAAAAGACCTGGACGAGTCACAATCGCAAGAGGATTTAGATATAGAAAGCGATATCAAATCTATAGAAGAAATCAAAACAAACATAATGCAACCAGTTAGAGTAAATATGGCTAATACAGTGGAAGCCCAGAGGGCATACCTTAAACAGGTATCCTCAACAATACCTGAATTTGATGGTAAGAAACTCCATCTAAACAGGTTTTTGACAGCTTTAAGGTTGACAAATCTAACTAAAGGAGATCAGGAAGCTTTAGCCGTAGAGGTCATAAAGACCAAAATTATTGGCCCACTGACCTATAAGGTAGAACACGCGACAACAATACAGGCAATAATTACCATATTGCAGGCAAACGTAAAAGGCGAATCGCCAGACGTTATAAAAGCCAAATTATTGAATACGCAACAAAGAGGCAAGACCGCGTCTCAGTATGCTACTGAAATATGCGTAAGCAGCTTGAAGCAGCTTACATAGACGACGGATTAGACGCCGACAATGCCGACAAATTTGCGACAAAAGAGTCGATATCGGCAATGACTAAGAATTGTACCAACGAATCGCTCAAGATGATCTTGACAGCGGGTACATTCAGTACATTCAATGATGCAATGGAAAAATATATCCATTGCAGTACTGAAATTATAGGCAATTCCAACACCGTCTTATTCTATAACGGGAATAATAGACGAGGTAATAATAATGCCAATTACCGAGGTAGAGGCAGGAATCACTATAACCAAAATTATAACCAAGGTTATAATAACTATAACAATAGTGGTCGCGGAAACTACCGTGGCCGCGGTAACAACCGGGGTGGAGGTAACCGAAGGGGATACCAAAACCAAAACACCCAGCATCAGAACAATAACAGAAATAATAACAATAATAACCGACAGGTACGCAATGTAGAATCGGAAAACCACCAAACCCCCTTAAGCAACCAACAGTAAAATTATTTACATTAAAAATTAACCTGAGCATTTTTATAAAAGTACAACACCATACAACAAATACACATTTAATTCTATTAATAGATACAGGCACAGATATTTCACTGCTTAAAAATAAAGCAAATGAATACACTGCCTTAAACTTCAGTAATATATCAAATATTACAGGTATTGGGCAAGGAACCATACAGTCTATAGGCTCAATCGATCTTGACCTACGTATGCAGGATGTTCTCGTACCGCATGAATTTCATGTAGTACCCGAGAATTTTCCTATACCATGCGATGGCATAATCGGTTTAGATTTTATAAAAAAATATAATTGTATATTAGAATTTCAGAAAACACAAGACTGGTTCATAATAAGACCCGATAATTTTCATAAACAAATTAATATTCCAATTCAACATAGTGCAGATTCAAACACACATTATTATTGCCAGCTAGATCAGAAGTAATTAGACAAGTCAAATTACTAACTAGCGAAAAAACGGTTGTAGTCCCAAACCAAGAGCTACAACCGGGCATAATAATAGCCAGCACAATTGTCGACAGTGAAAATGCATACATTCGCATAATAAATACAAATACAAACGACGCTATAATAAATAGCGCAGAAATAAAGAGCGAATCAATGCATGACTACGACATTTTTACACCCGACCCACAACAAAACAATAGGAGCAAAGAAGTTTTAAAAAAATTAAGATTTCCAAAACAATTTGATGAGGTTCTTACAGACTTGTGTACGAAATTTAGCGATATTTTTGGTTTGGAAACAGAACCAATATCAGCTAACAATTTTTATAAACAAAAGCTCAGGCTAGGAGATAAGACACCGGTCTATATTAAAAACTATCGCACGCCAGAGAGCCAGAAATTAGAAACTGCCAAACAGGTTAAAAAACTGATAGACGATGGAATTGCAGAACCATCAATATCAGAATATAAACCACTTCCGAACTCAACGGAAAAAAGATGGCGATTAGCAGTAGACTATCGTCAAATAAATAAAAAATTGCTAGCAGACAAGTTCCCACTTCCAAGAATAGAAGATATTCTTGACCAATTAGGACGAGCAAAATATTTTTCATGTCTCAACCTAATGTCTGGATTCCACCAGATAGAGCTAGAAAACAAATATAGGGATATTACTTCATTTTCAACAGCCAATGGCTCTTATCGCTTCACGCGATTACCATACGGACTGAAAGTTGCACCAAACTTTTTCCAGCGTACGATGACACTTGCATTCTCTGGTCTTGAACCATCGCAAGCATTCTTATACATGGATGATTTAGTTGTAATAGGTTGTTCAGAAAAGCATATGCTTAAAAACTTAACAATAGTATTTGAGCTATGCAGAGAACACAACTTAAAACTACATCCTGAGAAATGTTTTTTCTTTCTGAGAGAGGTCACATTTTTGGGTCATAAATGCACTGATCAAGGCATTCTCCCAGATGACACCAAATACGAAGTAATAGAAAAATATCCCATACCAACAGATGCAGATAGTGCTAGACGTTTCGTAGCCTTCTGTAACTACTATAGACGTTTCATTAAAAATTTTTCTAATCATGCACGCCACTTAACGAGGCTTAGTAAAAAGGATGTCCAATTTGAATGGACAGCAGAATGCAATAATGCATTCGAATACTTAAAAAAGGAATTAATGAAACCAACATTATTGCAGTACCCAGATTTTAGCAAAGAATTTTGCATAACAACCGATGCCAGTAAAAAGGCATGCGGATCGGTACTAACTCAAGAACATAATGGCAAACAACTTCCAGTGGCATACGCTTCAAGAATGTTCACCCAAGGTGAAAGTAATAAGTCCACTACAGAACAAGAACTAGCAGCCATTCATTGGGCAATTAATCACTTTCGACCATATATATATGGAAAACACTTTGTAGTAAAAAGCGATCATAGACCATTGTCATATCTATTCTCAATGAAAAATCCAAGCTCAAAACTAACACGTATGAGGCTGGATTTAGAGGAATATGATTTTACGGTTGAATATCTTAAGGGGAAAGATAATCACCTTGCGGACGCATTGTCACGCATAACAATACAAGACTTAAAAACAATAAACAGACAAGTACTAAAAGTTACTACAAGGTCTGAATGTAGAAAGGAAAGTCAAAAAAAAATTGTCAATACAAGTATGAAAAACAAAAATGAGCAATTAAATGAAAAGCCCAGAATCTATGAAGTTGTCAATAATAATGACACAAAGAAATATGTTTTAATCAAAATAGATAAACATAAGTGTTTATTAAAACGAGGAAAAACAATTGTTTCACGCTTTGATGTTAATGATTTGTATTCTAATGAAACATTTGACCTAAGTCAATTCTTTGTTTTTGTATCACTAAATGAATTTAAAATACAGGGCAAACGAGTACTCGAAAAAGTAGAACTAGCTATTCTACAAAAGGTGATAATAATAGATCAAAAAGACGAAGCTCAAATTAATCATATCTTGAAAAAATTCCATGACGATCCTATAGAAGGAGGTCACACGGGTATCGCGCGAACCCAGTTAAAAATCAAAAGATTTTATTATTGGCCCCAAATGACTAAGACAATAGCAAAGTATGTAAAGACTTGTTTAAAATGCCAACAAGCCAAAACAACAAAACATACCAAAACTCCATTGACATTGACACCAACCCCAGCAACAGCATTTGATACTGTTTTAATTGATACCATTGGTCCATTACCGAAATCGGAAGATGGAAACGAGTATGCAGTTACAATCATATGCGATCTAACAAAGTTTTTAGTCACTGTTCTAACACAGAATAAAAGTGCTAAAACAGTTACCAAAGCTATATTTGAATCATTTGTATTGAAGTACGGTCCAATGAAGACGTTCATTACGGATCAAGGTACAGAATACAAAAATTCACTTATAAATGAATTATGCAAATACATGCATATAGGAAATCTAACATCCAGTGCTCACCATCATCAAACCTTAGGAACCGTAGAAAGAAGTCACCGAACTTTCAACGAATACATACGTTCATATATATCAGTTGACAAAAGTGATTGGGATATTTGGTTACCATATTTAACTTACTGCTTCAACACAACACCATCAGTAGTACACGACTACTACCCATATGAACTAGTATTCGGCAGATTACCCAGACAATTCAAAGATTTTTCAAAAATAAACCATATTGACCCTATATACAACATAGAAGATTATTCCAAAGAACTTAAGTACAGACTAGAAATATCATACAACAGAGCCAGAAGAATGTTAGAAAAAGCGAAGGCAGAAAGAAAACTTAAATATGACAGATTTACAAATAATTTTGATTTAAAAATATGAGATAAGGTACTACATAAAAATGAAACAGGTCATAAGTTAGACAATAGGTACGAAGGTCCTTACGACGTGCTAGATATAGGAGTAAATGATAATATAACTATTAAAAAGGGAAATAAGAAACAACAGATAGTACATAAACCCAGGTTAAAAAAAAACAAACATAAAAAAAAAACTGGTCTGATCAACCAAAAAAAAAATGTTATTATAATAAAAAGACATAAATATATTTAATTTAAATTTTTATAATTTCAAAATTTTTACATAATTCAGCTAAAAAACTCAATATAATTATTCATTTTAATTCATATAATTAAAAAACATATAATTAAAAACATATATATAAGAATACAATTAATTTATTAATATTAATACAATTAAATCATAATTAATACACTTAATACAATTAAATCCAAAAAAAAAAAAACAAAAAATTAATAAATATGAAAATAACTTCACCCCATTACGTTATTTTTCAAAAGGAGGGAGGTGTAGTATGTGCATATATCGAGGGTACACTGTACCATTAAAAACATAGCAACACTAAGTTGCATTATGTAAACTAATAAATTCAAGTGGACTAAAAAGTCGCACGCTGATAGCGGCATTACGCTAAGTCAGCATTCCCACGCTGACCGCATATATACATAAACATATGCCCATACGACACTCGCTCTTGAACTAAGATATACCTAAGATATACATATGCGGCTGCGCCTCTGCTGTGGTCAACGGCAGCGCAGTCGCCAGCAACAATTATGTACTTAGCTTAAGTCGACTTCTCTTTGTACTGAATAAAGCAATCTAAATGCAAACCTCCACCAGCACGGATGTGCTATATTTTCACTTATGTCCAATATCTTAAGGGGTCGGATTTAACACAACATAGGATTGCTATAAACAAGTACCGCAGTTGTGGTCCGGTTAAACAGTAAAATGATTACGTATGTACACATTCCAGCAAATTATTGTAAAAATTCCAAAGCTTTGGGTATCAATCAAAAGACTAATCCGTTTACCCAGTGCACGTCATTTGCCTGTATTCACTTGAAACACCTTGATATTGTTCGGCAGAACTAACTGTGCACCTGGCTGATTTAAGCTACGCCTTTCTTGACGTAGTGTAAAATTAAATTGCACGTCCTGGAGTTCCATTCTCGTGTCCAGTAATCCGAGATAATATCCAACCCGCCGCTTCGGCTTTTCCTTTTACCGGGTTTTTGTCCATTTTCCGCCTCGTGATTCTGAATGGATTCCAACAGTTTTAACCTCTAATAAGAACAATTCAAGAGGGTTTTATTCTTTTTATTTAACCATTAACTGTATACTCTCACTCACATGGCCGTACCCAATACTATACTTAAGAGGAGGCGCATCCTAGAAATTCAAACAGAGTCTTTACAAACAAAAAAGGCGTTTATAGGTATTTACTTGCTTTTTTTTACAGGGTCAGACGTAAGTTATCCAACTTTTACTCCATTCAGCTGTTGCAGTCATCCGCCATCCGAAAACGTTTTTCTTGGCCTCAATAGGGTCTTTTTAAAGGAGCAGTTATAAGTTAGCCCTTTTAAGTCAGATATGTAGTGTTTCGGCTGAGAGAATAACAAGTAAGACAGCTACCATCGAGCGTGCTCTGCTGTGAGATACCTGATGCATAATTGATTAAACGTTACTATAGGCAATTTAATTTTTTGCACTACATAGAATTTCATTTGGAATGAATTTAATTTATTTATTTTGCTAAACTTTGATTTCTTTGGAATGCGCTGTTTAGATAATGTCGTGGTTAATAAAAGCTACCTGTACGAATTAATTGTGGTCGGGGCTCATAGCAACTTTACACATAAAAAAAATGTAAAAAAAATTAAAAAAATAAAATAAAAAGAAGTGTATTTTTTATTTTCCCTTATCTACCACCAAAAAAAAAAAATCAAGAAAATCGGAGTTATTGCCATGTAAAGGGCTAAAAACGGAATGACTCATAAATTAACAATGTAAAAATTCCGTAATAATTATTTTTGGAAACCTGTTTATATATGTAACAAAACAAAAAAAAATAGTAATGTACATTTAATAGAAATAACAAAAAAAAAATAATAATTCCAAAAAGTACCATAATTGCCACTGCAAATTTGGCTCACTTGAATAGCACATTTTTTAATAAATTCATTTTCTGGCTGACTTTTCGAAAAAAATTAATTGAATTATAAAGTAACTAAAGAATTAATGTTTAATATGACATATTTTCTTAAAATTTGTAATCAGTGGATCCTCCACGATCAAGCACAACTTCATATATCCTGGTGGGTATAAATTGTTAAAGTAGTCCTTGTAAATGGTTGATCTTTTGGATGAAATAAATCAAAACGTTCATTATACCTTTTAGGTTTGTTCACATTATTATGACATTAAGATTAACCGTTACACATTGGTTAGTGGTGCAGCTGTCTAAGCTGCAGTCCACCAGACATGGTTTTTGATAAAAACTTTTTAATAACAGAAATTATTTGTCACGAGTTCGAATACCGTCTGCGACAAGTCAAAATGTTTTTTTCAGTAAATTAAAAAAATTACAGTTTTAAATACTAAGAAATAAAAATGAAGCAAAACATTATACTTTATTTTTTAAAGCATAAAAAAATTAAAATATGTTGAAAATTGACAAAGTTATGGTATTTTCTTTTAATTTCCTGATTGTTCCTATGGAAGCTATAAGATATAGTCAGCCGATTTTCATGAAATTAAAACCGAAATTCAGAAATAATTAAAAACGGCTAAATCTTAACTTTGATGAAAATATGTTGAAAACTGACAAAGTTAAAATTTTTTCTAAAAATTTTCTGATTGTTCGTATGGCAGCTCATGATATAGTCTTCCGATCCGGCTCGTTCCGACATAAGTACGAGTGAGAGTATATAGAAGACCAACTGCAAAGTATCGTTTAGATAGCTTTAAAACTGAGGGACAGACGGATAGACGGACAGTGCAAAAAGTGCACAATGTGTAAACTTTATATGATTTACATCATTTAAAACAAGTAAGAAAGCTACAGTCGAGTGAGCTCGACTGTGAAATACCCGATACCCATAGTAAACAATTAATACATTTTTTAACATAACGGACAAATGCAAATGCAAGTGTAAAATAATCACATGCATACAAAAATACATACACATGTATAAAAGCGGCTAATAATCATACCATTTATTAAAATTGCTTCCCGAATATCTTATAAGATTCTTTTCCGATCATAATCAAGAACTGGTAAGAATATTTAGTTGGCATGCCAACTAAATAGTTATGAGGCATGCCGCAGCAGCCGTTTGTGGCCATACAAACATATTTCTTTATTAACTTCGACAATTTTTATCTGTTCGCAACCAAATCTCAAAATACATACCGAAATTCGCGACTCTAGCTTTCAAATTACGCTTTTTGATCATTTGCGGGGGCGGAAGTGGGCGTGGTAAAAATTTGAAACAAACTTGATAACAAATACTGTCGAAAAAAAATTAGAGCTATATCTCTTATAGTCTCTGAGATCCAGTGTTTTATACGGACAGACGGACAGACAGACAGACAGACAGTATAAAATTATGCAAATAATCAATCGAATTTGTGTTTTACATTTTTGCCATAGAGCTTATTTCATTTGACCAATTTTTTGAGGTCAACTGGCAATCTGAAAATCCGAAAATAGCTTCCATTCTGGTTTGAGTTTAAAACTCTCCTCTATGTCCCTGCATTGTCCTGCCTCTTAATCATTCAGTTCCTTTTTATACCATGTACCAAAGGTACACAGGTATTATAGTTTTGTGCGAGTGCGATTTTCTGTAACAGGCAGAAGGAGGCGTGGCCGACCCCCAAAAGTTACCTAAATATTGGTCAGGAACACTAAAGGAGTCGATATTGCCATGTCCGTCTGTCCGTCCGTCCGTCCGTCTGTCCGTCTGTCTGTATGAACGCCTAGATCTCAGAGACTATAAGAGCTAGAGACACCAAACTTTGGATTTAGACTTCTTATATCTGCACGCAGATCAAGTTTGTTTTAAATTTTTGCTGCTCCCCTTTTTGGAGGAGCTATTTGACAAAAACGTATAGCTCCTAAATTTATAAAGTTATGTAAACCATATTGAAACGCTTAATGTATTTTATCAAAATACATAGATTGTCCAAATTTCATTGCGATCGTGCCATAAATAGCGGAAATATAGGCTTTTTTCTATACACACATTACGTGTACAAGAGGCAGCCCAGGCAGAGGGCTCCAAATAAATCAAAACGTTCATTAAACATTTTACTTATGTTCACATTACTATGAAAATAAGATAACTCATTTTGAATTGGTTGGTGGTGCAGCTGGCTAAGCTGAAGTCTTTTTGAAATGTTAGTTGTCACGGGTTCGAATCCCGTCAGCGACGAGAGAAAAGTTTTTTATTTTTAGCAATTTTTTGTTTTTTTTTTTCCAGTAAATCAAAATAATTAAATAATAATACAAAAATGGAAGCAAAGAACTATACTTCATGTTTTGAAAAAATTCCTTATGCCTGGGGTTGATTCGAACCCAGGCCAATTGCTTACAAAAATCTATGTGTAGTTTTACCCACTGAGCTATAGACTTTGCTCTTGAATGGGAAGACATTTGCATTATATGTAAATTTGTCTCCGTTTTTTATTCTTATTATCTTTCTTTTATATAATTTTGGGACGCGCCTTGTAATGGTACATGGTATTCTACTGTCGGGACACCCGACTGTATGTCCATCTTGTTTCGCTTGCTAACGAAGTTCACAAAGGCATTGGCCCAAATTTCCGACCCAATTTTCACTGCAGCGCGGTCCTGGGTAGTATGCTCTTCCCGCCTTTCTCTCTGCTCGGTCTGGACGTCAGTTAGCGTGCACTGGTATTACATAAAATTGGTCATACGCACCGAGCTCAGTTTCATTATATTCCAGTATCCCTGCCAGCCCGCCTCGGTGTTGCCCAGACAGGAATGCTGACAATGGGCTTCTTTCTTTTCGATTCGTTGGACTACTGGGCAGTGACACGTTTGCTGGGAGGATGCAGCGAAGTGAGAGCATTCGTGCCGGAGCCATGAGCTCGGCGAGACAAAACGTGTAGTAGACTTTCCAGAAAACTAGCCGAGAGCTATCAGGCCGTACGTCTGCCCGTGTCGGGTGCGTATGTGTGGCTTTGGGATTATTTATGCTCCTGTGCTGTTGTTGTTTACTTTAATTGCCACTCACTGCTGCCCAACAACGTCCGCACTGGGCCCACGGTCTGAATTATATCCTTGATAAATTGCTGCTGCAGCAAATCATCGTCACCGTAAACCTGGGCGTAGTAGGGGCGTTGTCGTCGTTATCCAGCTGGCCAAGAATTACTATGTATACTATACATACATATAGTATGTATATGAATATGTGATTTTTAAATGCATACGTTTGCTCCCATGACTATGCATAGAGGGAAGGGATCGGTATAACAAAAATTGTGAAGGTAAGAGTAAAGGCTTGCGATTTGAAGGCAGTGCTGTCTTCTTATCCTTCTTTATGTTAGATTTTTATACCCTTGCAGGGTATATTAGTTTCAGTCAAAAGTTTGCAACGCAGTGAAGGAGGCATCTCCGACCCTAAAAAGTATATATATTCTTGATCAGGATCAACAGCCGAGTCGATCTAGCCATGTCCGTCTGTCCTTCTGTCCGTCTGTCCGTTTCTACGCAAACTAGTCCCTCAGTTTTAAAGCTATCTGAATGAAACTTTGCAGTTAGGCTTCTATATACTCTCACTCGTACATATGTCGGAACGGGCCGGATCGGACGACTATATCATATAGCTGCCATAGGAACAATCGGAAAAATTTACGAAAAAAAATTATAACTTTGTCAGTTTTCAACCAATTTTCACCAAATTTGATATTTGCTCATTTAGTATTTTTAGGAATTTCGGTTTTACTTTCACGAAAATCGGCTGACTATATCCTATAGCTTCCAAAGGAACAATCAGGAAAATAAAAGAAAAAACCATAACTTTGTCAGATTTCAACATATTTTCACCAAATTTTATATTTATCCATATTTTAGTATTTCTGGATTTTGATTTTAATTTCATGAAAATCGGCTGACTATATCCTATAGCTTCCATAGGAACAATCAGGAAAATAAAATAAAACCATAGCTTAGCCGTGTTTCAAACCATTGCCATCCAATTTGAGATTTGGCAACAAATTATTATTTCAGAATTTCGTTTTTAATTTTTTGTTTAAACTCTGCAAGGGTATACAAACTTCGGTGAGCCGAAGTTAGCTTCCTTTCTTGTTTTTACTAATTTTATATATATAGGTAGTAAATGTACAAATTGAATAAACTTAACTTATTTTTAATAGTTTATTGTTTGGTATTTACATAAAAACTTGTAGAAAATAATATTTCTCTCTGTTACAATGCATGCTTGTATGGTATAGGAAAGAGATCTCAAAGAATCTATATTTGTCTCGCTCTAAAGAATAGAGAATAAGAAAACTTGTATACCATTTTATGTTTTTTCTTCAACTTCAAATTCAGTCGCAAATAAAATTCCGCAGCATACACACGGTGTTTTTCTGATTTTTGTCGCTTTGAATTCTGTCGCTCAATAGGTTATGGGCCCAGACATTGGAAAATTCAAGTTAGGCGGGGTGTGACTCGAAGTAAAGAACAATGAGTGCTCTTTATCAAATAGATAAGTTAGAGGAGACGAACAATGACACATGGAAAATACAGATGCGATCGGTACTGGTGCATTCCGGTTAATGGAGTGTTACGTCTGGAGAGCAAGATGAAACGAATGTTCCAGAAGGACAAGATTTTGGGGCCTTGGACAGTAAGTCGTTGGCAACAATAACATTGAGTGTAAAGACATCTCAGTTGGCCTACATCAAAAATTGCTCGACGGCTGTGGAGGCATGGACCAAGTTGAAGGACGTTCATCAACCAAGCGGACCGGTACGAAAAGTACAGTTATACAAGAAACTGCTAAATAAACGGATGGAGCCAGGGCAAAACATGACGAGCTACATAAGCGAATTTGTGGAAATTCTGGATGGTCTAACTGGAGTTGGAATAGAGCTAAACGACGAACTATGCACTATCGTTTTGCTATCGAGCCTTCCAGAACAATTTGAACATTTCGTGGTTGCTATGGAGACACGAGATCAGTTGCCTTCGTTCGAGGTTCTCACCATAAAGTTAAAGGAGGAAGGCGAGAGAAAAGGAATAGCAGAAGAACGAGTCGACAATACTAAAGCATTCGCTGCAACACAGAAGCATAACTCTCAGACGAAAACCTATGGGCAGAAGAAACGAAAAAATATCGTTTGTTTCAAGTGTGGTGAACAAGGACACATTAAGTCCCAGTGTAGAAGCGAGAGTGAGGGAGATCACCGTATGGCATCAAAAAATGTGGTGAATCGCCTAAGCAGCCTGCTGCACGCCTGTGACGTCAACAACATTGACAATTCTACATGGTGCTTGGATAGTGGCGCAACAAGCCATATGTGTTGCGCAAGGGAGCTATTCACAAAGTTTGAGAAACACACTGAACAGATCGGACTGGCCGATGCTGGTTTCCTTCAAGCAGAAGGTATAGGTGACGTCAAGATACAGACAGGTCTGTGCATGTTGACACTGAAAAACGTTCTTTACGTTCCGAAGATGACCGGAAATTTTTATTCCGTGAGCAGTGCTGTAAAGAACAGGTGCACGGTGACCTTTGACATAGAGAATGCCAAGGTGATGCAAGATGGAGAATGCATAGTGAAAGCCAAAAAGATTGGCAACTTGTACTTGTTTGAAGGTGGCCGAAGTAAATGTTTTGCCATGTCAGCTGTTAATGGCATTTTGCTACACAAAAGATACGGCCATATTAATTTCTCTAGCATGAAAGAGATGGTATCCAAAGGGATAGTTCGAGGGATAGATAATATTCGGTTGCCAGAGAATATTATTTGCAAAACATGTATAGTTAGCAAAATCCATGTCCAACCTTTCCCGGCATCAACAAGTAATCGAGCTAAGGAGCTTTTGGAACTGATACACGCAGATGTTTGTGGGCCTTTCCCAACACTGTCTCTCGGAGGTTCCAAGTATTTTCTGACTTTCATTGACGATAAGTCCAGGAGGGTTTTTGTTTACTTTCTGCGTGGGAAGAATGAGGTGCTATCCAAATTCATCGAGTTCAAGAATAATAATAATTTTTGGGCAGAAGCTGTCAACACTTCAGTTTATCTGCGAAACCGCTCTCCTACCAGCGCATTAGAGAGTATGACTCCTATGGAAGCGTGGACGGGTAAGAGACCTTGTGTGAAACACCTAAAAGTTTTCGGATCTCTTGCAGTTGCTCTGGACAAGGGTCCGAGAAAGGGCAGCAAATTTCAACCTAAGGGCAAAGAGTACATTATGGTTGGGTACTCTGTGGCAGCCAAAGGTTATCGACTATATGACCCAGCAGCTCGACAATTGGTCGAAAAACGAGATGTTTTATTTGATGAACATCGTGAAGTGCCATCCAAGGGTGATGCAGTGACGATCAAGCTGGAGGAACTGGAGGAGCCCTGCCAGCAGCAGGAGCCCGGAGATGTAGAAATCAGTTCTGACATCTCCATCGACGCCGGCAGTTCCGATGAGAACACGGATCAGTACGAGAGTGCTGAAGATAAGGATGAGGATGTCGTGGAGGAGGCATGTAGGGGCCCTGGTCGCCCTAAGATTATCCGGACTGGAAAACCTGGACGTCCTAGGAAGCAGTACAATATCCTAGGCGCCCTTGTTTCGGAAAATGTTGCTATTCCATTAACTTGCAAAGAGGCGATGAATAGTACTAATGCAAAGAAGTGGCGTGAAGCCATGGCAAGAGAATATGATTCTCTGGTTGCCAACCTGACTTGGCAGATGATTGATTTACCCAAAAATCAGCGAGCAATTGGATGCAAGTGGGTGTTCAACGTGAAGCGTGACAAAGATGGCCAAATAGAACGCTTTAAGGCTCGACTGGTAGCAAAAGGATGCTCCCAGCAGTTTGGCGTAAATTACCAAGAAACATTTTCGCCGGTATGCCGATTGGAGAGTGTGCGCTTTATTATAGCACTGGCGGCGGAGCTCAAGCTACATTTTCACCAAATGGATGTATGCACCGCGTATCTCAACAGCGATATGAGTGATACGGTCTACATGAAGCAGCCGGAAGGGTACTCAGATGAAACGAATCCTGATAAGGTATTGCTGCTGAAGAAAGCAATTATGGCTTGAAGCAGTCAGGAAGGGCCTGGAACGAGAAGCTAAATGGTGTATTGGTGAATATGGGATTCGT
This sequence comes from Drosophila anomelani, assembly GCA_035045905.1. Taxonomy (NCBI): domain Eukaryota; kingdom Metazoa; phylum Arthropoda; class Insecta; order Diptera; family Drosophilidae; genus Drosophila; species Drosophila anomelani. Next base: position 1,111,447 of record JAWNOO010000073.1, read on the forward strand.
TGCCTGTGACAACGAGCCATGCTTGTACAAACAATGTGGAGAAGGTAATCTTGAACTAATCCTTGTATATGTTGATGATATACTTATATCTTGCCAATCGCACGAGGATTTGCTGAAAATCAAGAGCTGCATCTCACAGTCATTCGAGTGCGTTGACGAGGGTCAGCTTAACCATTTCCTGGGCATGGAAATCGAACGAGACGGCGATCTTGGGGAGATTACTTTGGGACATACGCAATATATTAAGGACTTATTGCATACCCATGGGAGCGAAGTTTGCAAATCGGCGAAAACTCCTTTGGATGCTGGTTTCCAAATAGATTGCACAAGCCCTCAGTGCAAAAAGGTGGATCCTACGATTTATCAGTCCGTAGTGGGAGAGCTTATGTGGCTAGCTCTTACAACTAGGCCAGACATATTGCATTCGGTGTCAAAATTGGCACAACGGAATCAAAACCCGCATGCTGAACACATGGCTGGCATAAAACACATTTTCAGATACCTTTCATCCACCATCAACATGAAACTACATTATCAGCAATGTGGACAAACGTTCTGTGGATATGTGGATGCGGATTGGGCAGGCGATAGACTTGACAGAAAGTCTTATACTGGCTACATCTATCTGTTGGCAGGGGGTCCAATTTCTTGACGTTCGGAAAAGCAGCGAAGTGTGGCGTTAAGCAGTACCGAGGCGGAGTACATGGCACTATCGGCGGCATTTAAGGAGGCGATTGTCATGCGAAGGCTGATTATGGAAATCGGCTGCGGAGACAACGACACCCCGATCGACGTATATGGGGATAATCTGAGTGCACAGGCGTTAACTAAGAATCCTGTTCATCATTCCAGAACAAAGCACATTGATATACGTTATCATTTTGTTAGAGAAGTTGTAAAGGAAGGGCAAGTTTTGTTAAAATATAAATGCACAACTGAAATGATAGCAGATATTTTGACAAAAAATCTTCCAAAAACGAAACACGAAGAGTTTACTAAAATGTTTAATTTGTTTTGATATTGATTTTTGTAAACAAACTTGCATTGAGGAAGGGTGTAGAAAATAATATTTCTCTCTGTTACAATGCATGCTTGTATGGTATAGGAAAGAGATCTCAAAGAATCTATATTTTTCTCGCTCTAAAGAATAGAGAATAAGAAAACATATATACCATTTTATGTTTTTTCTTTAACTTCAAATTCAGTCGCAAATAAAATAATAATAATAATAATTAAAAATATAAATTTGTTTTATAATTTAACTATTTTATTAATATTGTATTGTATCTCCTTTCTGCTGGTCTAATAATTTTAATTGTTTCGGCATTGATTTTGCCAAGTTTTGGAGGACAACTACATCAATTGATGCCCATTCCTTCAAAATGGCTTTAGGTCCTTTAGGGTCTCATATTGCCTACCACCTTCGAAAACTTTGGCTGATAGGATGCCGCAAAGATCCTCGATCGGGTTTAAATCCGGCCTTAGGGCTGGCCACTGCATCAAATCGATTCCTTTGCTTTCAAGAAACGTCTTCGTATACCGCGCTACGTGTATAGGAGCGTTATCTTGTTGAAAGACAAAATCTCCGGGATGAAACTCTTCGGAAAATGGTACTAGCTCACTTTCCAAGAGATTCGAATACATTTCTGCATTCATGCGATATTGCACAAAGCATATAGGCGTTTTCCCCAAGTAACTGAAAGCAGCCCAAACCATTAGGGAACCACCTGGGGCCTGGAGTCTCGCCAATACTTTTGATTCCCATCTGGGCCATCTAAATTAAATATTTTTTTCATCACTGAAGATGACATTTTGAAATTCAGTGGTCTAAAATGTATATTTTTCATAATAGGCAAGTCGTGTCATTTTATGCCGCCGCAATAGCTTCGGTTTCGGGACTTTTGCTTTAAATGTATGTGAGGTGCAAATCCTTTCGGCAAATTTGTTGCACTTGTTGCCTACATATTGGCATCAGTTGCCAAAGCTCTAATGTGACGCTTAGTGCGGTTATCAATCTTGGGAATTGCACCTTTGCGATTGTTTTGGGCGTATTTTTGTGGTGACTTTAAAAAGTTTCCTATTGTGTTTCGATGACTTTTTAATGTTTTGGCAAAGCACCCACTTTTACGCCACAGTCAGACATAGTTTTTTTTTTTAATCTGCTCTTCTTGCGATAATTCGCTTGCTCGTGGAATTTTTGATTTTATGCTGTTTATTTTCCGCCATTTTTTTTTAACAAGATAATTTTAAATTATTTTTAGAATGAAAACAGTCGAAATTTTTCTATTTATTTTACTAGAATCTTACCGGAACCCACTCCAAATATAAAACAATTGTTTTGCATGTATGTATATTACTTTTCTATTAAATTCCCCTCCTTGCGATCTTTTTTGGTGCTATAGGGTAGAGCCCGATAAGAAACCAATACCTGATATATAATTGAGAGATATAGGAGAAAAATCGTTCCTATGAAAGCTATAGGATATAGTTGTCCGATTTTCATGAAATTAAAACCGAAATTCGGAAATAATATTAAATGACCAAATATCAAATTTGGAAATGAAACCAAATGAAAATTCGTTGAAAACTGACAAAGTTATGGTTTTTTGTTTTATTTTCCTGATTGTTCCTATGGAAGCTATAGGATATAGTCAGCCGATTTTCATGAAATTAAAACCGAAATTCAGTAATAATAAAATATGGCTAAATATCAAATTTGGTGAAAATATGTGAAAAACTGACAAAGTAATAATATTTTTTTGAAAATTTTTCGGATCGTTCTCGCTTTAAAACTGAGGGACTAGTTTGCGTAGAAACGGACAGACGGACATGGCTAGATCGACTCGGCTGTTGATCCTGATCAAGAATATATATACTTTATAGGGTCGGAGATGTCTCCTTCCCTGCGTTGCAAACTTCTGACTATAATACCCTGCAAGGCTATAAAAACGACAGTTTGGGTTCGGCTTGTACAGGTAAATCGTTACCTCCCAGGTGTCCATTTTTAACACCCTTTTCCAACTTAAGTAGTCCAGACCATCTAGGGCACCACGGAGCACTCAACTACACTATATATGTAGGTATGTTGCGTGTATCTTTCCTGAACCAGAATCCGTTTAGAAAGTCTGCTGCGACTCCACCTTTGAGAATACAAAGAATACAAATTTAGTGAAACAACTCAGGGTCAAAAAACGTGAAATATGGGTGAAAGGGGCTTCAGGGGTACCCGTAGTTATTGTTAGTCAAAATGTTAGAAAAATTATAAAAAAAATCGAAAAAAAAAGAAAATTTTGTAAAATATTTTTTAGATTTTTTAAAATATTTTTATTTGAGAAAATCAATCAAAATAAAGCTAAAAAATTAAATAATTAAAAAAAAAAATTGCTTTCTATGAGAAAATTCGACTTTTTCACTTTGGTACCCTCTAAATGGGCGAATGTGTAGGCGTGGCACATTGTCCACTTGATATATAAATTTCACATCAATTCACTGTCAAATGCCGTTTAAATTATTGGATTATCTTATTTGGTTCAAAAGTTATGATTTAAACAACGGAAAATGAAAAAAAGGGGCCACTGTGCGTCGCATCACAGTGCACAGTGAAATTCATATATATATATTTCAATTGAATTTACATAATTTTTATCTTTATATTTTTCCGCTGGACAGGGGTTCGAACCTGGGACTCTGTTTCTCAAATCAGCCGCTTACACAACACGCCACGTAGCCAACTTGAACTACGCCGCCGATATGCACATTGTAACGCTATGGGGAATTTGCCCATTTCCGTGGTATTTATTAATAACTTTTAAACTAAGTAAGATTTTTCAAAACGGTTTTTGTATTATTGTTATTAACTCCAATAGAAATATTTTTGGAAAAATGGGCGTGGCTCCGCCCTCCCCTGACGAAAAAAAAAATTATAACTTTGTCAATTTTTAACATATTTTCATCTAACTTAAGATATAGTCATTTTGTATTATTTTAGAATTTCGGTTTTAATTTCATGAAAATCGGACTGCTATATCATATAGCTCCCATAGAAACGATCAAAAAATTAATAATTAATTGCTTCATATTGTATTTTTTCCGTTTAGCATGTAAATTTGAGAAAAAAAATTGCTTTTGCTTTTTAAATAGTTCTTATGGGTTATAATATCTATAAAGTCAACAATTGCTTTTTTTGGTTGGAGTTGTCCCTTTCTATGCGCCATACATACAAAGAGCTGGGCCCATAAAAAATTAAAGTTACCTCACAAAAAACGAATTTACTCAAATTGTGCGGATTTGTGCACATAGAGACAAATTGCCTTTTATTCTTAATTAATGGCTCTCCAAGTAAAGTAAAAATTTTGTTTTTTTAAAGTTGCCCTTGAAAGCATTTACAAAATTGGCTATATATTAATAAGACACGCATGAAGGGAAATATTATTACACACAATACATAACAGAAACCCGTATGATTGGTGTCCTTAAAAAATTGAAGCGAAAAGTTGTGTACTTTTTGAGTTATGCACTTTCAAAGTACAAACAAATAATTGCCAATTTTCAAGCAAGAGTTGTTTTTAACAGTGCGCTGTTAATTAACATTTCTGTTATTGAATTATGTAGAGCCATATATTTATACCCGCTACCCATAGGGTAGAAGGGTATTATAACTTTGTGCCGGCAGGAAATGTATGTAACAGGTAGAAGGAAGCATTTCCGACCCTATAAAGTATATATATTCTTGATCAGGATCAACAGCCGAGTCGATTTAGCCATGTCCGTCTGTCTGTCTGTCTGTCTGTCTGTCCGTCTGTCCGTATGAAACACTGGATCTCAGAGACTATAAGAGATAGAGCTCTACTTTTTTTATACCATGTACCAAAGGTACAAAGGTATTATAGTTTTGTGCGAGTGCGATTTTCTGTAACAGGCAGAAGGAGGCGTGGCAGACCCCCAAAAGTTACCTAAATATTGGTCAGGACCACTAAAGGAGTCGATATAGCCATGTCCGTCTGTCCGTCCGTCCGTCCGTCTGTCCGTCTGTCCGTCTGTCCGTCTGTCCGTCTGTCCGTCTGTCCGTCTGTCTGTATGAACGCCTGGATCTCAGAGACTATAAGAGCTAGAGACACCAAACTTTGGATTTAGACTTCTTATATCTGCACGCAGATCAAGTTTGTTTTAAATTTTTGCTGCTCCCCTTTTTTGGGGAGCGATTTGAAAAAAAACGTATAGCTCCGAAATTTATAAAGTTATGTAAACCATATTAAAAAGCTTAATGCATTTTATCAAAATACACAGACTGTCCCAATTTTATTGCGATCGTGCCATAAATAGCGGAGATATAGGCTTTTTACTTTATACACATTACGTGTACAAGAGGCAGCCCAGGCAGAGGGCTCCAAATAAATCAAAACGTTCATTAAACATTTTACTTATGTTCACATTACTATGAAAATAAGGTTACTCATTTTGAATTGGTTGGTGGTGCAGCTGGCTAAGCTGAAGTCTTTTTCAAATGTTAGTTGTCACGGGTTCGAGTCCCGTCGGCGACGAGTGAAAACTTTTTTATTTTTAGCAATTTTTTTTTTTTTTTTTCAGTAAATCAAAATAAATACAGTATTTAATACTAAGAAATAAAAAAATGCAAGCAAAGAACTTAATGTTTTGAAAATGAAAAAATTCCTTATGCCTGGCGGTTGATTCGAACCCAGGCCAATCGCTTACAAAAATGTATGTGTAGCTTTACATGTAAACATGTAATTGCATTATATGTAAATTTGTCTCAGTTTTTTATTCTTATTCTCTTTCTTTTATATAATTTTGGGACGCGCCTTGTAATGGTACATGGTATTCTACTGTCGGGACACCCGACTGTATTTCCATCTTGTTTCGACAGTATTTGTTTTCCTTGCACGCAGATCAAGTTTGTTTCAAATTTTTGCCACGCCCACTTTCGCCCCCGCAAATCATAAAAGAGGGTATAAAGTGTATTCATTTTAAAGCTAGAGTCGCGAATTTCGGTATGTATATTAAGAACTATAGTCTGTGTGGTCCCTGAAAATTTGGTTGTGATCAGATCAAAATTGTCGAAGTTATTAAAGAAATAATTTTGTATGGCCACAAACGGCTGCTGGCAGCATACCTCATTTGGTTGACCAATTAGACCAACTAAATATTCTTATCCGTTCTTGGTTGTGTTCGGAAAAGAATCTTATAAGATATTCGAGAAGCAATTTTAATAAATGGTAATAATTATTAGCCGCTTAAATTCAATAATAACGCGTTTTTACACACATAGATACATGTGTATTTATTTTTGTATGCATGTGATTATATTACACTTGCATTTGCATTTGTCCGTTATGTTCAAAATTGTATTAACTGTTTTTTCTGGCGTCCTGACGCTCTTCTGGTTTAAGTATGAGTAGCGGGTATCTCACAGTCGAGCTCATTCGACTGTAGCTTTCTTACTTGTTTTAATATGTTTACATAAAAAAAAACAAATATTAATAATTTTATAAAATGACTAAATACCACGGAAATGGGCAAATTCCCCATAGTGCGCTGGTGGAAACAATCGGGTAAAACTAAAGATAAATTAATGAAATTTTAGGAGCTGAAATTTGTTGCTTTTTTAATACTATGTAGCAATTTTAAGCTAAATCGGATAACGCTTTCCGTTGGAACTATTAGACTATTTCTGTGTTTTTCTATAAGTGCAGCTAAATCGAAAAAGAACAAATTCCATGATACTCAAAAGGTTAAAACTTATATTTTATTTTAATTATTCATTTATTTCGTTTTCCATTTCGAAAAAAAAAACATTTTACGGCCTTTTATTGTTGAAAACACCGATTTGGTTGCTGTTTAGAGTAGCAAAAATGGCCGGCTTGAGCAATAAAAGGTTATCTCAGAAAAATTCAAATTTCTCCAAAAGTGCGCAAAAGTGCACCTTGAGACTACATTAATTTGAACAAGAATTAAATGGTTAATAACACAGTATAAATATTATGGTGAAACTAGGTGAAACAATTTTTGTTTCACTTTAACATTTAACTTGTGGAAGGGTTCACAAATACATAAACTACAAGTACAATACGATCAACTCCTACTATTTACACCCCCAAGCACTTAGTATAAACCCCTCTGGTCCGATTACATGAAAAATCTTTTAAAAAAACATAATTTTTCTTTAGTTTTTTAAACTCTTGAAATATCCTATTTTGCGTCTGCTTAATTCCCCTTTAAACGAGAGTGTTAACAGCGCTGTTTGGCGTCCAGTTGCTCAACACTGGACCGTTTTTTCAAAATTTCTGGTATGCAACATTGAAGTTTAATGTTTTCTTAACGTAATGATATGTTTAAAAAATTATTTTGAAAACTTTTGAAAAATGACTTTTGGCCACCAAAACTGGTCCGCGGCCTTATAGTGGCTTGGGCGAAGAGGTCCAAAGGGCGATCAGCTCGCCACAAATTCTTGTATAATTTTGGCTGTTCTAGAGTGAAGATCGTGTATTCATTGGTTTTTTTCTACCTGGAAACGAGATTCGAGTGTTCCTGAAGGGAAAGTACCAGCGCTAAATCCATTTCAAGGGTTTGGCGTCTAATACTGGACTTGGATTTGGAGGAAGCCACATATATGTACATCCGCAAGCGCATAAACTCGATAATCCCCAACACAGAGGCCCAGGAGCGAAGCCGATTGGCGCATATATGTATATATTTGCTATTATTTCTCGTTATTCGTCTTTTGGGCCCCCACATCGGTCACAGCGGCGTCGCAAGAGGGGGAAGAATTTCTTCTGCGCTTTGTAGCGGATGCCCAAGGCGCTAGTTCTCGCCTAGGCGGCTGCCGTATGTTTTAGAAAGGCGAATAAACTCCACTAACTGATCTTCACAGGCGTTATGTCAGGCTAGCCCGACTCCTCACCCTCAACCTAACCAAATCCCCCGGAAGCGAGCGGCAAGACGCGTTGGAGGGCAGGGGAAGGGGTTGAACATTTGAAATAGTTATCCCAGTCGGACTTTTCGGTAGGAAATCTATATGCTTTTCCTACCGAATCGTTCATGGGGGATGCCATCCCCAATTCTGAAAAGCCTCATTCGCTTTTATACATGGGCGGCCGGGGTAGTTCATGATCCCCACGCCGCTGCTCCTTTCAGTTTGAAAGTCATGTGCAACGCTCATGGGGAAATGGCTAAATTTAAGCAGTGCAAAAAACAAAAAAATAAAAATAAAAAGTTTCGGCTGGACTGGGGCTCGAACCCGGGACTCCGTGGTTCTCAGTCCAGCCGCTTACACACTGCGCCAATCAGCCGATTTGATTGACAACTCATATATGCAGATAGATGCATAATGCTATGTCATCAGCGCGCTGCTTGGAACTGCTTGGAAAACTGCTTTCTCCCTAAAGAAAAAGGGGAATTTCCCTTTTGGGAAATAAAACTAAAATGACATCCCCGCTGCTGCAGAATTTCTTCCTGAGCAGTTCATGGGCGTGAAGCAAAGTCCGACTGGGATAGTTTTTGCTTAAAAGAAAAGAAGCGGAAAGTAATTATATATGTAAGAGATGAAGTAGTGCCGAAAGTGAAAGTGGAAAGTAAGGAAAAGGAGAGAAGAGGGTTCCGTACCTAGGCGCCGAGTCAGTCCCGCTCCGCGGGAAGCAAGGCGCGAACGGCATGTTTTTTGTTCTTGGATTTACAATAGAAGCGACCAAAAGAAAATTGCGATTGCAACCGCAAAGCGGTCCGATACAGCACAGTGGGCCCAGGGCTATTGTCACAGATCGGAAACCTCATCACGGAAGCACTTTTGGCGAGGGATTCCGGCGGAAAAGCATGATTGAGTAATTTGGCCACAAGCGAGCCGTTACCTTATATTGAGTAAATCCAGAGATAAACCAAAAAATAGAGCATGATCAATCTAGAAGTTGTCTCTCGCCCCACTGTCCCGCTCTGTCAACTATAGAAAACGCAAAGTTCAAGTTCAAGGGCAACATACATATGCTAGTTGTTGTTTTTGCTTCTATGCTCGTAATATTTATGCTTAAGCAGAAACCTTATCTTTTATCACTTTCGCTGCTGCCGAGCTCAAGAGCCGTAGTTTACTTTTATCTGAGTTAAGCTTAATTTATATTAATTCAGCTGCAGTTGCCGCACTTAGGCGCATGAGTAATTAAATACATCAGTCGATGACTTCTGCTGCCAAATAAGGGTATATGAATTTGTTTACTTAATAATTTTTTTAGTTTTTAATATGTCTTTTAACTTTAAGAAATGTCTCTTAGTGTTTAAATATATTTTTATAATGTAGGTATTAAGAATGGCCAAGGAAGGAAGGGCGTCCAACTTCTCATCATCATCGGAGGATTATAGGGGATCTCGAGTATTGTCCTTTCCGTCTGTTTGGAATATTTTGTCGCAGCACGCAATTCGATTTCCTAAGATTGGCAAAAGGTTAGATGCAGGGGAGCAAGATCACCCACTAGCCAACGAGCCGCAGCCGGATCTATTCGCGTGCGCCCACTTCGCATTTCAGCAACACCAAGGCCGACGTTAATAATTCGTTACAACATACACTCATGGACAATATAATAGGTGTGTTAATTTTTTTGTTTTTAATTTGTTATTTCTCAGCCACCTCTTGTCCAATCTTAACAAATCAAAGCTTTTTGGAAACGTTTATTAATTGTCTTTAAACAAAAAGTAAAAAAAGTTTCACAAAGTCAAAGTAAAAACGTAGAAAATAACACACCTATTATATTGTCCATGAGTGTACATATTAGGGATGTCGAATATTTAAAACAAGTAAGAAAGCTACAGTCGAGTGAGCTCGACTGTGAGATACCCGCTACCCATACTTAAACCAGAAAAGCGTCAGGACGCCATAAAAAACAGGTAATACAATTTTGAACATAACGGACAAATGCAAATGCAAGTGTAATATAATCACATGCATACAAAAATGCATACACATGTATCTATGTATGTAAAAACGCGTTATTATTGCGTTTAAGCGGCTAATAATTATTACCATTTATTAAAATTGCTTCTCGAATATCTTATAAGATTCTTTTCCGAACACAACCAAGAACGGATAAGAATATTTAGTTGGTCTAATTGGTCAACCAAATGAGGCATGTTGGCAGCAGCCGTTTGTGGCCATACAAAATTATTTCTTTAATAACTTCGACAATTTTTATCTGATCGCAACCAAATTTTCAGAATTCACACAGACTATAGTTCTTAATTTGCATACCGAAATTCGCTTAATACGCTTTTTTATGATTTGCGGGGGCGGAAGTGGGCGTGGTAAAAATTTGAAACAAACTTGATCTGCGTGCAAGCATAAGAAATACTGTCGAAAAAAAATTAGAGCTCTATCTCTTATAGTCTCTGAGATCCAGTGTTTCATACGGACAGACGGACAGACAGACAGACAGACAGACGGACATGGCTAAATCGACTCGGCTGTTGATCCTGATCAAGAATATATATACTTTATAGGATCGGAAATGCTTCCTTCTACCTGTTACATACATTTCCTGCCGGCACAAAGTTATAATACCCTTCTACCCTATGGGTAGCGGGTATAAAAATATTGTATAGATAATTTTTTTTTTGTGAAAATATTTAAATATTACCGCAAAATATCGATATATTTAATTTAATTTTTGTTGAAAAAAAATTTTTTTTCCTGCACAATAAAAATACAATTTTCATAAAGTTTTATATTTATACCCTTGCAGGGTATTATAGTTTCAGTCAGAAGTTTGCAACGCAGTGAAGGAGACATCTCCGACCCTATAAAATATATATATTCTTGATCAGGATCAACAGCCAAGTCGATCTAGCCATGTCCGTCTGTCCGTCTGTCCGTTTCTACGCAAACTAGTCCCTCAGTTTTAAAGCTATCTGAATGAAATTTTGCAGTTGGTCTTTTATATACTCTCACTCGTACATCTGTCGGAACGGGCCGGATCAGACGACTATATCCTGTAGCTTCCATGGGAACAATCAGGAAAATAAAAGAAAAAACCATAAGTTTGCGTTTTTCAAAATTTGTTCATCAAATTTTATTATTTCAAAATTTCTTTTAACTGCAATCTGCAAGGGTATATAAACTTCGGCGAACCGGAGTTAGCTTCCTTTCTTGTTGAATAATTGTTTAAAGCATCTTTAATTGTAATTTTGTATATTTTTGAATCGAGAATTCTGTTGACTTTATCTGTCGAAATCAATATTTATTAGAGGATAATGGCGCAGGTGGTCGTAAGCCCCGCACTGTGCTGTTCGGTTCGTGTTTGTCCCACCTCTTTGATGTTTTCCGAAACAGTGGCTTTTGTATAGTTCGATGAAGGGACTGCCAAATTGAATAAGCTCGCTTCTCATTTCATCCCCTGACGGTATTCGTTCAATACATCCTCCCAAATATTGAGCTTGACAACAGTGTCCTGTGTGGGTGTTACTCATGCATGTATGGCGGTGCTGCCAAGTAAATAAAAAGACAAAAATATCGATAAACAAGAAAGGAAGCTAAACTTCGGTTCACCGAAGTTTGTATACCCTTGCAGATTACAAATTAAATCAACTAATTAAAAGCTAAATTCTGAAATAATAAAAAGTATTGCCTGCTTAGGGGCGTGCGTGACTATAATGCTAGGCTGCCACGCCAGGGATAAGATATTGTCGTCTGATTTTGATAAAATTAAAACCGAAATTCAGATGTACATCAAGTTAGCAGGACAACTTTGGAAAATCAAACTTTTAATTATACCATAATTTGCCGTTAATTATCCGTTAATTATTCGTGAAAGAAAAAAATTTGCCGATAAATTTTTTAACTTAATTTTTTAATGTCCTGCTAAGTTGATTTCAAGTTAGCAGGACAACACCGGAAATCCTTCACATTTCCAAAATATTTTTTAGCCATAATTTGCCGTTAATTATCCGTTCATTATTCGTGAAAGAATTAAATGTGTTGCTTAAGTTTTTATTAATATTTTTTAAAAACAAAAAGTTGCCCTGCTAAGTTAATATCAAGTTAGCAGGACAACACCAGAAATCCTTAACATTTCCAAAATGTTTTTTAGCCAGAATTTGCCGTTAATTATACGTTCATTATTCGTGAAAGAATTAAATTTGTTGCTGAAGTTTGTATTAATATTTTTAAAAACAAAAAGTTGCCCTGCTAAGTTGATATCAAGTTAGCAGGACAACACCAGAAATCCTTCACATTTCCAAAATGTTTTTTATCCAGAATTTGCCGTTAATTATCCGTTCATTATTCTTGAAAGAATTAAATTTGTTGATTTTCTTTTTTAGTTTTAATTTAAAATAAATGTTTTAATTTATGGCATACATAATCGTTGCCAACGCCGATATGCGTTTGTATAGTTATGCATGCATTAGTGTTCGGCTGGAGTTAGTCGACATTCAGCGTCTCATTTTATTTGACGTTTGAACATTTTAATACAATTATATAAAAATTAAGATTAGAAATACTTCTAATGCACTATGGGGCCGCGGACCGGTTTTGGTGGCCAAAAGTCATTTTTCAAAAGTTTTCAAAATAATTTTTTAAACATATCATTACGTTAAGAAAACATTAAACTTCAATGTTGCATACCAGAAATTTTGAAAAAACGGTCCAGTGTTGAGCAACCAGACGCCAAACAGCGCTGTTAACACTCTCCTTTAAAGGGGAATTAATCAGACGCAAAATAGGCTATTTCAAAAGTTAAAAAAACTAAAGAAAAATTGTTTTTTTAAAAGATTTTTCATGTAATCGGACCAGAGGGGTTTATACTAAGTGCTTGGGGGTGTAAATAGTAGGAGTTGATCGTGTTGTACTTGTAGTTTATGTATTTGTGAACCCTTCCACAAGTTAAATGTTAAAGTGAATCCTAATTTTAAAATAGAGAAACAAAAATAATTTCACCTAGTTTCACCATAATATTTATACTGTGTTATTAACCATTTAATTCTTGTTCAAATGAATGTAGTCTCAAGGTGCACTTTTGCGCACTTTTGGAGAAATTTGAATTTTTCTGAGATAACCTTTTATTGCTTAAGCCGGCCATTTTTGCTACTCTAAACAGCAACCAAATCGGTGTTTTTAATAATAAAAGGCCGTAAACTGCTATTATTTTCGAAATGGAAAACAAATAAATGAATAATTAAACTAATAATTAAAATAAAATATAAATTTTAACCTTTTGAGTACCATGTAATTTGTGCTTTTTCGATTTAGCTGCACTTATGGAAAAACACAGAAATTCGGCATTTTAGTCTGATAGTTCCTACGGAAAGCGTTATCCGATTTAGCTCAAAATTGCTACATAGTATTAAAAAAGCAACAAATTTCAGCTCCTAAAATTTCATTAATTTATCTTTAGTTTTACCCGATCGTTCCTATGGGAGCTATAGAATATAGTTTCCTGATCCGAACGATTTTCATACCATATGTGCGTAGGGACAAATTATGACGATATGTTAAGTTTCATGTCGATATCTCCAAAGCTGACCGAGTTATTAGTTAAGGCCACCAAAACCGGTCCGCGGCCCTATAGTATAATGGCTTAAATATTTCCTCGAAGAAAATTTGTAATATTATATGGCCATGCATGCATGTATTAGTGTTAGACTGCATATGCTTCCGTTTGGTTGGGAAGGATGGCAACGTTAAATTAGATCGACAGTCGACAAACATAATGCAGCCCTGGATGTCGACAGCATATGCAGTCTAACACTAATAGATGCATGCATGGCCATATAATATTACAAATTTTCGTCGAGAAAAGATTTAAGCCATTAGAAGTATTTCAAATCTTAATTTTTATATAATTGTACTACGACTAACTCCAGCCGAACACTAATGCATGCATAAGTATACAAACGCATATCGGCGTTGGCAACGATTATGTATGCCATAAATCAAAACAGTTATTTTAAATTAAAACTAAAAAAGAAAATCAACAAATTTAATTCTTTCACGAATAATGAACGGATAATTAACGGCAAATTCTGGCTAAAAAACATTTTGGAAATGTGAAGGATTTCTGGTGTTGTCCTGCTAACTTGATATCAACTTAGCAGGGCAACTTTTTGTTTTTAAAAAATATTAATAAAAACTTCAGCAACAAATTTAATTCTTTCACGAATAATGAACGGATAATTAACGGCAAATTAAGGCTAAAAACGATTTTGGAAATGTGAAGGATTTCCGGTGTTGTCCTGGTAACTTGATATCAACTTAGCAGGACATTAAAACATTAAGTTAAACAAGTAAGAAAGCTACAGTCGAGTGAGCTCGACTGTGAGATACCCGCTACCCATACTTAAACCAGAAAAGCGTCAGGACGCCATAAAAAACAGGTAATACAATTTTGAACATAACGGACAAATGCAAATGCAAGTGTAATATAATCACATGCATACAAAAATACATACACGTGTATCTATGTGTGTAAAAACGCGTTTTTATTGCATTTAAGCGGCTAATAATTTTTTCCGAACACAACCAAGAACGGATAAGAATATTTAGTTGGTCTAATTGGTCAACCAAATGAGGTATGCTGCCAGCAGCCGTTTGTGGCCATACAAAATTATTTCTTTAATAACTTCGACAATTTTTATCTGATCGCAACCAAATTTAAATTATATATTATATAAATTATATAATTATAAATTTTTAAATTATACGCTTAATACGCTTTTTTATGATTTGCGGGGGCGGAAGTGGGCGTGGCAAAAATTTGAAATAAACTTGATCTGCGTGCAAGCATAAGAAATACTGTCGAAAAAAAATTAGAGCTCTATCTCTTATAGTCTCTGAGATCCAGTGTTTCATACGGACAGACGGACAGACAGACAGACAGACAGACAGACAGACAGAAGGACATGGCTAGATCGACTCGGCTGTTGATCCTGATCAAGAATATATATACTTTATAGGGTCGGAAATGCTTCCTTCTACCTATTTCCTGCCGGCACAAAGTTATAATACCCTTCTACCCTATGGGTAGCGGGTATAAAAATTGAACGCCAAATTTTTTTCTTTCACGAATAATTAACGGCAAATTATGGTATAATCAAAAGTTTGATTTTCCAAAGTTGTCCTGCTAACTTGATGTACATGAAATTCAGGAATAATACAAAGTTGCCAAATATCAAATTTGATGAAAGTATGTTGAGAAACAGCGAAGGTATGATTTTTATACCCGCTACCCATAGGGTAGAAGGGTATTATAACTTTGTGCCGGCAGGAAATGTATGTAACAGGTAGAAGGAAGCATTTCCGACCCTATAAAGTATATATATTCTTGATCAGGATCAACAGCCGAGTCGATCTAGCCATGTCCGTCTGTCTGTCTGTTTGTTATGCTTGCACGCAGATCAAGTTTGTTTCAAATTTTTACCACGCCCACTTCCGCCCCCGAAAATCATAAAAAAGCGTATTAAGCGTATAATTTTAAAGCTAGAGTCTCGAATTTCGGTATGTATATTAAGAACTGTGTGATCCCTGAAAATTTAGTTGCGATCAGATAAAAATTGTCGAAGGTATTAAAGAAATACTTTTGTATGGCCACAAACGGCTGCTGGCAGCATGCCTCATTTGGTTGACCAATTAGACCAACCAAATATTCTTATCAGTTCTTGGTTGTGTTCGGAAAAGAATCTTATAAGATATTCGAGAAGCAATTTTAATAAATGGTAATAATTATGAGCCGCATGAATGCAATAATGACGGGTTTTTACACACATAGATACATGTGTATGTATTTTTGCATGCATGTGATTATATTACACTTGCATTTGCATTTGTCCGTTATGTTCAAAAATGTATTAACTGTTTTTCTGGCGTCCTGACGCTTTTCTGGTTTAACTATGGGTAGCGGGTATCTCACAGTCGAGCTTACTTGACTGTAGCTTTCTTACTTGTTTCTTTTATTTCCCTGATTGTTCCTATGGCAGCTATGGGATATATCTGCCCGATTTTCATGAAATTAAATCCAAAATTCTAAAATAATACTAAATGGCCAAATATCAAATTTGGTGAAAATTGGTTGAAAACTGACAAAGTTATATTTTTTTTTCGAAGATTTTTCCGATTGTTCCTATGGCAGTTATATGATATAGTCGTCCGATCCGGCCCGTTCCGACTTATGTACGAGTGAGAGTATATAGAAGACTAACTACAAAGTTTTATTCAGATAGCTTTAAAACTGAGGGACTAGTTCGCGTATAATCGGACAGACGGACATGGCTAGATCGACTCGGCTGTTGATCCTGATCAAGAATATATATACTTTATAGGGTCGGATATGTCTCCTTCACTGCGTTGCAGACTTCTGACTGAAATTATAATACCCTGCAAGGGTATAAAAATGTATATAATAAATATAAATATGAGATATCTCAGACTAACAACAATAAAATAAATATATTACCCCTTAAACATGAGCTGTGGGCAGTTGTTATCCGCAAATCCGTTTTGTAAAATACAATTTTTTCCGGAATGGGGATTATTAGTTAAAGACGAACAGGATGCTTTGGCCCTATGGCCGCCTCACAGCAGCTCAGAGTCGTTGATTATAGATTATCCAACATTTTATTTTGTCTGTCTAGGGTAAGCGTTAAATGGCCCCTGCTGGAGTTCGTCCTAATAATAACCAAATGGATCCGGTGTGCTCACTCGCCTGTTAGGGCACACAATAAGTATACCCTATTTGTCAAAATCATATTTATGCTTGGTATAAGGAGGTTATTTATAATGTGCGCTTGTATACATATTTCGAATAACAATGAGCAGCTCAACGTGGCGCCGCTAACTTATTTTTATGAGTACGCTCCTGCACGATGCTAGATGGATGAGGTGATGTTCGGTAGAGTTACATACTATACACCTACATTAGATGTATGGCTGCAGAGGGCAAAGAAATTTGTTGTTGAATATGCTGCCATAATCTTATAAGTAATGCAGAAATCCAAACAACAATTAATGGTAAGTTTATTTTTTATAAAACAAAGATTGTGATGAATTTCACTGCAGTAGATACAGAGGACGATTTCTGCACCTCACCTCTTTAGCAAACAATTTGTCCAGTAAATGATATTCAGCGCATTAGTAGGAATTGCCTACTGTAAACTTGTAGAATGTCACTCCTCCTGGGTTAATTCGCGTGATAAACTTATCATTTGGTTTAAACAATCCTAAGTTAAGACTTTTATTAAACAAGTCCTGCAATGACAACGAAAATCGGATTATGCTTCGCGAAATTATTTCCAACTTACCACCACAGAATATCCCACGTGACTGTTGAGACCAAGACGATTCAACAATACATCGAATGTTTGGGGACACAAAGGGCAGACACGAAGGCCTCCCTGGTTAACGAAAGCTACTGCAAATGAGCTGTCGCCAATGTCGTTCACCGGACTTACAGGTCGAACCCAGACCTGTAGGTTTGAATTTATCCGATAGATCAAAGGGATAGTAAACAAAACAGAAAGCCAACTTGGAGCTGTTCATTGATCATTGAGAATCGATTAATTTCAGTTAAATGAAGAAAAAAAAAAAACAAGAAAGGAAGCTAACTTCGGCTCACTGAAGTTTGTATACCCTTGCAGAATTTAAACAACAAATTTAAACCGAAATTTTGGAATAATATTTAGTTGCCAAATCTCAAATTTTATGAAAATGGTTTGAAAAACGGCTAAGTTATGTTTTTATACCCGCTACCCATAGGGTAGAAGGGTATTATAACTTTGTGCCGGCAGGAAATGTATGTAACAGGTAGAAGGAAGCATTTCCGACCCTATAAAGTATATATATTCTTGATCAGGATCAACAGCCGAGTCGATTTAGCCATGTCCGTCTGTCTGTCTGTCTGTCTGTCTGTCCGTCTGTCCGTATGAAACACTGGATCTTAGAGACTATAAGAGATAGAGCTCTAACGCAGATCAAGTTTGTTTCAAATTTTTACCACGCCCACTTCCGCAATTTTAATAAATGGTAACAAATATTGGCCGCTTTAATGCAATAATAAAGCGTTTTTACACACATAGATTCATGTATTTTTGTATACATGTGATTATATTACACTTGCATTTGCATTTGTCCGTTATGTTCAAAAATGTATTAACTATTTACTATGGGTAGCGGGTATCTCACAGAGAGCTCACTCGATTGTAGCTTTCTTACTTGTTTTTTTTTTTTTTTGTTTTCCTGATTGTTCCTATGGAAGCTATAGGATATAGTCGGCCGATTTCTATGAAATTAAAACCAAAATTCAGTCCAACCAAAATGGAGTCCTCAATATGGAGTCCTCAATACGGAGTCCATAGCAGCCGCATCGAATCTGTCCAAAAGAAGTTTTTACTTTTCGCCCTCCGTGGCCTACCCTGGGATGCTAACCTTAGATTACCGTCTTACTCTAGTAGACTTCTCCTAATTAATTTACCTTCTTTAACTAACCGTAGGACGATGCTTGGCGTCGTCTTTCTACATAAACTCATTCACGGCGAGGTGGAGAGCCCCTACCTGCTCTGCAGCTCTTTCTTCTAGAAATTTTATCCCCCTAGTAGTTAACCACTGTAGGCGTGAGTTTGAAGTACATGAACCCTTTAGGGTTTTATGTACTGATTACAATCGCCTGTTTAGTAGTATTGAAGGCGTAGAAAGCCTTCAAAAATTAAAAACTGTATTGCTTGTAGTACTTGCCCGTAGTGTATCCTAAATTTCCTCGTTCTATTCTATTTTTCCTCTCTCGCGTCTATCTAGTACGCGTTCGTGCCGTACGTCACGCGGCTGCGCCCCTCGGTCGGTTGGGCGGGAGGTGGGCCTCGTTGGGACTCGGTCGTAAAAAAAACAATTCAGGAATAATAAAAAACGGCTAAATCTTGACTTTAATGAAAATATGTTAAAAACTGACAAAGTTAAAATTTTTTCTAAAAATGTTCCGATTGTTCCTATGACAGCTATATGATCCGGCTCGCTCCGACATATGTATGAGTGAGAGTATATAGAAGACTAACTACAAAGTTTCATTCAAATAGCTTTAAAACTTAGGGACTAGTTTGCGAAGAAACGGACAGACGGACATGGTTAGATCGAATCGGCTGTTGATCCTCATCAAGAATATATATACTTTATAGGGTCGGAAATGTCTCCTTCACTGCATTGCAAACTTTTGACTAAAATTATAATACTCTGCAAGGGTATAATAATAATAACCTCCTACATATAAAACATATACATACATATTTATATGTAAGAACATGAAAATGAATATCATTTTTCTAGACTACTTTTCTTAGCTCAATGACTGAAAAACTGACTGACAGTTACAGATATACATACGGATAACGTGCACACATATGGCCTTGGTAGAATTATTCTACCATGCATATGGCTAGATTGATATGTGTACCTACATACATATATATACTTTCTGAGGATTTTTATGGTTTTGAAAACTTTTGGTCACGATCTTACCAAGGCTCACCTGGATATTTTTCAATTTTAAAATTTTTTTTCCGGGCATGCCCAGCGGGTCCTGATCAATCGCTATTATATCGCTATTCTGGAGCAGTTCCCTTATTTCTGGTCGTATGGTTTCCAAGTCGTTGGTCATAATCAAAGGAGCCGCGAGTACAGCCCAAATAGCCATTTGCAGGCGGCTGGAGTCATAACTCAAGTGAAAGTTTCCCAGAACAAGCTAAAAGAAGCGGATGCTTGCTTTAAGACCGGTTTTAGATTATATAGACAATACCATATCGGGATCATTCCAGCGACCAGGACCAGAATGCGCCGTCAGAAGATTCTGAATGCTGGAGTATCGTGACATTATACTAGTCACCGATGCCAGCGAGTCCTCCACGTCGGGTGCGAACCGCCAGAGATTACAATGCCGAGAAATTAGTGAGTAGTTTGGCTGAGGGAATGTACGCTCGTTGAGTGGCTGACCGAATCACTCTTTGGAAACTTACCTGTGACTTATAAAAAGGCCAACTGCAGGAGTACACAATGGGTCGAGCCGTCTGGTTTAGCGCCTTGCCAAATGCAGGATAGCCCCTGTCAAGCTGCGCATCGCTTGCATAACAACCATCCATTTTTACGTAGTCGACGCCCCAGCTGGCAAATGTCTCGGCATCTAGTTCGAAATGACGAGCAGCTCCAGGACCCCGGAACATACATGTCTTCTCACCTATATCGTGGTAGAGTCCAAACTTTAGCCCCAGGCTATGAATCTGTAAAGCATTCATTGTAGCTAGCCACTGACTTTATAATAGTCCACTTACATAATCACCGAGAACGCTCATACCGCTGGGGAATCGCTCCGAGCTCGGCAATAGTTTGTGCGTGGTCGCGTCGCGAGAGGCCTCCATCCAACAGTCGTCGATTATGACATAGTGATATCCTGCAGCGGCATAACCCCCGGATATCAGCTGATCCGCTGTACGTTTGATGAGCGTCTCACTAAGAATAAGAACTTTACAAGCAGCAAGATAAAATTCTTATAGCCTAATCCACCTTATGCAGTCCCTCGGAAAACGAGAACAGTCCGTCACGCAGCGGAACCTCTCAAAAGGCATCCAGCCCATCGGCGGGGTTCGTGCTAGTCCGTTATCGAGTCCAACGGCAAAGCGAAAAAAACTGATCCCAACCAGCAAAGAAGCCATTAGCAACGAAAAGTTCGCGGCTGACATCAGAAGCAGACAGCTTAAATGATGTATATAGGTGGCTCTAATAATTTCAATTTTTCGTTTCTGCGCTGCAGTAAAAACTGCTGGTATTGGATTGCGAAACTAATTTAGTTAGATTGCAGAAAGTAAAAATAGGAGTGAATTAAGGCTATTTAGCTACCCTATATCGTGTCAAAAATAAATTTAGATTTAATGATTTTTGAAGCAGTGATAGCTATTCTTAAAAAAAAAAGTTGTGGTACTGATAGTAGGTAAAAAGAAGCGAGAGCCCAACTCCAAGAGTGACGGTTTTAGACAAAAAACAGATATAGAAAGAAGACAGAAGACAGAAGATTTATTCCTTCTTGTCTTAGAAGTGATTATAATTATATTTATATATAATAAATTCGGGTAAATCGTATTGAACGTAATGAATTTCTGGTAAATCGCAGCTAAGTGTATCATAGTCGAAGCCTACCTTTCAATTATTCATACAAAACTTCAACTACACAACTAGAACCACACCTATTTAGGCGAGCCGCGACCTGACTTACTACAAAGAGCTAAATTTAATTTTCCAGCTTATGAATTATGCACGAGGGAACAGCCACTAGCTCACAACAAATATTTAAATGTGTACAATTGGAATGTACACACTTATTAAAAAGAAAAGTGTATTTATTGTTGTCCACGAGTACTGCCCGCTGTGGCCAGGGAATAAGCCAGAATGCCTTACACAATCAAGAGCCGGGCAGAACATTTAATGTTCCACCCGTTGTGCCTTTGTTTCACTTCCCGACTCAAATTCACCATTGACCGGCAAATTGTAATCAAATGATAAATGTTGGAAAGGAAACAGAGGTCGACCCGACGTCTTCCTCCGACAGGATATGCAGCAGAGCTCCTCCGCTCGCTGCCACCGCAGGCCACCACCACATAGTTGTTGACAGCAAAAACAAGAGGAGACTACGAAGTGGAACAGTGGCCACTGCCCACAAGACGATTATCACAGGTTACCGCAATGTGGATGGGCAAGCCGTGCCATCCTGCGAAGGATGGTTTTTCCCGGGATTAAAGACGCACTCAGACTGGGACTGTGGGTTGGAGTGAACGAGCAACTGTAACAAGTCCCACTACAATGATTTGAATTTCTGCGCTTTTGTTTTGGCCCCGTTCGGTTTTATGGCTCTGGGTACGAAAGAAAGAAAAAACAAACGTCCAAATAAGGCGAAGGTAGTGAACGAAATGGGAGTCAGTTGCAGGCGCTGGCCGCCTGCTGCAAAAAATTAAAATAAACTGAGAGCCAAAGAGGACCAACGCACAGATGCTACTGCTGTAACCAAGCCAAGGAAAAGGCTCTGGAAACTCCTCCTTCACGCGGATAGTGCGGCTGAATAAAATATAAACCTAAGCCAAGGTTTGCGGAATGCCTTTCATGACTCTGCACAGAGATAAGGGGTTGGTGGCCCTCGTCACTACAGCATTGTCCTTTAGAGTTGCGTGGGCGCTTGTATCGCAAATGTTGTTTCTTTAGAATTGCTCACAAGTTTTTACTTATGCTACCACGGAGGATGTTTTTCCTCTTTATTTCCGCTCTTCCACATCGGCTGCTTCAAGCCCATATTTCCCGAAAGACCTGTGAACGGTGTTTTTACCTTCAAACGCATGGCCATTGAGTTTGAAAACGACATGGAATATTAATTATTAAATACAAAATATCTAATAACAAAATAAGTAAGCAGTCGAATGTGCTTGACGGAAAAAGCTGTGGAAGAAATTGTAAACTCAAATTTCTTTCCAGTAGCGGGATAATCCCGAACAACAATGCGGCTACTATGGACTCCGAATTGAGGAATCCAGACACACGAACCATACTCCAATATGGGAAACAAACCATGACACCATGCTTGGAAGTTGTCGAGATCCGATTGTAAGTCTGATTGGCATGAGCTTTCCCTATACTGCAAGCAAAGTTTAACGTCATTAGCGTACATGAGTACTCTGAATTTGGTAAGATCCCGCGACAAGTCATTGATAAACAATGTAACAAGTAAGAAAGCTACAGTCGAGTGAGCTCGACTGTGAGATACCCAATACACAAAGTAAATAGTTAATATATTTTTAAACATAACGGACAAAAGCAAATGCAAGTGTAATATAATCACATGCATACAAAAATACTTACACATGTATTTATGTGTATAAAATGTGTGTATCTATGTGTGTATTGCTTTAAAGCGGATAATAATTATTACCATTTATTAACATTGCTTCTCGAATATCTTATAAGATTCCTTTCCGATCACAATTAAGAACTGGTAAGAATATTTAGTTGGTCTAATTGGTCAACTAATTGGGGCATGTTCCCAGCAGCCGTTTGTGGCCATACAAAATTATTTCTTTAATAAGTTCGACAATTTTTATCTGATCGCAACCAAATTTTCAGGAATCACACAGACTATAATTGTTAATGTACATACCGAAATTCCACTCTACCTTTTTTTTTTTTATTTTAAGTTTTTGTGATGTGAACAGGGAGAGAACTGTAAATAGGGTACTGACGTTCTTCCGACGTGTTTACGCACCGATTATTTGCAAAGGATTGAAGGATATAATTTGTTTGCTTAAAGGCATAGGATTTGTTTTTATTTTCGAAGAACAGAATCTATTCGTCCGAGGGAGGCTTAAAAATGCATCAATAATTCTCTGTGGCACTTACTTATAAATACTTAATTTATGCAAATTAAATGATTCCCGGTAGTCGTCCACAGAACCAAATACGACAACGCAGATGCCGGCTTCCCGAGCGACGAGCGCCTCCACGAAATGCCCCATTTCGGCTAATTAGCATAAGGGAAGTTCGGTTGTTGGTTAGACTTAACTTCATTACACTGCCAACTTTCCCCTGTCAACGCTTCCATTCCCATTTGGAAGCGAGTGTCCCAAGCACTTAGGCCGGGAATTCCGGTTGCGTTGTTGCTTTCACTCCTGGCTTTTGGCCAACGCCAACTAATTAATTCTCACTCTTGCCATTACCCAGCTAGCCCGAACGAAAGAAATGCCCAGAGAAAGGGTGTAACTTGGAGCCCCCTCCCAGATCCGGCTCCTCTCGCCTCTAAAGCTGATTCTGGCTGTCGAATTCCAAGGCACCCATAAGGTTGCCGTGCGCTCTACGCGTGTAGTTTTCCCAGTTAATGTGCCAAATATGTTAACAAGCTCCTTTACAATATGCCATAAAAAAACAACACAGACCGCTCAGGACAAAAGTCAGCGGAATTCTGCGTTATGTTTGCATAGGCTTCCTCCAGCCAATGCTAGTAGTCCTTCCCGTTCCGGACACGTAGAAGTGCCGGAAGCTGTTTGCTCTCTGCTTACTCAGATGTGTTGTAAAATTACGCATTAGTTTCATTATGCGGCATATTAAAATCTTCTTAATTACGAAACGTAATCAACAAAGGTTCGGTGCACGTTCAGGAGTACTGTACGTACTGTGTCATGTGCCTTGTTTGGCCCTCTTTACATATTTGTCGCTGGTTGTGCTGTTTCGCTTGGGTACGTGACGAGTGGTGCAGGCGGGAAAAGTCGGAGTAAACGAAAATGTATGTACCTAAATTATCATGAGTAGTCTAAAATTTGTCAATTCGTGTAATGTTTGCTTACGCACAGTATCCTAGATATATGAACATTGTACACGCGTCCCCATATGTAGGAAGTGTATAGCCCTTGCATAAAAGGTCGAGTCCTTCGTGATAATTGCGCTGTCCTGTAATTCTTTATAAAATATGGTAAGATATGCGTACTATATGCCGTGTTCGTATAATAAGCATCTTTGTTATTTGGATACAAGTGGATTATACCAACACAATAGATCCATTAAAAATGCAATTACAATTTTCTTAACATCTTTTTAAGCACTTTATGAATTCTGTATTTCAAAATCAAATAAAAAAGATCGCCTTTAAATTTAATAACAATTATGAGTTCTACGGTATTTATTTTCACAACTTTGAAAGGTTCTATCGATTTTAATCGTGCAATTTTATCTTGTCGAATTTAGAGCCTAAGTGCCTTTTAATACCCTTGCAGGGTATTATTACCGTATTCAGAAGTGTTCAGCGCAGTGAAGAAGACATTTCCAACCCGATAAAGAATACTTATATAGTCCAGAAATCTGATCTTTTCTGCACTGGTTATTTTTTGTTGGTTGGTGGAACAAAACTCTCAAATTTCTTCTTAAATTAATGTACAACGCTATAGAACCCATCTTGTACTTTAATTTAATAAGTATTTATAGGCGGTATGTGTTCCGTTTTCTTTGGCTGTCAAACTCGAAGTGTTCTTTAATTCATTGTTCCGTTCCTACTTAGCTTATTACATGTGTGTATTAGTGTATCTCTAACAATCTATGTGATCCTAATGTGTATATACCCTTCAGTACCATTCCGACAGGATTCCTCCAGGAATCATGAAGGACAAAACCGGGAATCCCTGAGGAAGACCCCGGGAATTTTCATACAAAAAATTTCAAAATAGGGCTGCAGCCGGGAATTCGAACTCCCCGGGGAATTATCGAGGAATCCTGCCAGGAATTCACGTAGAATTTCGAAGTAAATTCCACCGGGAATCCATGCGGAATCTGTGCGGATAGGAATTCAGTTAATAATCCCAGAGGAATCCCAAAAGAAAACCTATAGAAAATCCCTGGAATCCCAGATTAATATATTCCTATTTTGTATTTAAATTTTATACTTTTATTAATATAAAATTAAAATTAAAATTAATGTAAAGTACGTTTCACGGGCTTCCTCCGCCGACTGCAGATCCTTCCGGGAATTTATGTTATCT
The DNA here is from genome assembly GCA_035045905.1 of Drosophila anomelani. NCBI lineage: Eukaryota > Metazoa > Arthropoda > Insecta > Diptera > Drosophilidae > Drosophila > Drosophila anomelani. The sequence goes on from JAWNOO010000073.1 coordinate 1,136,968, forward strand.
GTAAATTTAATGTTAGAATCAAATTAAAAATTCCAGGTTGCATATAAATACATATGTACAAAGATACATACCAGTTTTAACTGAAAAGAAACTCCGCATACCTAAAGAGTTTAGCATTTAAACAGTCTAAGATGAAGTTATATCCATGCTTAAGATCAATTCTGCAAAAGAATTTATTAATTGAGTAAAAATACTTGACTTACCTTATAATATTTAAATATATACGCAACTTTAACTACACAACACGCGAACACATGTGATCACAACAGAAGAAGAAAATGAAAAGAGAATTAGGAGAAACGAAACAAAACCGAATGACTTCGAAAACAACAAAAAATATGTAGTCCGAACTTCGCGAGCCGTCGACAGTGCCGAATGCAGTTCGAATTTTGTTTGTCTACTTCTTTTCGGACTTCAGTCCACGAAGCCCATACAATTTGTTTTTGTTTTTCGGACAGGCCGCGAGGAAAAGGCCGTGAAAGGAATTCTGGTACTGAAGGGTAATAATCCATTGTGTGACCGCTTGCTACATATTTTTAACTGTACTTTAATTTAATAAGTATTTATAGGCGGGTCGGTGATGCCTCCTTCTTCCTGTTACATACATTTCCTGCCGGCCCAAAGTTATGTCTACCCTATGGGTAGCGCGTATAAAAATTAAACCGAAATTCTGGAATAACAATGCTTGGGTGTAGAGAACGGTGGCGCCAGCTAAGACTCGGAGGGGGAAGTTTAATAGTCGGTGGAAAGGTAAGAGAAATTAACAGAGCTAAGTTTCCGCCTTTCACCAGAGGAGTTTCCGCCTTCGGGAGGATCGATCGGCTCTGGATAGATTGAGTGCTAAGTGGTTGGTTTTATACTCCTCCTCGATACCGGCAAGTTGGTCTCGCCGCAAAGTGACATAAGGTGATCTGCCAAGCAATTCGGTGCATATTTACTTCCTACACTGATAGAAAAAATCAAGAATTTTGGTCATAAAATTGAAAATTTTCGGTCATGATAGTAGCGTTAGGATTTTTCGATCTTGTTTTGAGATTATTGTTCATTACATCAAGAATTTTTGCATTCTAAATTCAAGACTTTTTAAATCTTATTTAAAACGGTAAGAGTTTAAAATAAGAATATTAAACGTTGAATTGTGAAAAAAAATCTTACAACATTACCAATTCAAAAAAAAAAAAAACATATTTTAAAGAATTTTTGTTTTTTATTTTTTTATTTATATATTTTCAGTTAAATTTATTTTAATTTTTATCTCCATATTTTTTGCTGGACTGGGTGGGGCTCAAACCTGGGACTCTGTGTCTCTCAGACCAGGCGCTTACACAACGCGCCAAGTAGCTAACCTGGAATAGGACGCCGCTGTGTACATATGTACTCCCTCTGCACTCCTTCTGTAATCCCTCTGTAAATCTAAGAATGCAAAAATCTTAATTAAAGACATTTTTTTCTTGATATTAATCTTTTTATACCCTTGCAGGGTATATTAGTTTCAGTCAAAAGTTTGCAACGCAGTGAAGGAAGCATCTCCGACCCTATAAAGTATATATATTCTTGATCAGGATCAACAGCCGAGTCGATCTAGCCATGTCCGTCTGTCCGTCTGTCCTTCTGTCCGTCTGTCCGTCTGTACGTTTCTACGCAAACTAGTCCCTCAGTTTTAAAGCTATCTGAATGAAACTTTGCAGTTAGGCTTCTATATACTCTCACTCGTACATATGTCGGAACGGGCCGGATCGGACGACCAGAGGAACGATCCGAAAAATTTAAAAAAAACAATTATAACTTTGTCAGTTTTCAACCAATTTTCACCAAATTTTGTATTTGCCCATTTAGTATTATTTCCGAATTTAGGTTTTAATTTCATGAAAATCGGCTGACTATATCCTATAGCTTCCATAGGAACAATCAGGAAAATTATAACTTTGTCAGTATTTAACCAATTTTCACCAAATTTGATATTTGCCCATTTAGTATTATTTCCGAATTTCGGTTTTAATTTCATGAAAATCGGCTGACTATATCCTATAGCTTCCATAGGAACAATCAGGAAAATTATAACTTTGTCAGTTTTCAACCAATTTTCACCAAATTTGATATTTGCCCATTTAGTATTATTTCCGAATTTCGGTTTTAATTTCATGAAAATCGGCTGACTATATCCTATAGCTTCCATAGGAACAATCAGGAAATAAAGGAAAAAACCATAACTTTGTCAGTTTTCAACATATTTTCACCAAATTTGATATTTAGCCATATTTTAGTATTTCTGAATTTTGATTTTAATTTCATGAAAATCGGCTGACTATATCCTATAGCTTCCATAGGAACAATCAGGAAAATAAAAGAAAAAACCATAACTCTGTCAATTTTCAACATATTTTCACCAAATTTGATATTTAGCCATATTTTATTATTCCTGAATTTTGATTTTAATTTCATGAAAATCGGCTGACTATATCCTATAGCTTCCATAGGAACAATCAGGAAAATGAAAAAACCATAGCTTAGCCGTGTTTCAAACCATTGCCATCAAATTTGAGATTTGGCAACAAATTATTATTTCAGAATTTCGTTTTTAATTTTTTGTTTAAACTCTGCAAGGGTATACAAACTTCGGGGACCCGAAGTTAGCTTCCTTTCTTGTTTTTGTATTGTTTTACGAATATTTCTTATTGTTTTGAGAATATTTTGTATTCTTTTAAGCTTTTTTTTTTAAGAATGTGAAAAATCTTAAATCTATGTTCTTTTGGGCTTGAATAAACCATAAGAAACTTATTTATAGAATTTTCGTACTTATGTTAAGAATAAACTTTAAGAATGTACAAAATCTTAAAAGACGACTTTTTTTTCTATCAGTGTATATATACATACTTGTACATATGTATATCAGTGTCGGAATCATTCCCTTGGACCCCTACTGCAGTTGGTAGCCTGTTTTGGGTAAGAGAAACGAATAGAATAGCTGGAAAAAGGCACTGTTATAATAAGTGCATTTAAATAGATTTTGATTTTCCCCAACGCCAATATCGCCCCGTCAAAGCGCACCCCTCTTCCCTAGAAGTGCGGGATAGCGGGGGAGCCGCGCACAGTGTAAGCTTTTGCCAATCTAGAGCGTCTTTATTAAACAAAAATTATTTTTGGCGTCGATGCGCTTTAAGCTTCACTCTTAGAAATGGTCAACTATGAGGAAATCACAATCCAAACCAAATTAAAAATTTTTGCTTTGAAGATAACGATTTTTAAAGTGGAACGTTAGAAATGCCTGCAAACTTCCATTGTGCAGCGAGCATCAGTTGACAAAGTTTAGTCTTTTCAATTGCATCGCGTAATCAATTGGTGCAGCCAAAAATTATTTTTATCATATTAATTGATCGATTCTTTATCTATTTTCAAAACAAATATATATATTTTTCCAACTTAAATTTTTTTCTTTTTTTTGGAAAAAAATACCTAAAAGTAAGGGGTTTTTCTCATGTTTCCTATTTTTGGTGGAAAAAACTTATATAATTCTATCCCATTCTATTACACCAGAACATACACCATTTGCAGCAATTCATATAGAACCAGTTTCAAAAATAAAATCTTGCTCATATGTTGCACAAATACCTTAAATATGAAAATATGTTAAATAACCCGTGCTGAATTTTTGGAGGTTCGAGCAAGAAACGTAAGCGAAATTCACGTGTAGAACAGTCAGTAATGGCGTTTGGTCATGACATTTGGTAATTTTATATTGCAATAACATATTTCCAAACAATGTTTTGAATTTCCAAACAAATATCGAAGATTTGGGAAAGATAAAGCAAGAAATTTATAAATAATGCAAGTTTATAATGAAAATTTCGCGTGTACATACGAATGGTGATCTTATGGAAGTGCTAAGAATCATATGATATATTTCTTTAAAATTTTTTAACACCACCGTAAATTAGGCACTAAGAGCTTTCAGAAAATGTGCCCAACTATTGTCTTAAGATCAATACGGTGACAATAGCTCTGAAACAAACCCGAATCAAATAAGCTTGATGGCCAAAAAGCTGTCAATTTCTTTATAAAATGACATTATTACATTTTTTTTTATTTGAAAAAAAAAATCTAAAACTTTAAACGTAAGTTTTTTTATCTATTATTATATTATGTTCAATATAAGCCCTAGTTTTTAATGGTTTGACTTATAACCTTGAAGTTATAGCCTATATCCAAAAACACAAATTTCACACAAAATTAAAAAAAAATTGTCCCCAAATTAATAAAAAAAATCATTTTTTAATGTTAAAAATTACAACAAAAACAAGAAAGGAAGCTAACTTCGGCTCACCGAAGTTTGTATACCCTTGCAGAGCTTAAACAAAAAATTAAAAACAAAATTCTGAAATAATAATTTGTTGCCAAATCTCAAATTTGATGGCAATGGTTTGAAACACGGCTAAGCTATGGTTTTTTTATTTTCCTGATTGTTCCTATGGAAGCTATAGGATATAGTCAGCCGATTTTCATGAAATTAAAATCAAAATTCAGAAATACTAAAATATGGCTAAATATCAAATTTGGTGAAAATATGTTGAAATCTGACAAAGTTATGAATTTTTCTTTTATTTTCCTGATTGTTCCTATGGAAGCTATAGGGTATAGTCAGCCGATTTTCATGAAATTAAAATCGAAATTCAGGAATACTAAAATATGGCTAAATATCAAATTTGGTGAAAATATGTTGAAATCTGACAAAGTTATGGTTTTTTCTTTTATTTTCCTGATTGTTCCTATGGAAGCTATAGGGTATAGTCAGCCGATTTTCATGAAATTAAAATCAAAATTCAGAAATACTAAAATATGGCTAAATATCAAATTTGGTGAAAATATGTTGAAATCTGACAAAGTTATGGTTTTTTCTTTTATTTTCCTGATTGTTCCTATGGAAGCTATAGGGTATAGTCAGCCGATTTTCATGAAATTAAAATCAAAATTCAGAAATACTAAAATATGGCTAAATATCAAATTTGGTGAAAATATGTTGAAATCTGACAAAGTTATGGTTTTTTCTTTTATTTTCCTGATTGTTCCTATGGAAGCTATAGGGTATAGTCAGCCGATTTTCATGAAATTAAAATCGAAATTCAGGAATACTAAAATATGGGTAACTATCAAATTTGGTGAAAATATGTTGAAAACTGACAAAGTTATGCATTCTTCTTTTATTTTCCTGATTGTTCCTATGGAAGCTATAGGATATAGTCAGCCGATTTTCATGAAATTAAAATCAAAATTCAGGAATAATAAAATATGGCTAAATATCAAATTTGGTGAAAATATGTTGAAAACTGACAAAGGTATGGTTTTTATACCATGTACCAAAGGTACAAAGGTATTATAGTTTTGTGCGAGTGCGATTTTCTGTAACAGGCAGAAGGAGGCGTGGCAGACCCCCAAAAGTTACCTAAATATTTGTCAAGACCACTAAAGGAGTCGATATAGCCATGTCCGTCTGTCCGTCCGTCCGTCCGTCTGTCCGTCTGTCCGTCTGTCCGTCTGTCTGTATGAACGCCCAGATCTCAGAGACTATAAGAGCTAGAGACACCAAACTTGGGATTTAGACTTCTTATATCTGCACGCAGATCAAGTTTGTTTTAAATTTTTGCTGCTCCCCTTTTTGGAGGAGCTATTTGAAAAAACGTATATCTCCGAAATTTATAAAGTTATGTAAACCATATTAAAAAGCTTAATGCATTTTATCAAAATACATAGACTGTCCAAATTTTATTGCGATCGTGCCATAAATAGCGGAGATATAGGCTTTTTACTTTATACACATTACGTGTACAAGAGGCAGCCCAGGCAGAGGGCTCCAAATAAATCAAAACGTTCATTAAACATTTTACTTATGTTCATATTACTATGAAAATAGGATTACTCATTTTGAATTGGTTGGTGGCGCAGCTGGCTAAGCTGAAGTCTTTTTCAAATGTTAGTTGTCACGGGTTCGAATCCCGTCGGCGACGAGCGAAATCTTTTTTATTTTTAGCAATTTTTTTTTTTTTTTCCAGTACATTAAAATAATTACAGTATTTAATACTAAAAAATAAAAAAATGCAAGCAAAGAACTATACTTAATGTTTTGAAAATGAAAAAATTCCTTATGCCTGCGGTTGATTCTCAGTTTTTTATTCTTATTCTCTTTCTTTTATATAATTTTGGGACGCGCCTTGTAATGGTACATGGTATTCTACTGTCGGGACACCCGACTGTATGTCCATCTTGTTTCTTTTATTTTCCTGATTGTTCCTATGGAAGCTATAGGATATAGTCAGTCGATTTTCATGAAATTTAAACCGAAATTCGGAAATAATACTAAATGGGCAACTTCAAATTTGGTGAAAATTGGTTGAAAACTGACAAAGTTATAATTTTTTTTCGTAGATTGTTCCGATTTTTCCTATGGCAGCTATATGATATAGTCGTCCGATCCGGCCCGTTCCGACATATGTACGAGTGAGAGTATATAGAAGCCTAACTGCAATTTTTTATTCAGATAGCTTTAAAACTGAGGGACTAGTTGGCGTAGAAACGGACAGACGGACAGACGAACATGGCTAGATCGACTCTGCTGTTGATCCTGATCAAGAATAGATATACTTTATAGGGTCGGAGATGCCTCCTTCACTGCGTTGCAAACTTTTGACTGAAACTAATATACCCTGCAAGGGTATAAATATATAATTGTTTAAAATTGTCGAAAAAAAATGTAAATATATTTTTTTTAAGTTTTATGTTTTAAAATGCATTTTTTTTTAATTTTGGCGCCCACGAAAATGCCACGCCCATTTTCTTATATCTATCCAATTCGTTGGGCTTTGTAGGATGTTCATTTCAAGCGGCCTCTTAGGCTTTACTGCATTGGGCCCTTAGTCCACCGTTGTTGTTTTTTTGAGCGCCGCACAGTAGCGCCTTTTTTCATTTTGCGTTGCTAAAATCATAACTTTTAAATCAAATAAGATAATCTAATAATTTAAACGGCATTTGACAGTGAATTGCTGTAAAATTTATATATCAAGGTGACAATGTGCCACGCTAACCCCTTTGCCCATTAAAGGGTATCAAAGTGAAAAAATCGAATTCTCTCATAGAAAACGATTTTAAAATAAAAAAAAATTGCTTAAATTTTTAGCATTATTTTTAGTGCTTTCCTCAAATAAAAATTTTTTCAAAAATCTAAAAAAGTATTTTTCAAATTTTTTTTTTTAATTTCTTTGTTTTTATTTTTTGATCATTTTTCTAACATTTTGAATTTCTAACAGTTCAAGCATTTCTGGACTATTAACATTTGAACATCCTTTCGCGTTTTAAAATCATTCGCTGCAAATCATATTATATACCCATATTTTGCCTACATTTGGCGGACGGATATACTGCCGCGAGGAGCGGAGGAAGAGGCTGATAAATTGAAGTCGGTGTAGCCACCCCGCAGGAGTTTTGGGCCAATCTCACGCCAAGGTGTTAGCCGCAGGTGGACCGCCTCAACATGTATACGGCTCATGCTATTTACTTTTAAATATGAATGTTTTTAACTTTCCTTATTATTGTTAGTCGGCGTTAAGATGGCCAGTAGCAGAAGAATGAAAGAGGATCGAAGGAGAGTAAATAGATTTGCTAATAGAATATTTAAACAGACTTCGAGTAGGTCCAAATTTTCGGCAGGGATTAATCAGATTCTTTTTTGTCTACAGCCTCGATCGTCATCGCAATATCGCCGCAGAAAAGCGCTTTCTTCGCGGGATAAAAGACTTTGGTGAGTGACGAATAAATGGCTTAATTTGATTGATTTTAATTTGTGGCATGAAGGCCCATGATGAGTAAGACCTGACATAGAGTTTGTGCCCTTGTCGCTAATGAAGAATAAAGTAGGAAAGTAAATGTCTGAAACTGTTTTAATGAATTTTAATGAAGTAAAAGGCTAAACTTTTTTTGCAATTAATTAATCCAATACGATCTTCCTCTATCTCCTCTCAATACTTGTCCATACGAGGAGAAATTTCCTATGCATTTTTACATACGCCACCCAAATTTGCATATATCTATCTTAAAGTATTTTAAATTATTAATCGATGGTTAGCCAAGTTTTATATATTAGTTTTACTTTTAATGGTCTTTGTTAGTGTTAAGGAAATATATTTTATAATGTTCGTTTTGCCTTCAGCTAGTGATGCCCCTAGGGAAGCCCTGATCGGAGCAAAAGAGGTCATCAAAGGGGGACTAGGAGTTCAGATGACCAAGGAAGGGACGGCATGGCCGCTTCACTGCCACCAGAAGCGTGCCGTTTAATGTTAATTGTGATTGGCAGGTTATTTGTCGGTACATATGTTATGTTTTGGTTTAAATTTTTCGTCGTAGCACGCGTTTTAAAATTTAAACTTTATGTCATGATGGCATAGTCCGGGAGGGAAGCCGACGATCCACAGCCGGGACAAGAAGCGTGCGCCCTCTTCGAGACTTGTAACATCGGCCACGAATCGTTACAAATAAGTTGCCAAATCTCAAATTTGATGAAAATATTTTAAGAAACAGCGGAGGTATTATTTTATCTATTTTTTTTTCCAGATTGTTCCTTTGGCAGATATACTCGTAGGATATAGTTGTCCGATTTTCATGAAATTAAAACCGAAATTCTAAAATAATATTTAATGGCCAAATATCAAATTTGGTTAAAATGTGTTGAAAATTGACATAATTATAATTTTTTTAATTTAAGTTAATTTTCGATCATTTTTCCGATTGTTCCTATGGCAGCTATATGATATAGTCGTCCGATCCGGCCCGATCCGGCTTATGTAGTAGTGAGAGTATATAGAAAGTTCCATTCAGATAGCTTTAGAACTGAGGGACTAGTTTGCGTGTAATTGGACAGGCGGACGGACGGGCAGGCGGAGACGGCTAGAGCGACTATATCCAATAGCTGCCATAGGAAAAATTAGGGAAATTCAAGAAAAAATCATTACTTTGCTGTTTCTCAACATATTTTCATCAAATTTGAGATTTGGCAACTTATTATTATTAAAGAATTTCGGTTTTAATTATTTAATTTAAATCTCCAAGGGTATACAAACTTCGGTGAGCCGAAGTTAGCTTCCTTTCTTGTTGTTTGATATGATGTGTTTTATATCAACCCCAACATCTACGACCACATCCCGCCACGACAGCCGGCCTATTTTGGACAACTCCGCCCACTCCATTTCATATATGACAAAATGGACATACAGTCGGGTGTCCCGACAGTAGAATACCATGCACCATTACAAGGCGCGTCCCAAAATTATATAAAAGAAAGAGAATAAGAATAAACAAGATGGACATACAGTCGGGTGTCCCGACAGTAGAATACCATGTACCATTACAAGGCGCGTCCCAAAATTATATAAAAGAAAGAGAATAAGAATAAAAAACTGAGAATCAACCGCAGGCATAAGGAATTTTTTCATTTTCAAAACATTAAGTATAGTTATTTGCTTGCATTTTTTTATTTCTTAGTATTAAATACTGTAATTATTTTGATGTACTGGAAAAAATAAAAAAAAATAAAAATTGCTAAAAATAAAAAAGTCTTCACTCGTCGCCGACGGGATTCGAACCCGTGACAACTAAAATTTGAAAAAGACTCCAGCTTAGCTAGCTGCGCCACCAACCAATTCAAAATGAGTATCCTTATTTTCATAGTAATATGAACATAAGTAAAATGTTTAATGAACGTTTTGATTTATTTGGAGCCCTCTGCCTGGGCTGCCTCTTGTACACGTAATGTGTATAAAGTAAAAAGCCTATATCTCCGCTATTTATGGCACGATCGCAATAAAATTTGGACAGTCTATGTATTTTGATAAAATGCATTAAGCTTTTTAATATGGTTTACATAACTTTATAAATTTCGGAGCTATACGTTTTTTTCAAATAGCTCCTCCAAAAAGGGGAGCAGCAAAAATTTAAAACAAACTTGATCTGCGTGCAGATATAAGAAGTCTAAATCCCAAGTTTGGTGTCTCTAGCTCTTATAGTCTCTGAGATCTAGGCGTTCATACAGACAGACGGACAGACGGACAGACGGACGGACGACTCCTTTAGTGGTCCTGACCAATATTTAGGTAAGTTTTGGGGGTCTGCCACGCCTCCTTCTGCCTGTTACAGAAAATCGCACTCGCACAAAACTATAATACCTTTGTACCTTTGGTACATGGTATAAAAAAGTATTTTAAATTTAGTTTGATTATTTCAATGTGGATATTTCTGCACAAGTGCATTTTCACATACATATGTATGTAGTATGTATTAAAAATCTTGAAATGGGATCTTGCTACTAGTTTTGCGATTGCGATATTTCCCAGACATGTTACCAAAAGTTGAACAAGTTTTGGGCGCGGATAATGTGACTTTTTTAGTTGCTTTTTAACTAAGCTAAAGCAAATATTGGTGAAAGTTTTGTATATCGATTTCTTAAGTGGACACAAACAAATAATGATTCAAGTGTCATAATACTCCAATAACGTTATTTCTTTATTCATATTATTAACATTAGTTGACTATGTTATCCAGACCAATGAAGATCTTTTATATAACTTATTCCAAATTAAACCTTTTCGCAAGGATTAGAGTCAGTGGTATGTGATTTCCGTTTTCGTTAATTATATTTTAATTTGCTAAATGGGTTTGTGTTTATCAGCTCCATTAAAATACACAACAATACGCTGCCACCACGAGTCCCGCATTTATAATTACGAAACGACAATTTACAGTATTTTATTTGTTAAGAGAAAGGGTTATCTGCTTCTCGGGAATCACCTTAACCGGGTCAAGTTGTGGGCAGCCAGGTCCCATGTATCGCCAACCGAGAGAGCATTCCTGGGAGGAGCAAAAGCCTTTTATTCAGCACGTAATAAACATAAAGTTGGCGCAATTTTTAGCATACATTTTAAAAGCTGACGTAAATCTTTGTGGCAATTATGTTTGGCAAGCGGGGCGTATACACAACGCGTTCCTAGCTGGTTTCATACTTCATCCGCTCCATTTTCAGCGTCAGAGCCATCCAAATAGAGCTGCGCGACGTACCATCATGACGGCACGATTGCTCGAAAGTGGGGTGGGGATGCCGCCAGTGAAAGGAATTTAAATAGCCGTTATTTATCACGTTGAGATTTCAGCTTGCGAATACGAAGCCAGCGATATGCAGCGTATGAATCGCTTACCCGAAGGCATTGGACTGTACAATTAGGATTAGGGTTCGTGGACACGGTTGTCTTGACTCAGAATATAGTACGGGGAAGGGTTAAGGGTTTAGCTGCTATGAGAAAGGGATGCGGATAAGTACAAATGCATAGCCCGAGGCAAAGGCAATTAGGCGTGCTATGAGCTCGCGCATATAACACCTTCTTCTGCGATGGCTATATTGGGATTTATTATATACATCTATATATATTTTAATCAGATTTAATTTACTGCTGGCGATAAAGGTAAAATAATAGTCTGAGATTTATAAGCTCTAATCTAAACAAAACCACAATGGAGGTGAAACTCACAGATGTGTTTACGAGCCACGAAAACGGGTTTAAATGTGGCCCATTTTCGTATTTAAGAGCTACCTAAATGAAACTTTTTATTTATTAAGTATGCAGCTTTCGCGGTTTTATTTATAAATATTAACAAGTAAGAAATCTACAGTCACGTTAGCTCGACCAAAGACATTACAATCACAAAAAGAGGAACGTCCATACATTCGTTTTGCTGCAGCTGCGGCTTTGATTGCAACGACAATTGCCCTCTATCCGCTCTCATAAAGTTGAGAGCGCAAAAATCTAAAAATTTAATCCGCTTGTTTGTATTAGTAAACACAAGAATAACAATTGCAGTAGCTGCCCTGCAGTACCGCTTGTCATCAATAGGCCTCTGTCATCAACAATTCATCAACGTGCCGACTGTGACGTCGGCAGATTCGACGCTCCAATTTGGTCAGAAGTTTGCGACGCAGTGAAGGAGACATCTCCGACCCTATAAAGTATATATATTCTTGATCAGGATCAACATCCGAGTCGATCTAGCCATGTCCGTCTGTCCGTCCGTCTGTCCGATTATACGCAAGCTAGTCCCTCAGTTTTTAAGCTATCTGAATGAAACTTTGTAGTTAGTCTTCTATATACTCTCACTCGTACATAAGTCGAAACGAGACGGATCGGACGACTATATCATATAGCTGCAGTAGGTACAATCGGAAAAATCTTCGAAAAAAAAGTATAACTTTGTCAGTTTTCAACAACAACATTTCCACCAAATTTGATATTTGGCCATTTAGTATTATTTCATGAAAATCGGACAACTATATCCTATAGCTGCCATAGGAACAATCAGGGAAATAAAAGAAAAACAAGTAAGAAAGCTACAGTCGAGTGAGCTCGACTGTGAGATACCCGCTACCCCTACTTAAACCAGAAAAGCGTCAGGACGCCAGAAAAAACAGTTAATACAATTTTGAACATAACGGACAAATGCAAATGCAAGTGTAATAGAATCACATGCATACAAAAATACATACACATGTATTTATGTGTGTAAAAACGCGTTATTATTGCATTAAAGCTGCTAATAATTATTACCATATATATGGTAATATATATATAATATATATTATATAATATATATTAAAATTGCTACTCGAATATCTTATAAGATTCTTTTCCGAACACAACCAAGAACGGATAAGAATATTTAGATGGTCTAATTGGTCAACCAAATGAGGCATGCTGCCAGCAGCAGTTTGTGGCCATACAAAATTATTTCTTTAATAACTTCGACAATTTTTATCTGATCGCAACCAAATTTTCAGGGATCACACAGACTATAGTTCTTAATATACATACCGAAATTCGGGACTCTAGCTTTAAAATTATACGCTTAATACGCTTTTTTATGATTTGCGGGGGCGGACGTGGGCGTGGCAAAAATTTGAAACAAACTTGATCTGCGTGCAAGCATAAGAAATACTGTCGAAAAAAAATTAGAGCTCTATCTCTTATAGCCTCTGAGATCCAGTGTTTCATACGGACAGACGGACAGACAGACAGACAGACAGACAGACAGACGGACATGGCTAGATCGACTCGGCTGTTGATCCTGATCAAGAATATATATACTTTATAGGGTCGGAAATGCTTCCTTCTACCTGTTACATACATTTCCTGCCGGCACAAAGGTTTAATACCCTTCTACCCTATGGGTAGCGGGTATAATTATACCTTCACTGTTTCTCAACATATTTTCATCAAATTTGAGATTTGGCCACTTTGTATTATTCCTGAATTTCGGTTTTAATTTTATGAAAATCGGACGACTATATCTTATCCTTGGCGTGGCTGCCTAGCATTTTCGTCACGCACGTCCCTAAGTAGGCAACACTTTTTATACTTCAGAATTTTGCCTTTAATTTTATTTTTTTGATTTAATTTGTAATCTGCAAGGGTATACAAACTTCGGTGAGCCGAAGTTAGCTTCCTTTCTTGTTTTTTTAATAACTTTGATCGCAACCAAATTTTCAGGAATCACACAGTCTTTAGTTCTTAAAACTTGCTGTGCTAGGATACTAAATAAATAAATAATAATAATAAATAATGTACATACCAAAATTTGCGACTTTAGCTTTAAAATACGCTTTTTGATGATTTGCGGGGGCAGAAGTGGACGTGGGAAAAATTTTAAACAAACTTGATTTGCGTGCAAGCATAACAATTACTGTCAAAAAAAAATTAGAGCTCTATCTCTTATTGTCTCTGAGATCCAGAGTTTCATACGGACAGACGGACAGACAGACAGACGGACATGGCTAGATCGTCTCGGCTGTTGACGCTGGTCAAGAATATATATACTTTATAGGGTCGGAGATGCCTCCTTTACCTGTTACATACATTTCCTGCCGGCACAAAGTTATAAAACCCTTCTACCCTATGTGTAGCGGGTATAAAAATAATTCAGAAAAGTTGTTTCGACCGTCCTATTCAATTTCAAAATGCAGGGGTATACAAGCTTCGAATTCCTGAAGTTAATTTGAGCCTCGACCAAACATATATAAATGTATATACATATATAATGCATACATACATACAAAGTCCTGTTTACTTTGGAACGCACCGTGTATATAGTAGTCGAACTTAAACAAGATGGACATACAGTCGGCTGTCCCGACAGTAGAATACCATGTACCATTACAAGGCGCGTCCCAAAATTATATAAAAGAAAGAGAATAAGAATAAACAAGAAAGGAAGCTAACTTCGGCTCACCGAAGTTTGTATACCCTAGCAGACTTTAAACAAACAATTAAAAACGAAATTCTGAAATAATAATTTGTTGCCAAATCTCAAATTTGATGGCAATGGTTTGAAACACGGCTAAGCTATGGTTTTTTTATTTCCCTGATTGTTCCTATGGAAGCTATAGGATATAGTCAGCCGATTTTCATGAAATTAAAATTGAAATTCAGGAATACTAAAATATGGGTAACTATCAAATTTGGTGAAAATATGTTGAAAATTGACAAAGTTATGAATTTTTCTTTTATTTTCCTGATTGTTCCTATGGAAGCTATAGGATATAGTCAGCCGATTTTCATGAAATTAAAACCGAAATTCGGAAATAATACTAAATGGGCAAATATCAAATTTGGTGAAAATGGGTTGAAAACTGACAAAGTTATAATTGTTTTTTGAACATTTTTCGGATCGTTCCTCTGGCAGCTTATGATATAGTGGTCCGATCCGGCCCGTTCCGACATATGTACGAGTGAGAGTATATAGAAGCCTAACTGCAAAGTTTCATTCAGATAGCTTTAAAACTGAGGGACTAGTTTGCGTAGAAACGGACAGACGGACAGACGGACTTCTGACTGAAACTAATATACCCTGCTAGGGTATAAAAACTGAAACAAATTTACATATAATGCAAATGTCTTCCCATTCAAGAGCAAAGTCGATAGCTCAGTGGGTAAAGCTGCACATACATTTTTGTAAGCAATTAGCCTGGGTTCGAATCAACCGCAGGCATAAGGAATTTTTTCATTTTCAAAACATTAAGTATAGTTCTTTGCTTGAATTTTTTATTTCTTAGTATTAAATACTGTAGTTATTTTAATTTACTGGAAAAAAAAAATATTTGCTATAAATAAAAAAGTTTTCACTCGTCGCCGACGGGATTCAGCTTAGCCAGCTGCACCACCAACCAATTCAAAATGAGTAATTTTATTTTCATAGTAATGTGAACATAAGTAAAATGTTTAATGAACGTTTTGATTTATTTGGAGCCCTCTGCCTAGGCTGCCTCTTGTACACGTAATGTGTATAAAGTAAATAGCCTTAACTTATCTCCGCTATTTATGGCACGATCGCAATGAAATTTTGACAATCTGTGTATTTTGTTAAAATACATTAGGCTTTTTAATATGGTTTACATAAATTAATAAATTTAGGAGATATACGTTTTTTTTCAAATAGCTTCTCCAAAAAGGAGCAGCAAAAATGTAAAACAAACTTGATATGCGTGCAGATATAAGAAGTCGAAATACAAAGTTTGGTGTCTCTAGCTCTTATAGTCTCTGAGATCTAGGCGTTCATACAGACAGACGGACAGACGGACGGACGGACGGACAGACGGACATGGCTATATCGACTCCTTTAGTGATCCTGACCAATATTTAGGTAACTTTTGGGGGTCTGCTACGCCTCCTTCTGCCTGTTACAGAAAATCGCACTCGCACAAAACTATAATACCTGTGTACCTTTGGTACATGGTATAAAAATACAAAAGTTAAAAATGTTAATTTTTAGGTACTTAGTAGGTACTGTAACTTCAAATGTAAATTTAAAATCAATTTTTTAAAATTATTTTTGGTTTGTCTTTTGACTGACATTTCCATATGTTTCTGGGTTAGGAGAATTTAATACTATATATGTATGCAACAATTTATTTATGTTGGTATAAACAAAATAATAACAATATTGACCTGTTGTATTATAGCAGTAATTATTAATAATATAAGCCATATTTGTAGCTTGTTGCCTTTCATATTTCAAGACTATCTTTTCATTGTTAAAATTTTTGTGGTGAATGCTCACATTTTAAAATACGATAAAGTTAAAGAACCAAAGAAAAACTATTGCATCAGCATCATCATGAAAAACAAAAACAAACAACATTTGAGACAAGGAAAATAAAGGGTTAGTCACTGTTCTGAGTTTTTCTGACCGTTAAATTATCATCGACTCAAAAACTGCGATAACACAAATCTAAGGCTGTGAGTTTATGTACGTCAGGGTACCGTCAGTCAGTGACAATGACGAATCTCTAATAAATAAGGACACGTCATGTGGTTGGAGATACATAAACAGTAAATATAACAGTTTATATACATATGTACATGATTTCTTAAAAGTGAGGCCCACCCCATATTAGAGCCGCGCAGCAGCAGTAATAAAATTGATAAAGGTCAAACTCTGGTTGGCTTTGTGGTGATAAATGAGCGGTCAAGCTGGCGCAGAACTACCGTAAGCATTATGCACTCAAACAACAGTAATTTCTCACAATCATGTCCAAGCTGCGAGGGACAAGGGGGAACTCTGGGCTCGGCTCTGAATAGCAAAACAGTAACTTCATGCACCTCGCCTTAAGGTAGTTGGGATGCTATAAACCGCAATACTTGAGGGTGTACGCGTGCTCAGAATATAAAAGTATGCTCTACAAGTTGTGCCTCAGTGGATCGATGTATTTGCTGAACAATCCGTCCCTGAGAGAGCGAAAACAGATGTTGAGAAAGGCTTTAACCGCCATTGCGTCTCGAGGCTGCGTTAATGGCATATAGCTATGCTATGCGGAATAGTATTGCTATACAGAGTCTTTCTACATTAAATCGAGCTATATTTAAAAATGTAATATTGATGCAAACGAGTGTACTCGACGTTCTATTTAAAAGTGCAAAATAATTGTTTACTGTCGGAATTGACTTACATATACATACATACAGTATGTCAACAAAGTGTTTAGAGAAAAATTTTAAGTTGTAATATTTTTTATTAGTTTTTTTTTTAATATTTTGTATGGCCACCTTTGGCAGCGTACACATCCTTCAAACGCGATTTCATGGAATTAATAAGCTTTTCCATATTCAAAGTCTCTGGAATCTTGGCCCATTCCTCCAGTATTATCTTTTTCAAGACATTCTTGTTCTTTGAGCTTCGTTTTGCCACGTTCTTCTTCAAAATGGCCCAAACGTTCTCAATGGGGTTTAAGTCTGGACTCTGGGGAGGCGAGTCTATCACTTTTCCGCAGTTATGTAGTAGCCACGATTTCACAGTATGCTCCTTATGTTTAGGGTCATTGTCTTGATAAAGAGTGAATTTTCCCTTTTCAACTTCTTCAACTTCTTCAATTAATCCAACTTGTTTTGCACTGTTCCAAAGATTTGTTTGTTTTTAAAATCTGCAAATACTGTTTAGCATCTGTTCAGTCGCAGCAGTATGCAGTCATAAGTATGATATTTAAGACACGACACACATTATGTAATAATTCGTCAGTCATTTATCGTAAATAAAGTATCAATTACCAGGTCAAGGGAATATGCATAGTCTGCTGAGACGAGGAAATGAACTGGGGCAATGGTCTCAGTTCCTAACACCAACCCACATTCACAGTAACCGCACACTATTTGTTATACGTTATTTCTGTTCGCATAAGCACTTTTGTACCTATAAATATTGTTAAGTTTCATTAATAAAGTCAGTAAGAGTTCTACCTCAACCAAGAGCTTTTATTCATGCATCAGAGGCTGTCGCTGTGTCTTCAGACCCTCACCCAACCCAACACGTCCACCTAGTTCCAAGTGCTAGTTGCGACAACAAACAGGCAATAGTTTATCTACTATCTGCCAGGCATCTAAGCTTCCTTACACAAACATTTTGGTGACCCCGACGTGATCACGTTAACCGTGATAGTCAACTCACAGGAAAGATTCCGTAACTCTTGGGAATCTTCCTGATCCTTTCTTAGGAAAGCTCCGTAACTCTTGGGAACCTCCTCGACACTGTCATCGAGCAGGAAAGATTGCGTAACTCTTGGGAATCTTTCCATGTCGCTTCAATTCTCAGAGACAGCTTCTGATGCATTTTCGCCCGACGAACACGTTAACCGTGGACGTCAAGCCAACAGGGAAAGTTCCGTAACTCTTGGGAACCTCCCGCAGGAAAGAATCCGTAACTTTTGGGATTCTGTTTTGACACTGTCATAACATTGTAAAGAGCCTGCAATCCTTTTCTATGTGGAAATCCCCCAAGTCTATTGACAATTGTCAATATGTCTAACAAGGAGGAGCAAGCAGTCACAGGGGCGTTAGAGTTGCAGTTTGATTTCAGTCAAGAGATCTCGAGGCTACACAGGAAAGATTCCGTAACTCTTGGGAATCTTGGGAAAGTTCCGTAACTCTTGGGAACCTCCCGCAGGAAGCAATCCGTAACTCTTGGGATTTTCCTAACTTTTCACTCGCCATAAAAACCAATTGGTGATCCCTGACTCACAGGAAATTGTCCTGAATACGTTAAATCAACAGGAGAGATTCCGTAACTCTTGGGAATCTTGCAGAAGTTCACTCTTGCCATAGATCATTGGTGAGACCAACAGGGAAAGTTCCGTAACTCCTGGGAACCTCCCGCAGGAAAGAATCCGTAACTTTTGGGATTCTCCAGATCCATTTCTCAACCCATGAAGAGTACGAAGACCCGGTCAGGGAGGGATACGACATGCAGTCGTTCCTCCGACTAGAAAGGGAAGTACAGAAAGTCATGGGGGTACAAACCAACACATCAAGCAATGAAAATGTGCACTTGCCCAGAGTCAGCATTCCCAAGTTCGATGGGGATCTACTCAAATGGAGGCAATTCTTTGATTTGTTCAAATGCATGGTACATGATACCAACATGCCCACAGTCAGGAAGATGTAGTACCTTAAAACCACTGTGACTGGAGACTTATAAGGCATATCGATCTGAAAGCAGAGAACTACATAAGCGCATGGGAAATATTAGTTGATGCATACAACGATCCCCGCCATGCAGCAGATATGATTCTCAATCGCCTCCTGCAACAACAAACAAACAGTGACGACCCAAGGTCACTAAAGGAATTGTATATTACATCAATTGAGTCTCTAGCATCATTAAAGGGACTGTATCCAGCTGGGATACAATCATAATTGCCATCTTTAAGCAAAAATTGGATCTTGCGAATAGAGCCCTATACGAACAATCGTTATAATATAATTGTATATTACGATATAAAGCCATATTGGAGCGACATGGGAATATTGGCCAACTGCTTCCAGTAGCATCGGCTAAAGTTATCCAGCTTTATAAAATTATGCATGCCGAAGGCACCACAACAAGCAGCCACGTCATCTTCAAGAAATTGCTGCCACTGGTTTCTGTAACACAACAGGAAATCTTCAGCATTATGGCGATCCCGACATGGAAGGCCGGAAGCTGGCAGCAATTCAGGCTACAAACCGAAATCATAGCCGTCAATGCCCATAGAGATCAGTTCATGGGATTGACCAAGGATGAATTCAAGCAGTGTCTAGAACTGCCACACGACGAGCACATCTGTTTCAACCATCAAAGCCACATTCAGCGTGGAAAATCGGTGTGAATTCCAGTTGTTTAATAACAAGACGGAAACTATTTGCGAGGTCCCTCAGTCGACGGCCGAGCTGTGGTGGTCAGCAACGCATCAGCAAAACAGGTGGATGTTTGCCACACGCAGGCACGTTGAACTTTAAGCGGTGTGCAAAGGAACATCGTTCACAGTGCACCTTAACGGAAGAGGCTTATTGTCACTGGCCCCAGGCTGCACTGCACGCAACTCAAAAATTAGCGTGAGCACATTCAGCACCATAGTCAGTGAAACGAAGGCTACATATATTCGACTCAGCATCATCAAGTAGTCGCTTATATGGCCCTAGCGATGTCAATACTATTGGGCATTGCATGGGCTTTTAGACGAACGGTCGGCAAATGGACATCAACACGCCGGACTCCCGAACTCAGGCAGAACACGGAACAGCTACCACCAGAACCTACCCCACGAAGTATCGCGTTCGACCTTAGCGAAGGTTGAACATTTGTTCAACGGCCGGGAGAATGTTCAGTCGCAGCAGTATGTATTCATAAGTATGATATTTAAGACACGACACACATTATGTAATAATTCGTCAGTCGCAGCGACATGCATTTATCGTAAATAAAGTATCAATTACCAGGTCAAGCGAATCTGCATAGTCTGCTGAGACGAGGAAATGAACTGGGGCAATGGTCTCAGTTCCTAACACCAACCCACATTCACAGTAACCGCACACTATTTGTTATACGTTATTTCTGTTAGCATAAGCACTTTTGTACCTATAAATATTGTTAAGTTTCATTAATAAAGTCAGTAAGAGTTCTACCTCAACCAAGAGCTTTTATTCATGCATCAGAGGCTGTCGCTGTGTCTTCAGACCCTCACCCAACCCAACACGTCCACCTAGTTCCAAGTGCTAGTTGCGACAACAAACAGGCAATAGTTTATGCACAATCTGCCAGGCATCTAAGCCTCCTTACACAAACAGCATCCATTGTTTTTACTTGCTTACCTAATGCCACACATTAATGTGAGCAAATTATAGTTGTTCCTGGTCTGCATTGACAACAGTTGAAAATGATTACATCAATTTTCAACTAAATTTCAAATATATTGTAGAGTGTAACATAATATATAATGTTTGATAATAATAACACAAAGCTAGAAAGGAAGCTACATACTATATGTTCATCATTCCGAATTTGTATACTCTTGCAGATTAAAATGTTTGATCATTAAAATTATATCCTTTTCTGTCAAATTAAAAAAAAAAACAAGAAAGAAAGCCAACTTCGGCTCACCGAAGTTTGTATACCCTTGCAGAATTTAAACAAAAAATTAAAACCGAAATTCTGAAATAATAATTAGTTGTCAAATCTCAAATTTGATGGCAATGGTTTGAAACACGGCTAAGCTATGGTTTTTTATTTCACTGATTGTTCCTATGGCAGCTATAGGATAAAGTTGTCCGATTTCCATGAAACTAAAACCGAAATTCTGAAATATTATTAAGTAGCCAAATATCAAATTTGGTGAACATTAGTTGAAAACTGACAAAGATATAATTTTTTTTTTCGAAGATTTTTCCGACTGTTCCTATGGCAGCTATATAATATAGTCGTCCGATCTGGCCCGTTCCGACTTATGTACGAGTGAGAGTATATAGAAGACTAACTACAAAGTTTTATTTAGATTGCTTTAAAACTGAGGGACTAGTTCGCGGATCGCGGACAGACGGACGGACGGACGGACAGACGGACAGACGGTCTGACAGACGGACAGACGGACATGGTTAGATCGACTCAGCTGTTGATCCTGATCAAGAAGATATATACTTTATAAGGTCGGAGATGTCTCCTTCACTGCGTTGCAAACTTCTGACTGAAATTATAATTTGGTTTGCCACGTTTAAAAAAATGTACAAAATAGACGAAATTATCCAAAGGGAAGGCTATTTGAGCATTTTGGAAGCCAATCTTCCCGATCTTCTTGGCCAGTTTACTTACTCAGATTGGAAAACCACTATTAGCAAAATGGAGGATCGCAAGGACACAGCGAAAATAATTAAAGAATGGCTCGGGAACTTAAATTTTAAGCTAATAGAGTTTTAATGTCAATCAAATTGAAAACGTGTGTTCAATGGTGGTGGGCCGGCTCGGGCAGCAATAATCAGCCGCATCCAACTATAAACAATAAACTAATATTAAACAAGAAAGGAATCTAACTTTGGCTCAAAGATGTTTGTATACCCATGCAGAATACAAATTAAATCAAACAAGAAAGGAAGCTAACTTCGGCTCACCGAAGTTTGTATACCCTTTGTAATGATGCGCTACGGCCGAGATGATCCTCAGCGGCCCAGAGCCCCATCCAGAAACATTTGTTTTTGGAAACGCCAGTACATGGAGGTGCCGTTTCGAATAGAGGATTTTTAAAGGGGTGGGTTTTGCCGGCGGCCACTGCGATTTGCGAACTCGGCCACACACACACCTACACACATGCACATGCCCCTTATAGACTCCCTATTGTACGAAACTGCCGGCTCTGGAGTCCCAGCGGCCGGACCCTCCACTAGAGACTGGAGACGTGGCTCTGGAGTCCCAGCAGCTCGCTCCCGCGCCCACAATCCTGACCTAAAACCACGGCCTGGATTACCCAAGCACCGCGGCCCGGCGGCTCCGCCTGGTGTATCCACCGGCGGGCTGCCTCCCAGCTATGCCCCGTGACTCGCGGTAGCCCGCGTTCCGCCCGGGCTAGTCCCTGTGGCGGCTCCCCGAGATTAGGCTAGGCTTGGGAAGATCCCAGTGGCCGTCACCTCGCCAACGCCCGGAATTAATCTCAGCAGCGAGGCGCGTCTGGTCCCGTCCTGCTTGGTTCGCCGCCCTGGAGACCCAGCGGCGGACGAGGCGAGGAGGAGGGGGCCCAGAGGGTCGTGGTTGGCTAGAGAGGGTAGGGGAAGTAATAGATCTGGTGACATTTAATATGCCTAGCTTAGATGTGTATTTGTTTCATGTTTTCTCTGTACTTTTCTTCTCTATCCCCTAGCTCACACACACCCCGTTGCTACGTTTGGGCCGGTGGCCGTGCTCACCGTTAGCCTGCGTTGTACCGTTTCCTTTCCAGAAGCTTCTATGTCCGTGCCGTGTCCTGTTTTCCTCGATGTCCTAGTGTATCCTTGTCCTTGTTTCTCTGCCGCTGAGGGTCGTCGTCGGGTCTGGGTTCTTATTTTCACTTGAAGATAAACTTAATAGCTCGGTGGGTCCACCGCGAGTGATTCGCATATCAGATTTCAATCTGATCTTGACCCAAATTCCTATGGTCCCTGCGCGACTGCGCTGCCGTGCTTCATGGCACGCGCCGTTCCGCATTCCATGCATTCTTGCATGTCTGCGATCTTCCGTCTTGCTCTGTCTGCAGCTCGCAGGTGGCCGCTGCGAATTCCGTTTCGCATTCCAGGGCTCTGCCGCTGCCGGCGCTATCGGCCCTCTGCCGCGATCGTGGCTCAGCGGGCCCCTCTGCTGGCCGCTGATTGGCTGGCCCAGCGTTCCATTCTCCGGGATGTGGCTCTGCCGGCCCATCCTAGTTCCTTGTCCCGTGTTGCTGGCGGAGTAGCCGGTGGTATCCAGCGATGTTGCTGGCGGTGATGGCCGGCGATGTTGCTGGCGGTGATGTGCGTTTAACCCTACTTCACTAGCTCCTAACTTATACCTAATACAACTTACAACTAATATAAACAGCTTACAACTAATATGTACAACTTAACCCTAATACTTATACTAATAATAAACATATATCTATATATATAAAAATTGTGGCAAAAATGTTCGCATTATCATCACAAGAGAACGGCTGGACCGATTTGGATCAAATTTTTTCCAGTTGTTTGTAATTGCCAGAATAAGGCAAATACATAAGAAAATTTTGGTAAAACCTTCTGGAAAAGTCGCTAGAGGCTCAAGAGTTATACACAGTTGATGTAAAACTGTTATTGAACAATAGAAGGCGATGTGGTGTTATTCATAATATAGTGTACATATATGTTTAATTTAAGTCGAATTTTAAAGTTGAGCATTGCAAGACAGAAAATTTCATGAAATTAAATTGCGCATCAGATAAGTAATTTTGTCACTTCGGAGTGATGGTTATACGTATTATTTATATGTTCTATACCTACAGTCAGCAAAATAATGCCTGCTGTTAGACGATCAAGACTTGGACGGCGTTCGCGCAATGCAATAAGTAGTCGGAATTTCCGTAATAGTCGGACGCAAGAGGAAAGTGGAGTTTTGAATGCATCGGCACGTGCTCGAATGGCACAGCATCGCGCTGCACAAAACCCACCTCAAGCCCGACAAAATAATAGAAGAAGTCGAACCGCAAATGAAAACTTGAATCGCGCTGCATTCGCATACAATTCTGAAACACCCTACAAGGATCATAGCTGCGTCGTTATTGGTTCATTGTCTGTGGTATGTCAGCATTGTAATGCACTGAAGTTTCGATTGGAAACCCCCGGCTTATGCTGTGCAGGTGGTAAAATTAAATTGCCCGTTTTGGCTCATCCACCAGAGCCATTGTATTCGCTACTTTATGGAAATTCAGCCCAATCAAACAGCTTGCACAAAAATATAACGGATGCTTTCAAATGACGTCATTTGGAGCCGAGGTTGTTCATCAACCAGGCTACAATCCAAGTTATAAGGTAATGGCGTCTCTCTATTATCAAAATGAACAACTCCAATTTTTTTTTAAATTGCATCCCAATATTCAGATTCATGGGCAAATTCACCACCGAGCGGGCGCTTTGTTACCACCACTAAACAAAGATCATAAATTCCTTCAGATCTATTTCATTGGTGATTTGGTAGTTGAACTAAATCACCGCTGTGCAATTTACACTGCAACTAAACGTGAAATTATAGAACAATTGCAAAATCTTCTCCATGAGCATAATGAATTGGTCAGGTTGTTCAAAACCGCATTGGATATAATGCATAATGACGAACATAAAATCATTATCAGCGCTGACAAAAGACCCACTGGTAGCCATGCAAGACAATTTAATGCTCCCACTATCAATGAAGTCGCAGTGGTGATTGTTGGTGAGAATGTGGAATCACGCGATATTGTTCTTAAGCGTCGGGATGATGGCCAATTGCAGAGAGTTTATGAGACTCATCGGTCATATGATGCTCTTCAATACCCGTTAATGTTCTGTCGTGGAGAAGATGGGTATCACTTCAACATAAAGATGGTCAATCCAATGACAGGTTTGTATACATTTCTTACATCACTTCTTTTTGATTCTACAACTAAGTTTGAATTAAAATTTTAGGAGAAGAAACGAATAAGAAGGTTAGCTCTATGGATTTTTATGCGTATCGATTGATGATTCGACAAGATGTTGACAATCATCTGTTAAGATACCGCCGTTTGTTTCAACAGTACTGTGTCGACATGTACGTCAAAGTAGAAACGGAACGTCTAAATTTTATTCGTTTTAATCAGTCGAAGTTGCGCTCAGACGAGTACATCCACTTGCGTGACGCAATCGCTACTGAAGGACACGCGGCCAACATCGGTTGTTTGACCATTCTCCCAGCTACTTATGTTGGAAGCCCGCGCCATATGCATGAGTATGCACAAGATGCGATGACGTATGTCCGAAATTACGGGCGCCCGGATTTATTCATAACGTTCACGTGCAATCCAAAATGGCCCGAAATTATCAATCTATTGCTTCCAGGACAAACATCAAGCGATCGACCTGACATCACTGCACGAGTATTCAAGCAAAAGATCACAGTGCTTATGGATTATATTGTAAAGCAGAAGGTTTTTGGCGCAGTTCGTTGTTGGATGTACTCGGTTGAGTGGCAGAAGCGTGGCTTACCACATGCGCACATTCTGCTCTGGATGTTCGACAAGATCCGACCAGATCATATTGATTCGATTATTTCAGCCGAAATACCAGATATACAAACTGATCCCGAGCTGTATTCCATTGTGACAACGACCATGATCCATGGCCCTTGCGGAGTCCACAACCCAGAATCAATATGCATGGAAAACGGAAAATGCACAAAACGATTTCCCCGTCCGTTGACGGCTGAAACCATCAGTGGAAACGATGGATATCCATTGTATAGGCGTCGTTCTCCAGATGATAACGGCAAATGGATTGAATTAATGGTGAAACGTAACGAAACAAACGTAACAGTAATCGTGGATAACCGCTGGATCGTTCCATATTGCCCGCTTTTGTCGAAAACATTCTCAACGCATTGCAATGTTGAGTACTGCAACTCTATCAAATCCATCAAATACGTTTGCAAATATGTGAACAAAGGGAGCGACATGGCGGTGTTTGGCATTGCTGATCCGAATGCAAACGACGAGGTGACGAAATTTCAACTTGGACGCTACGTTAGTTGTAACGAGGCCATTTGGAGGATATTTTCATTTCCGATTCATGAACGTCACCCGACTGTCGTGCACTTATCTATTCACTTAGAGAACGGCCAGCGTGTCTACTTTACGGACGCGAACGCAGCGCAAAGAGCAGAACGGCCACCAGCGACAACGTTGACAAATTTCTTTTCGACATGCGAAAGCGATCCGTTCGCAAGGACTTTACTATATTCTGAGATGCCACGCTATTATACATGGAACGCTGCATCGAAGAAGTTTCAACGCCGGAAAAGAGGTGATACTGTTGCTGGCTTCGCTGATGTCTATTCGACTGATGCGCTCGGACGAATATACACAGTTCATCCAAGTCAAGATGAATGCTTCTATCTTCGCTTGCTTTTGGTGAACATTAGAGGTCCTACATCCTTCGACTCGCTGCGTACTGTGGATGGTGTGCTGTGCGCCACTTTTCGGGAGGCTTGCCAACGTTTGAACTTGCTTGAAAACGATACTCATTGGGACTCAACGCTCGCCGATGCCACTGTATCTGCGTCAATGAATCAAATCCATACATTATTCGCAATAATCATAGCTACGTGTCATCCGTCGAACCCGACCGCATTGTGGGAAAAATACAAGGACCAAATGGTGGACGATATTTTGAACAGAGTACGAAGGACAAGTTCTAATTTCAATATTGGCATTAACGAAGATATGTACAACGAAGCATTAGTACGGATCGAAGACATATGCATGCTCATGTGCGGCAGTCTTCTATCGACATTGGGAATGCCAGCGCCAAATCGTTCAGTGCACGATACATTCAATCGGGAATTTCTACGGGAGCAACACTACAATCAGGATAACCTGGCCGAAAGAGTTCGAACAAATGTGCCGCTTTTGAATGCCGAGCAGAAGAAAGTGTACGATTCGATAATGAGGGTTGTTGACGATGAAACGGGAGGCTTATACTTTATCGATGCTCCTGGTGGGACAGGCAAGACATTCGTCATTTCGTTGATTCTGGCAACGATTCGGTCAAGATCTCAAATTGCGTTGGCTGTTGCATCATCTGGCATTGCTGCTACATTGTTGGAAGGCGGTCGAACTGCACATTCCGCTTTGAAGATACCCATGAGTCTTCTGACGGTTGACCAGCCAACGTGCACGGTGAGCAAGAATTCAGTGACAGCAAAATTGATGCGAGAATGCAAAATCATCATTTGGGATGAATGCACGATGGCGCATAAACGAGCTTTAGAGGCCGTTGACCGAATGATGAAGGATTTAAGAGGTGATTCGAGACTATTTGGTGGGGCTTTGATATTGCTGTCCGGAGATTTTCGCCAAACGCTTCCCGTTATCCCGAAATCTACGGCTGCCGATGAAGTTAATGCATGCCTAAAATCGTCCTCTTTGTGGCGATATGTAAACAAGTTTAAATTGACCAGGAACATGAGAGTCGCATTGCAGAATGATCCATCCGCTGCTGAATTCTCGAGACAACTGCTGGCGCTCGGAAATGGTGAAATTCCTGTTGATGTTTCGACTGGACTAATATCGTTCCCAACAAATTTTTGCGAGTTTACATCATCGAAAGAGGAACTCATCACAAAAGTGTTTCCAGACATTGCAGAAAATTATAAAAATATCGGCTGGATTAGTGAGCGGGCAATACTAGCACCGAAGAATAAGGACGTAGATAGTTTGAATTTCTTTATTCAAAGTCAAATCGCTGGAGAACTTCATTCATACAGATCCGTTGACAGCGTGACCAACGAGGATGAAGCGACCAACTATCCGATAGAATTTTTGAACTCACTGGATGTGCCACGAACTCCACCGCATAATGTGCAACTGAAGGTGGGATCAGTTATTATAATGCTGCGGAATCTAAATCATCCGAGATTATGCAACGGTACGCGGTTGTCCGTTAAGAAACTAATGAACAACGTGATTCAAGCGACTATAATCAAGGGCAAGTTTAAAGGAGAGGAAGTTCTTATTCCACGAATTCCGATTATTCCAACAGATCTTCCATTCCAATTCAAGAGGATTCAGTTCCCAGTTCGATTGGCATTTGCGATGACAATCAATAAATCGCAAGGCCAATCGTTAGAAGTTTGCGGGATAAATCTGGAATATCAATGTTTTTCGCATGGACAGTTATACGTAGCCTGTTCACGTGTGGGAAAGCCGTCATCATTATATATTTTTGCACCAGATAACAAAACAAAAAATATTGTTTATCAGATCGCTCTCCACTGATTTCGAGTCAAAAAAAAAATTTAACAACAAATTTGAATAACCAGTGTTCTATTATTACTATGGGGTTATATGAAGTCGTGAAATTGGGCCGAGACAAAGTTCGCAAGGTCCGATACAAAAAAATTTAACCAAGACAAAAAACATCAATTAGGGGCGAGACAAGGTTCGCCGGGTCCGCTAGTTGTTTATATAAATGTGACTATCGTCACACCTTGCAGAATTTAAACAAAAAATTCAAACCGAAAATCTGAAATAATAATTAGTTGCCAAATCTCAGATTTGATGACAATGGTTTGAAACACGGCTAAGATATGGTTTTTTATTTTCTTGATTGTTCCTATGAAAACTATAGGATATGGTTTTCCGATTTTCATGAAATTAAAACCGAAATTCGGAAATAATATTAAATGGCCAAATATCTAATTTGGTGAAAATTCGTTGAAAACTGACAAAGTTATAATTATACCCTTGCAGGGTATATTAGTTTCAGTCAAAAGTTTGCAACGCAGTGAAGGAGGCATCTCCGACCCTATTAAGGATATATATTCTTGATCAGGATCAACAGCCGAGTCGATCTAGCCATGTCCGTCTGTCCGTTTCTACTAGTCCCTCAGTTTTAAAGCTATCTGAATGAAACTTTGCAGTTAGGCTTCTATATACTCTTACTCGTACATATGTCGGAACGGGCCGGATCGGACGACTATATCATATAGCTGCCATAGGAACAATCGGAAAAATCTACGAAAATAAATTATAACTTTGTCAGTTTTCAACATATTTTCACCAAATTTGATATTTAGCCATATTTTAGTATTTCTGAATTTTGATTTTAATTTCATGAAAATTGGCTGACTATATCCTATAGCTTCCATAGGAACAATCAGGAAAATACAAGAAAAATTCATAACTTTGTCAGTTTTCAACATATTTTAACCAAATTTGATAGTTACCCATATTTTAGTATTCCTGAATTTCGATTTTAATTTCATGAAAATCGGCTGACTATACCCTATAGCATATTTTTCACCAAATTTGATATTTAGGCATATTTTAGTATTTCTGAATTTTGATTTTAATTTCATGAAAATTGGCTGACTATATCCTATAGCTTCCATAGGAACAATCAGGAAAATACAAGAAAAATTCATAACTTTGTCAGTTTTCAACATATTTTCACCAAATTTGATAGTTACCCATAATTTAGTATTCCTGAATTTCGATTTTAATTTCATGAAAATCGGCTGACTATACCCTATAGCATATTTTTCACCAAATTTGATATTTAGCCATATTTTAGTATTTCTGAATTTTGATTTTAATTTCATGAAAATCGGCTGACTATATCCTATAGCTTCCATAGGAACAATCAGAAAAATAAAAGAAAAATTCATAACTTTGTCAGTTTTCAACATATTTTCACCAAATTTGATAGTTACCCATATTTTAGTATTCCTGAATTTCGATTTTAATTTCATGAAAATCGGCTGACTATACCCCATAGCATATTTTTCACCAAATTTGATATTTAGCCATATTTTAGTATTTCTGAATTTTGATTTTAATTTCATGAAAATCGGCTGACTATATCCTATAGCTTCCATAGGAACAATCAGAAAAATAAAAAAAAAATTCATAACTTTGTCAGTTTTCAACATATTTTCACCAAATTTGATAGTTACCCATATTTTAATATTCCTGAATTTCGATTTTAATTTCATGAAAATCGGCTGACTATACCCTATAGCATATTTTTCACCAAATTTGATATTTAGCCATATTTTAGTATTTCTGAATTTTGATTTTAATTTAATGAAAATTGGCTGACTATATCCTATAGCTTCCATAGGAACAATCAGGAAAATACAAGAAAAATTCATAACTTTGTCAGTTTTCAACATATTTTCACCAAATTTGATAGTTACCCATATTTTAGTATTCCTGAATTTCGATTTTAATTTCATGAAAATCGGCTGACTATACCCTATAGCTTCCATAGGAACAATCAGGAAAATAAAAGAAAAAACCATAACTTAGTCAGATTTCAACATATTTTCACCAAATTTGATATTTAGCCATATTTTAGTATTTCTGAATTTTGATTTTAATTTCATGAAAATCGGCTGACTATATCCTATAGCTTCCATAGGAACAATCAGGATAATAATACAAGTAAGAAAGCTACAGTCGAGTGAGCTCGACTGTGAGATACCCGCTACCCATACTTAAACCAGAAAAGCGTCAGGACGCCAGAAAAAACAGTTGATACAATTTTGAACATAACAGACAAATGCAAATGCAAGTGTAATATAATCACATGCATACAAAAATACATACATATGTATCTATGTGTGTAAAACCGCGATATTATTGCATTCAAGCGGCTAATAATTATTACCATTTATTAAAATTGCTTCTCGAATATCTTATAAGATTCTTTTCCGAACACAACCATGAACTGATAAGAATATTTAGTTGGTCTAATTGGTCAACCAAATGAGGCATGCTGCCCGCAGCCGTTTCTGGCCATACAAAATTATTTCTTTAATAACTTCGACAATTTTTAACTGATCGCAACCAAATTTTTAGGGATTACACCGACTATAGTTTTTAATATACATATCGAAATTCGCGACTCTAGCTTTAAAATTATACGCTTAATACGCTTTTTTATGATTTGCGGGGGCGGAAGTGGGCGTGGCAAAAATTTGAAACAAACTTGATCTGCGTGCAAGCATAAGAAATACTGTCGAAAAAAAATTAGAGCTCTATCTCTTATAGTCTCTGAGATCCAGTGTTTCATACGGACAGACGGACAGACAGACAGACAGACAGACATACAGACAGACAGACAGACAGACGGACATGGCTAGATCGACTCGGCTGTTGATCCTGATCAAGAATATATATACTTTATAGGGTCGGAAATGCTTCCTTCTACCTGTTACATACATTTCCTGCCGGCACAAAGTTATAATACCCTTCTACCCTATGGGTA
This sequence comes from Drosophila anomelani, assembly GCA_035045905.1. Lineage (NCBI taxonomy): Eukaryota > Metazoa > Arthropoda > Insecta > Diptera > Drosophilidae > Drosophila > Drosophila anomelani. Next base: position 1,168,323 of record JAWNOO010000073.1, read on the forward strand.
GCGGGTATAAAAAACCATAGCTTAGCCGTGTTTCAAACCATTGCCATCAAATTTGAGATTTGGCAACAAATTATTATTTCAGAATTTCGTTTTTAATTTTTATACCCGCTACCCATAGGGTAGAAGGGTATTATAACTTTGTGCCGGCAGGAAATGTATGTAACAGGTAGAAGGAAGCATTTCCGACCTTATAAAGTATATATATTCTTGATCAGGATCAACAGCCGAGTCGATCTAGCCATGTCCGTCTGTCCGTCTGTCCGTATGAAACACTGGATCTCAGAGACTATAAGGGATAGAGCTCTAATTTTTTTTCGACAGTATTTTTTATGCTTGCACGCAGATCAAGTTTATTTCAAATTTTTGCCACGCCCACTTCCGCCCCCGCAAATCATAAAAAAGCGTATTAAGCGTATAATTTTAAAGCTAGAGTCGCGAATTTCGATATGTATATTAAGAACTATAGTCTGTGTGATCCCTGAAAATTTGGTTGCGATCAATCAAATAAAAATTGTCGAAGTTATTAAAGAAATAATTTTGTATGGCCACAAACGGCTGCTGGCAGCATGCCTCATTTGGTTGACCAATTAGACCAACTAAATATTCTTATCCGTTCTTGGTTGTATTCGGAAAAGAATCTTATAAGATATTCGAGAAGCAATTTTAATAAATGGTACAAATTATTAGCCGATTAAATGCAATAATAACGCGTTTTTACACACATAGATACACGTGTATGTATTTTTGTATGCATGTGATTATATTACACTTGCATTTGCATTTGTCCGTTATGTTCAAAATTGTATTAACTGTTTTTTCTGGCGTTCTGACGCTTTTCTGGTTTAAGTATGGGTAGCGGGTATCTCACAGTCGAGCTCACTCGACTGTAGCTTTCTTACTTGTTTGTTTAAACTCTGCAAGGGTATACAAACTTCGGTGAGCCGAAGTTAGCTTCCTTTCTTGTTATACCCTTGCAGGGAATATTAGTTACAGTCAAAAGTTTGCAACGCAGTGAAGGAGGCATCTCCGACCCTATAAAGTATATATATTCTTGATCAGGATCAACAGCCGAGTCGATCTAGCCATATCCGTCTGTCCGTCTGTCCGTTTCTACGCAAACTAGTCCCTCAATTTTAAAGCTATATGAATGAAACTTTGCAGTTAAGCTTATATATACTCTCACTCTTACATATGTCGGAACGGGCCGGATCGGACAACTATATCATATAGCTGCCATAGGAACAATCGGAAAAATCTACGAAAAAAAATTATAACTTTGTCAGTTTTCAACATATTTTCACCAAATTTGATATTTAGCCATATTTTATTATTCCTGAATTTTGATTTTAATTTCATGAAAATCGGCTGACTATACCCTATAGCTTCCATAGGAACAATCAGGAAAATAAAAGACAAAACCATAACTTTGTCAGTTTTCAACATATTTTCACCAAATTTGATAGTTACCCATATTTTAGTATTCCTGAATTTCGATTTTAATTTCATGAAAATCGGCTGACTATACCCTATAGCTTCCATAGGAACAATCAGGAACATAAAAGAAAAAACCATAACTTTGTCAGATTTCAACATATTTTCACCAAATTTGATATTTAGCCAAATTTTAGTATTTCTGAATTTTGATTTTAATTTCATGAAAATCGGCTGACTATACCCTATAGCTTCCATAGGAACAATCAGGAAAATAAAAGAAAAATTCATAACTTTGTCAGTTTTCAACATATTTTCACCAAATTTGATATTTTTTTATTTCATGAAAATCGGCTGACTATACCCTATAGCTTCCATAGGAACAATCAGGAAAATAAAAGAAAAAATTATAACTTTGTCAGATTTCAACATATTTTCACCAAATTTGATAGTTACCCATGTTTAAGTATTCCTGAATTTCAATTTTAAATTCATGAAAATCGGCTGACTATATCCTATAGCTTCCATAGGAACAATCAGGAACATAAAAGAAAAAACCATAACTTTGTCAGATTTCAACATATTTTCACCAAATTTGATATTTAGCCAAATTTTAGTATTTCTGAATTTTGATTTTAATTTCATGAAAATCGGCTGACTATACCCTATAGCTTCCATAGGAACAATCAGGAAAATAAAAGAAAAATTCATAACTTTGTCAGTTTTCAACATATTTTCACCAAATTTGATATTTAGCCATATTTTATTATTCCTGGATTTTGATTTTAATTTGATGAAAATCGGCTGACTATATCCTATAGCTTCCATATGAACAATCAGGAAAATAAAAGAAAAATTCATAACTTTGTCAGTTTTCAACATATTTTCACCAAATTTGATAGTTACCCATATTTTAGTATTTCTGAATATTGATTTTAATTTCATAAAAATCGGCTGACTATATCCTTTAGCTTCCATAGGAACAATCAGGAAAATAAAAGAAAAAACCATAACTTTGTCAGTTTTCAACATATTTTCACCAAATTTGATATTTAGCCATATTTTATTATTCCTGAATTTTGATTTTAATTTCATGAAAATCGGCTGACTATACCCTATAGCTTCCATAGGAACAATCAGGAAAATAAAAGAAAAATTCATAACTTTGTCAGTTTTCAACATATTTTCACCAAATTTGATATTTAGCCATATTTTATTATTCCTAAATTTCGATTTTAATTTCATGAAAATCGGCTGACTATACCCAATAGCTTCCATAGGACCAATCAGGAAAATAAAAGAAAAAACCATACTTTGTCAGATTTCAACATATTTGCACCAAATTTGATATTTAGCCATATTTTAGTATTTCTGAATTTTGATTTTAATTTCATGAAAATCGGCTGACTATATCCTATAGCTTCCATAGGAACAATCAGGATTCACTACATTAAATGACTCTAAACCGAACAGACGTTGTCCTCTTATCTTGTGGTTCCAGTTAATATCACTCGATTACGTAACTCTCACATGGTTATGGGCCCAGAGCCTGTTAACTAGGAATTAAATTTAATAGAGAAGTACGTCGGCACGGTACCGCTGATTTGTGGTAGTGTTTTTCTAATAATTCGGCATAGAAGTGTGGTCAAAACAAACGAAGAATGTCGCACGGAATGATGAACATCGAAAAATTGTCGGGCGACAACTACGAAAGTTGGTCACTTCAAATGAAAAGTCTGTTAGTTACGTCCGAGATGTGGAAGTATGTTATTGGTAAGGTGGATACATCAACAATGACCGCCACAGAACAATTGTTATGGCCGAGAAATGATGAGAAGGCTTTAGCAACGATTATCATGTGTGTGAAGCCAAGTGAACAAGAAGCATGGAAAAAGTTACATGAAGTATATTTTGCCCATGGACCAGCAAGAAAAGTCAGTCTGTTTAAGCAATTGATTAAGTTTCAAATTAAAAGCACTGATAGGATATCTCCGCAAGTCACCAGATTTTGCTCGATTGCGCAGAATCTAAGCGAAATCGATGTACAAGTGCCTGAGGAATTACTCTCCATTTTACTGCTGTGTAGTTTGCCGGACGATATGGATAATTTTGTTGTTGCAATGGAATGCAGAGATCAGTTACCTACTCTAAGTCAACTGAAGGTCAAGATATTGGAAGAGGAATCACGAAGAGATTGAAAGAATAACGGAACTGAGCAAGTTTTTTCAGCGAAGGGCACAAAGAAGACAACGGATTACGATCGAAGACGAAACGTAAAGTGTTATGCATGTGGTAAGCGTGGTCACATGAGAGCGCAATGCAAAAGAGAGAGAGATGCGAATGCCGCAATGAGTGCATATATTGGAAAGTCAGGAATTGGCGACAACAATTGGATTTTGGACAGCGGCGCTTCTTCTCATATGTGCAGAGAAATGTCAGACTTCGAAACTTTGAGAGACAGCAATGAGAGCATTACGATGGCATCAGGCGATAAAGTTAAAGCACAAGGCGTAGGAGATGTAAAAATAAAATCACAATTTTGCAGTGACATTTTGCTACGCGAAGTATTATTTGTTCCGGAGTTGAACCACAATTTTTTATCTGTTGGTAAAATAATTAGTTATGGACACTCAGTAAAATTTACAAATAAAATGGCTTGTGTTATTAACGACAAAAATGTGAAATTGTTTGAGGCGAAGTTAGATGCCGGTATTTTCATGGCTAGAGTGTCGAGCAAAGGTAAACAAAAGATTTACTGTGCGCAAGCAGCGAAAAAGTCCAAATTTGAAATTTGGCACGATAGATTTGGACACCTAAACCTGAGAGATTTACAAAAAATTGCAAGCAAAAATATAGTTCGCGGATTAGAATTAAAAAGTCCAAGAGACTTTAATTGTGTAACATGTGGAACATGTAAGATTACGAGAAAGCCATTTGATCGGTTCGATAGCATATTCACAAAAGGGAAACTGGAACTGAAACATACGGATATTTGCGGCCCCACGCGAGTGGCTTCTATATCTGGTGCGAGTTATGTAATAACTTTTATCGACGATTATACGAGATATGTTTGGACATATTTCTTGCGACGAAAGTCGGAGGCGCTAAATGCCTTTAAGGCGTTTGTGGCACAGACGGAGCGACAAACGGGAGGCAAGGTGAAACGTATGCGAAGCGATAATGGTTTGGAATATGTCAATGCGGATTTTAAGGAATTTCTTCGAGATAAAGGAATTATACATCAAACTACAGCCAGCTATACGCCCCAGCAGAATGGAGTAGCTGAAAGGGCCAACCGAACTTTAGTCGAGATGGCAAGGTGTATGCTAGAAGCGGCGACTCAACCACAATTTCTGTGGGCCGAGGCAATAAATACTGCCACTTATGTACGTAACCGGACCATTACCAAGAAGCTGGATGACAAGACTCCATATGAATGTTGGTTCAATCGGAAGCCAAGTGTCAGGCATTTCAAAACGTTTGGGTGCGATAGCATCAGCCTAAACAAAAAGCCAGGTAAAGGAAAGTTTGAAACAAAAGGTCTAAAACTTATTTTTGTAGGATACTCAGAACAATCCAAGGCATACAGGCTCTACGATGTCCACAAAAGATGTATCGTCGTGTCCAGAGACGTTATTTTCCTGGAGGAGTCGTTTTCAATTGGCCGAAATAATGCAGAGAGTGTACAATGCGATAAGTCTGGTCATTCATATTTCTTCGATGGAAGCGTGCTAGGAGACGCAAGTCCGCAGGAAGACGCAAGTCCGCAGGAAGACGCAAGTCCGCAGGAAGACGCAAGTCCGCAGGAAGACGCAAATCCGCAGGAAGATGCAGATCAACGGGACCAGGATTCACAGGAGGAGAGCGTAGAAGAAGTCGCATCACCAAAATCGAGAAAACGAGGACGTCCTAGAACCCTACGTACAGGTCGGCCAGGCAGGCCACGAAAAGTATTCGTAGTTGAATCCACGGCAAATTTATTGGAAATAAACGCTGCTGATCCAAACACAGTGTCAGAGGCATTGGAGAGCACGAATAAGGACGAATGGCGAAAGGCAATGAGTATCGAATACAAAAATCTCCTAAAAAACGGAACATGGGAGCTCGTGGACCCAAGCAAGAAACACAATGTTTTAGGGTGTAAATGGGTTTTTTCCACGAAACGAAATGCCGATGGCAGCATAGAAAAGCATAAAGCTCGACTTGTAGCACAAGGATGTGGTCAAAGGAGAGATATTGATTACAAAAATACATATGCGCCGGTAGTCAGATACCCTACTATTCGGATAATTCTTGCAATTGCTGCAAAATTTGGTTTATATGTCAATCACATTGATATCGTGGCGGCGTATTTAAACGGAAGCTTACAAGAAGATGTATACATGCGACAGCCGGAGACATTTATCGATGAGACAAGACCGAATGCAATATGTAAGCTGAAAAAGTCGATTTATGGCCTTAAACAGGCAGGATACGAATGGAATCTAAAAATATCTACGATTTTGGCCGATATAGGATTTCAACAATGCTCGACAGATAGCTGCGTGTACATAGATCGAAAAACGGATGGCGATATCAATATAATTGCCCTATATGTTGACGATATGTTAGTGGCATGTTTAAACCACAGCAGAATGGCGGCGATCATTAAGCGATTGAACGAGCACATTGAAGCCGTTGACCGAGGACCCGTAAGGTATTACTTGGGATTGGAGATTGAGCGAGACGGCTTGACAGGAGACATATCTATTCACCAGCATCGGTATACTCAGAGTTTGTTATCAGAATGGCAGATGGACCAGTGTAAAGCGGCACCCACACCATTTGCAACGGGAACTACATTGGAAAAATGCACGAACGAGAACTGCAGTCAGAAACTACCAGAAACCGAATATCAGTCGCTAATTGGAGCTCTAAACTATTTGTCTATGGTATCGCGGCCAGACATAACTCACACGGTATCGAAGTTGTCGCAGTATAACAACCACCTGCACAAGGAACAAGTTATAGCTGCAAAACGCGTACTAAGATACTTAAAAGGCTTTCCTAAAGGTATCACTAAATATCGTTATAATTTTAACAATCTTGTTTGTTACACAGATGCGGACTGGGGAGCAGAATCATCTGATCGTAAGTCATACAGCGGCTATGTACTCATGGTAGGAGATGCACCAGTGGCTTGGGAATCTAAAAAGCAGAGCGTCGTGGCCCTTAGTTCGATGGAGGCCGAGTATATTGCTATGTGTCAGGGGACTAAGGAGATTGCTTTCCAGCGAAGTCTTCTCAAAGAAATGGGTTTTTTGGATCTCGTCAAAGAAGCAACTACTTTGAGGTCCGACAACCAAGCTGCAATTGCCATTGCCAGCAACCCAATGGTGCATAAGCGAAGTAAACACATCGACATCCGATTTCATTACGTCCGAGAACAAGTCCAAAATAAGGAGATCACGATTGACTATGTTTCTACATCGGATAACGTTGCAGATGTATTTACGAAGGCTTTATCTAAAGAGAAACACTTAAAATTTTGTAAATTAATGAAGTTGTATTTTTGAATTTATACATTCGAGTTGAGCCGGAGTTTGTTAGCCATGTGCCATGTTCATGTCAACTAGAATGTAACAGCTGATAGAGCTTTTCTGTATAACTCTCTTGTATTAGTCTTAAGCTTTATCTGATTCACTACATTAAATGACTCTAAACCGAACAGACGTTGTCCTCTTATCTTGTGGTTCCAGTTAATATCACTCGATTACGTAACTCTCACACAAACTTCTGACTGAAATTATAATACCATCAAACCATCAAATTTGAGATTTGGCAACTAATTATTATTTCAGAATTTCGCTTTTAATTTTTTGCTTAAATTCTGCAAGGGTATACAAACTTCGGTGTGCCGAAGTTAGCTTCCTTTCTTGTTTTGAATTGATGTTTCATTGACTTAGTGACATTATTTTATTTTATATGAGCTTTGTATATGAATTGATCGAAACCCGAAAGATGAAACTAAAGCCTTTGTATAGAGTAAAGAATATTACCTCTTCCTAATGCAGGTTCAGTGCACCTCTCGTTTACCAGATGAAGCTAACTCTTCCTATAAGGTGTCTAAAAGGTCGATACCTTGACGGTCCCAGGTGAATCTCGACAATGACTCACGTAATTCTTAGCGACGTAAAGAAAACGTGTTGCGTCCTCACTGCTCTGGTATTACTTCATTTTGAGTTCTATGCATAACCAAAAGCGCCCCTTTTAAGCTGATAACGGTATCGACTTATGTTTAAGTTTATACTTTTGCATATTGTTTATCTTGCTGCTTCGTTTACTCGCCGGGCACTGCGGCTACGTTTGGTTATTCTCCTTTTCACAGTTTTCTTTGAGTTCATCAAACAGCTTTTTGATTTCAAAATGAGAACAGCAAAGTATAAAACAACCACCACCCCTCCCGTGACGACGCCCCTCCTTAAACTTCAGCGTTTTCGTGCTTTTTTTTTATGTCCTTGCGCGAGTGTTTGCGGTGTTGGTGACTCAACCTTCTTAAAATAAGCACGCAACGTGGTGTCGCCGTTTCACAAAAATTCAATAAAAGTCCTTAGAAAGTTAAATTCAGTTTGTTTACATGAAAACTTTGGGACAATAAACATTAAATTAGCATATCTCGTTCAACATTTTATTTACTAAATGAGATTAGATCTAATCAAAATCTTACACTCGTTTCCATTCTGATGCTGGCCTAACTGTTTTTCTTACGAATTTTACTGTAAAAGCAATCTCGTTGAGACCAAAATAAGTTTGCTAACAAATAAATTATCTAATACAAAAAGTGTATTCCACTTTAACGATTTCTCCCCTAAGGACAGGGGCATTTTAAAATGTTAATATTATCAAATGTTTAATATTATCAAAATCCTGTAAGTAACTGTTAAAGAATACCTCTTTTTTTGTATTTTTTTTATTGTATTTTTTGTAGACAATCAAGGTGAAATGGCGGTGTAGTTGTTATTGTACACAACTACACCGCCATTTCACCTTGATGTATGTACATGTATTGATGCAAAAAACGCGTGATCGAATTTGTTTTAACTTTAAAACAAGAAAGGAAGCTAACTTCGGCTCACCGACGCTTGTATACCCTTGCAGATTGTAATTTAATAAAAAAAAAAACAGAATTCTAAAATAATAATAAATGGAAAAATCTAAAATTGAATTGTTGAAAACTGACATAGCTATAATTTGTTTGCGTATAATAGGACAGAAGGACGGACATGGCTAAATATAAGAATATATGTACATATTTATATACTTTACAGAGTGGGAAATATCTCAGCCACTGCGTTGCAAATTTCTGACTTAATTATAATAACCCGCAAGAATATACAAATATAACCAAAATTTTCGTAAGACAGCTTTTTGTTTGGTTTTCTGTTTGAATTTAATCTGATAAATTTTATTTCTGTAATTTTAGTCTTATATTAGGAATTTATTAAATCTTAAATTACATGTTTTTATCAGTGTAGAAAATTTGTTAAATTTGAAAAACTTGAAATGGAAAAATAGTTTGTTCTCTTCACCTATAAAAACATAATATTATTTGGCGTGGGTTTCGTCTTACCCTTTCCAAATTAGTTTAGGGAGTGAGTATTGAAACCCTGGCCTAGAGAGTCAAAGGGCAGTTCCTCCTCCAATTTCCTTGAACCCGGAGAGTGGAGTTCGGCTAACAAATGTTAAGTTGAACGCCGTTAACTACAAAATTAACTTTGCTGTTCGCTTCGTTCCGTTTTTCTGCTAACGTTCCTCCGCAGATGCAGCTGCGTTGGCGGCAATGGAATCACAATGCCTAATCAATGAGACCTTATTAAATTTTATACGTGATCGGTGTAGTTTGTAACGCACGGCAGCAGAGGATGGAGCACAGTAGTTGCCTATCCCCTAAGTGCTGGGTGGTAGGTAAGTATCCAAAGGTTAAACCACCAACTATTTAATATGCAGGAGCAGACACTTGCAACTGTGCAACGGCAGCCTCAGATGTCTCTTATTCGCCCGCTAAAAGGGCATTTCCGGTTTCAGACGAAACCGCATTTAATTTGCAACTTAATTAGTTTGATATGCCAGAACCCGAACCCGAACCAATTTTCGCATTCTTTATTCGAATTTCGAACCCTCAACAGTGCGGGTTTTTTATAACACAAGGATCATGAATGTATATCTTTAAATATCAAGGTAGAATTTGTATGCATAACTTCTTTCTAATGCCCCATGAATCGATACATATCTCCGTAATGGCGGCAGAATGAATTCTATTTTTAAAATTTTTTTTATACCCTTGCAGGGTATATTAGTTTCAGTCAAAAGTTTGCAACGCAGTGAAGGAAGCATCTCCGACCCTATAAAGTATATATATTCTAGATCAGGATCAACAGCCGAGTCGATCTCGCCATGTCCGTCTGTCCGTTTCTACGCAAACTAGTCCCTCAGTTTTAAAGCTATCTGAATGAAACTTTGCACTCGTACATATGTCGGAACGGGCCGAATCGGATGACTATATCATATAGTTGCCATAGGAACAATCGGAAAAATCTACGAAAAAGAATTATAACTTTGTCAGTTTTCAACCAATATTCACCAAATTTGATATTTGCCTATTTAGTATTATTTCCGAATTTCGGTTTTAATTTCATGAAAATCGGCTGACTATATCCTATAGCTTCCATAGGAACAATCAGGAAAATAAAAGAAAAAACCATAACTTTGTCAGTTTTCAGCATATTTTCACCAAATTTGATATTTAGCCATATTTTATTATTCCTGAATTTCGATTTTAATTTCATGAAAATCTGCTGACTATAGCTTCCTTTTTCCTTTTCAACCAATTTTCACCAAATTTGATATTTGCCCATTTAGTATTATTTCCGAATTTCGGTTTTAATTTCATGAAAATCGGCTGACTATATCCTATAGCTTCCATAGGAACAATCAGGAAAATAAAAAAAACCATAGCTTAGCCGTGTTTCAAACCATTGCCATCAAATTTGAGATTTGGCAACAAATTATTATTTCAGAATTTCGTTTTTAATTTTTTGTTTAAACTCTGCAAGGGTATACAAACTTCGGTGAGCCGAAGTTAGCTTCCTTTCTTGTTTAAATTTAATACTAAACCTATTTACCGAATGTAAACCATAAATTCTTTAAAGCTATTCCAGTATCTGTTTTTTCACAGCAAGAATTTTTTTTATTTTCGGATGCAAGTCCCAAATTGTTTAAAGTGCAACTACTAACCTGCAGAGTTCCTGTTTCTGAACACAATTGTTGAAACGCCAAGTCGTAGTATTGCGGTCGATAAGTAGCTGACTCGCAGGTGGCTCCAATCGGTTCAAGGCTATGGTTATGTCAAATCATAATGCTGATGGTAACTGTTATGGAGAATTCGGTTACCAGCCAGATGAGCTATCGTAATATTCTCCTATACTATTCTATTATACATTTAAAGTAATGGAAATCAGAACGAGTGTGGCCCGCGGGCTTATAAGTCAATGCGTCCGACGCGCTGTGAACGATGTCCTCACGGAGCCTTAATGGATTTCACACGTGATAAGATCTCTCGCTTAAGCAGACAATTTACATTTTCGACATTGCTATTCTCGGGGAGCCATTTCCGGCCGCAGGTCCAGCTAGCAGTGTTTGGCATATTTTTTTTCACGGGCCTTCCTTCGCTTGACGGACATATTTCAACCGTCGACTCCAGAGAATACTGAGGAATTGGCAGGCTTTAAATTAATCGCACCCTTCAGCTTGTCGGGTGGCGCACGTTTGAATTAAACGACCGCTGCACAGTGGTTTCCCCCAAGGCCCAAAAAAAATAAAAAATTGTAAATTATAGCTAAAAATTGGTCCGACCTGTCTTCTAAAAGCTCAAACTTTATTAATATAACGGAATTTTTGCTTTGCTCGAGCTTGCCTTTTCAAGAATAACTCTTAAACATAGAGCAACAAAATTCAATTGGCTTTGCAGTGCGCAGCGGTGTGTCTTTGAAGTTTAAAATATTATACCAATTTTAAAACACTTAAAGTGAAATATGAAATTATTTAATACTTTAAAGAAATGTATTGAGTATTTAAATTAAACATATTTACGTACTCAGAGTGTTCCGTTTATTTTTTATAATTATTTTAATGTGGGTCCAATTTTGGTTAAAATTTAAAAGAAAACTAAAAGTTTACTCCGACTTTTAGTTGTGAAGCTAATTGAAGCTAATAATGAAACCTATATAAAACCTAGTTTTTGCTAGCCGCTGAGTAGCATTTAAAAGTACAACGCGTTCTCGCCTTAAAATGTTGATATGCGGCTGAGAAGAAGGGGTATAACTTAAGAAGTTTATGGAAATTGAAAGTATTCTTTTTAGAATTTTGGAAAAAATTAAAAAATTTTATCTCCACTAAAAGTATTTTTGGCCGCTCACTCCATACAAGCCGGACCATCCTTTGTATGGGAGCTATAGGATATAGTTTTCCGATTTTACCCAAAATTGGTAGGGATATATAAAATTACACAAAAAACATAATCTGTCATATTGGTTATGATATCTTGAAAAACCAAAAAGGATTTTCCTACTAGATATCGTTTTTAAACCGATCGTTTCTATGGCAGCATGACATAGACAAGCTATTAACCCAATTTTTTTACAGTATACTTATATTATTTTTTTAGATTTTTGGTGTTAATTTCATACAGATATGACCACTAGAAGTATTTATGGCCGCGTCTCCATACAAGCGGAACCACTGTGCGCTGCTCGAATACGCTGCCGACCTTCGCCCAGACGTCAGCGCCTGGCAGTGCCCACCTGACAGTGACGTTGACTCGTTGACTGACATTAAATGCGAGCACCTATCAGAGTTTGCAAATTCATTCCAGATGTAAACATTCTCATTGGAAGCCATTTCACACAAATTTCACGTCTGTTTACTCAAAACAGCAACTGGGGCTATCGTGGGACGATGGCGCTGGCAGTTGACAGTTCGCTTGTAATATATTTTGGCATTTACTGTTGCAAAGGGGAAGTTAGGCTCATTCCAGTCCATATGGAATGGCAAATGACCTTAGCAGCGGTGTATCCTTTCATATTTCGCCTGATCTTAGGAAATCAATGCAAACCGGAAAATATAACCCTGTTTTATAATTCATTTGCTCCATGAAATTAGAGTCAGCTCCAACAGCTGAACAGACCAATATCCTGTTGTCTTCTTCAATCCGAACCATCGGATCTATATCTACATATATAAATTACAATGATACAATGATACAAGGGGCACAATAACTGGTGCAAGATTTCGAAGTTTGCTCTATGCTGGCTTCATTTTGCTATGTCTAAATTCCGTACAACATTATTGGTTCTATTCAGAACAACAAAGAAAAAACTTGTCAAAATGCTTGAAAGCACTTAAAACTTTTACTCAGATTGTTGTTTGTTTATAGTTGCGGCATTAGGCAATTTTTCCACAATATTTGCTACAAGGAAGTCCTCCTGACTTGTCCACAGTTGCCACTGGATACTTGGCAAAGTCCGATTCACTATTGCAGCTCGAGTCAACCCACCCACAGTGGTTCCGCTTGTATGGAGACGCGGCCATAAATACTTCTAGTGGTCATATCTGTATGAAATTAACACCAAAAATCTAAAAAAATAATATAAGTATACTGTAAAAAAATTGGGTTAATAGCTTGTCTATGTCATGCTGCCATAGAAACGATCGGTTTAAAAACGATATCTAGTAGGAAAATCCTTTTTGGTTTTTCAAGATATCATAACCATGGTAGAATTAGACAAGGTAGTCCATTCGACCTGTCAAAGTCATTCGGTTTTGGTCCCCTATTTCAGTTCAGGCCTGCTTGTCGAACTGAAAGGTTGTGTACGGACGATTTTTAAATTTTTTTAACTTTAACCCTTAAGTGGCCAAGCAAACAAAAAATGTCCTTTTGCAAAAGAGTCGACATTTACATACGTAGATGAGGTTTCGTATGGAGGACTGATGAAACCTTCATCAACATTAAAATACAAAATAAAACAACTTGAATGCATATTTGTAAATATTGTTAAGGACACATTTAAAATAACAACAAATTTAAAACAGACATTGTTAAACGCCGCTGAGCAGGTCGATATTAGTGTAAATATAAAAAAATTTATTTTAAGACACGTATATACTTTAGAATTAGGAGCTTGAACAAGAGAATGGCTGTCAGACAACAAAAACAAAGAATTATGTCTAATTCAAAACTAATTAAAATAAAATTATAAACTCTGCAACTCTTGTTATAACTAAGGAAACTTTTAGCCCCCTGCACCGTGTAAGGGTTAATGAAGCCCTAGTAGGCGTTTCACTGACACTTACTATTTAATGCTATCTCACTCGCACTTATAGCAAGGGACTATGATTTTTCCGAGTGGACTACCTTGTATAATTCTACCATGATCATAACCAATATGACAGATTATGTTTTTTGTGTAATTTTATATATCCCTGCCAATTTTGGGTAAAATCGGAAAACTATATCCTATAGCTCCCATACAAAGGATGGTCCGGCTTGTATGGAGTGAGCGGCCAAAAATACTTTTAGTGGAGATAACAATTTTTAATTTTTTTCAAAATTCTAAAAAGAATATAATAAATTAAGGAAATAAAAAAAACTTTCAATTTCCATAAACTTCTTAAGTTATACCCCTTATTCTCAGCCGCATATCAACATTTTAAGGCGAGAACGCGTTATACTTTTTAATGCTACTCAGCGGCTAGCAAAAACAAGCAGCTGAAATTTTCACTACATAATCTGTAAATATCAGTTAATATTTTTTTATAGGTTTCATTATTAGCTTCGATTAGCTTCACAACTAAAAGTCAAAGTAAACTTTTAGTTTTCTTTTAAATTTTCAACAAAATTGGACCCACATCAAAATAATTATAAAAAATAAACGGAACACGGTGAGTACGTAAATATATTTAATTTAAATAGTCTATTTCTTTCTTTGAAATATTAAAGCTTCTAGAAGACAGGTCTGACCAATTTTTAGCTATAATTAAAAAAAATTTTTTTTTTTTACCTTGGGGGGAACCACTGTGCCACGGTGGTCTCCCGGTGCGCCTATTTCGCACTTTTCTTTTCGTAGAGCAAGCGATAAAAAAATGGGGTGGAGATAAAACAAGTTGTTTGCCAACCCTGCTAAGTTTGCCATATACCCAGCCTGAGCATCCTGCTAACAGGGGTATTGGGATTGAATAGTAAGAAAAATGTTATTGCTCTTTGTGACAAATAAGCAGCAGCTGCAGATGGAAAAAAGTACAAGCCAAAAAGTATGAATAACTTAATAAAACGTCCAATTACGTTATTTGAAAATTAATAAATTCTTATTGTCAAACAAGCAACAAAAATATTAAACTTTTACATAAATGGACATCAGATTAAAGCTCATTTTACGCCCAGTGCCCAATAACGTGTGTACATACATCGATATTGGAAACGGTATGAAAAAGACAGAAAGTATCATTCTTTAAATAATTAGTGATCAGATCAATATCTAATTGTCTATAGAGATATATGTATATATATGTACGTATAAATAAAACGTCATAAATCTAAAAATATGATACTGAATTCATCCAAACATATATTCTAATCAATTATAGTTTTTCCAAATACCGACTCAAATGGATTTATGAAAAAATTACCCAGCAGTATATCAGATATTGACAAAGGCTTATGGTGGGTTAGTTGGGCACTTGTCATTTGCACCCTCCCACGATGACAAAATATAAAATTTAATTTATAGTGCTTTACCAAACGAGTTGGCAGTGTATGCAGACCTACACAGTACATTAGTTTTTGGAGAGCGCAGAAGGTGGAGCATTGTTTTTTGGTGTCCGAGCCAAGAATTTTAAAAAATTCAAAGAACGTCACTTTTTCAGGCGAAAGCTGCCGATGGGGCAAAATGTGTAGAAATACATATAAAGTCCAGTCAGAAAATTTGATATATGGATTTTAACGCACATCAATAAAGATTTATGTCTTCTTGGAAGCCCGTACCCAGGCCAAGTCATAAATGTGGGTGGGCGTACAGAGGCAGTGGCAACGTTCACAGCCAAAACAATTTTCATTCGAGATACATACACACTTATTTTTGATGAGACTCCTTTCATATGAATTGGGATTTCAGCAAACGGTGGCAACAATATTCCAGCCAAAGAATCAGATTTAGGTAATTTACAGAAAAATGCGTCGAGTCACCTTTTTAAATAAGAACTAGGGCGCAGGCAAAAAAGACATTAAGAGAATTGCTAATTCCCAGCTGCCGTAGATGCTTGATTAGAAATTTCCTTCGCAGTATTGTCTTTCCCTGCATTGACGTCTGGTCGCGCTGATTAGCAAACGATGATGATTAAAAAAGCGCCGAAATTACAAGCTGGACAATATTCGGCCTGAGCTGTATGCCCCTGCTCCACATTCCACAGTGGTTGATTGTTAATCTGGCAAGTAATAAATAATACAGTAGAACGCAAATTAAATATCCTAATATTAGTTTTCTTATTATACAAAGGGTATTATAATTTTAGTCAACATTTGGCCACTTAATATTATTTCAGAATTTCGGTTTTAATTTCATGAAAATCGGACAACTAAATCCTATAGCTGCCGTAGGAAAAATCAAGGAAATAAAAGAAATGATTAATTAGGGATTTTGCAACTTCTTATTATCCCAGAATTTCGGATTTAATTTTTTGATTTAATTCTGCAAGGGTATGCAAACTTCGGTTAGCCGAAGTTAGCTTTCTTTCTTTTTATTTTTACAATTAAATTGAAATCTTCAAGGGTGTACAACTTCGACGAGACGAAGTTAGTTTCCTTTCTTGTTGTTTATAAACCAAGTACATATTAACATTATTTTTTGTCCAATATTAAAAAAAAAATTTTTAATGCTAATCACAATCTCTATGTTTCTACGAAAGCTTACCATTTTTATACCCGCTACCCATAGGGTAGAAGGGTATTATAACTTAGTGCCGGCAGGAAATGTATGTAACAGGTAGAAGGAAGCAATTCCGACCACGTAATGTATATATATTCTTGATCAGGATCAACAGCCGAGTCGATCTAGCCATGTCCGTCTGTCTGTCTGTCTGTCTGTCTGTCTGTCTGTCTGTCTGTCTGTCTGTCTGTCTGTCTGTCCGTCTGTCCGTATGAAACACTGGATCTCAGAGACTATAAGAGATAGAGCTCTAATTTTTTTTCGACAGTATTTCTTATGCTTGCACGCAGATCAAGTTTGTTTCAAATTTTTACCACGCCCACTTCCGCCCCCGCAAATCATAAAAAAGCGTATTAAGCGTATAATTTTAAAGCTAGAGAGCTATAGAGAATTTCGGTATGTGTATTAAGAACTATAGTCTGTGTGATCCCTGAAAATTTGGTTGCGATCAGATAAAAATTGTCGAAGTTATTAAAGAAATAATTTTGTATGGCCACAAACGGCTGCTGCCAACATGCCTCATTTGGTTGACCAATTAGACCAACTAAATATTCTTATCCGTTCTTGGTTGTGTTCGGAAAAGAATCTTATAAGATATTCGAGAAGCAATTTTAATAAATGGTAATAATTATTAGCCGCTTAAACGCAATAATAACGCGTTTTTACACACATAGACACATGTGTATGCATTTTTATATGCATGTGATTATATTACACTTGCATTTGCATTTGTCCGTTATGTTCAAAATTGTATTAACTGTTTTTTCTGGCGTCCTGACGCTTTTCAGGTTTAAGTATGGGTAGCGGGTATCTCACAGTCGAGCTCACTCGATTGTAGCTTTTTTACTTGTTAATTTTGTCGTAATTGCATGCCAAAGCGAACACTGTGCATCCGCATCCTCTTCTCGACATAGCATTAATTTCGGGGCACGTTCAGCTGTTTGATTTTGAGGAATTTTTTCATAATTAGAAGTCAGTAAAATTGTCGTGAATTGCATATTTTCAAACTAATTGAAATGCTGCGTCGCGGCATGTAGTGGAGAAGAGACTGCGAGAACGCTTCAAATGATGATGCTGCTGAAAAAATACCCTTATTTTTCAGCAAGAAATAAAAAAGGAAACCCGACGTTTATATTTCTGCACATACATATGTATGTATGTACTTCGAAAGATTTCTTCAGCCCCTTCAGTACCAGAATTCCTTTCACGGCCTTTTCCTCGCGGCCTGTTCGAAAAACAAAAACAAATTGTATGGGCTTCGTGGACTGAAGTAAAAGAAGTAGCCAAACAAAGCCCGTGAAACGTACTTTACATTAATTTTAATTTTAATTTTATATTAATAAAAGTATAAAATTTAAATACAAAATAGGAATATATTAATCTGGGATTCCAGGGACTTTCTATAGGTTTTCTTTTGTGATTCCTCTGGGATTCTTAACTGAATTCCTAGCTGATTCCGCATGGATTCCCGGTGGAATTTACTTCGAAATTCTACGTGAATTCCTGGCAGGATTCCTCGATAATTCCCCGGGGAGTTCGAATTCCCGGCTGCAGCCCTATTTTGAAATTTTTTGTATGAAAATTCCCGGGGTCTTCCTCAGGGATTCCCGGTTTGTCCTTCATGATTCCTGGAGGAATCCTGTCGGAATGGTACTGAAGGGTATGTATGTATATTGAATAAGCAGTTTATCCAGTTTATGCGACACACACAAATTCAAGCTTTTCAATTAGCAGCGATGCCAGAGATTTCCCAGCTGATAAAAGCCCCATTACCCAGCAGACAAAGTGCGGACATAAATCGGATGGATCGGAAAAATGTCCGCAAAAGATATTAAAAACGGACATAGAATCGGATATTCCGCATTATGCTCGCTAAATGCTCAAAAACGTACACTAAAACGAAGGGAAATCGGAACTATGCCGTCCTTCGTAAACGGGGCGAAATAGTTTCGTTAGCGGACACTAAAACGTACAGTGAGCGGACATATTGCGGATTTATCGCCTATGTTCGCCAAATTATCAAAACTTGGCCCGAAATCGGACGGAAAACGGACAAGTTATCGGACCCGTGCAAGTGTCGCAAATGTCCCGCTGGCGGACACAGAAACTTACAGGAGGCGAAACAAAGTCGAAACAAAATGCAATGGTTCCTTTCGATATATGAGTTAGCTTTGCCTTAGTAGCTGAGTTGGTAAGCGGACAGACTGCGAATTTCGGGACTCGGGTTCAAATCCCGCACGCAAAAATGAAAGTAAGCTTTTATTTGGGTTTTATTTCCTAGTCATATGATTTAATAACAATTTATATCTTTATAATTACAGATTTAAATAACATATATTCTTTCAGACCGTAGCTTAGGTGAAACTTAGTTAAGTTGAAGTCAAATTTGGGATTTATACGAACTTTAATAAGTAGTTTACTTCAAGAGTTAAAGGAATAATTAGGACTGAATTTAATTAATTAACTTTATGCAATTTATCTGCTAAGCTTAATTTGTTTTATTAAGTCTTATCATTTTCACGAGGGCATCGCGACCGAATTTTAATATATCGACGCCTGAATTCATAATTTAGTTTTATGTTTTGAAGAACGCATGAAATACATACATGAATACGCCTTTTTCCAATTCAAAAGCTCAAAAATAGATGCCCTTTTAATATCGGCCACTTAGCTATGTATACATATGTATGTATGTATGTACATATATATATATATATATATATTTATAAAAGAAACACATGAGAAGTAGTTTTATTACTTATGGCAGCCGAATGTTTGCAAAAGTGCTCATCCCAATGAGCTGCTCATAAATCGGCACATAAGCTCTCTCTTTCCCGACAAATCCTCCAGCGCTGGTAAAATATTTAAAGTATTTGCAAACACTTTCTGGCTTTAAGTATGTATGTACATATATACATACTCATGAATGCCTACCAAGATCGAAAGTATTTATTTGCAGCGGCCACAATTATATGGCTGCATCCGTGCATAGCGCCCTGTTGGAAGTTGAGTGAGTGTGCCGCTGTGAGTCTGCAGCAACCGGCTAGGAGCATGTACATATGTACTACATACATACATACATACTTAGGTATTTATGGACAAGGGTACACCGTCAATAACAGCACATTTTATTGGCAATGCTGTGACTCGTAAAGAAAAACAAACCCATCCACTCCTAGTCCTCAGTCTTCTCGCAGCGGCGGCCATTTAATAATTTAACCACTACTATTTAGTTTCCGTTTCCACAAAATGCCATTGCGTTAACGCCGTGAATGTAATAAATATTCCTTTTGGGCCAATGTTCACGTGACTCACTGACAGCGGCGACCCTGCTCGGATCAGATGGCGGGTGCCCGGCCCGATGACTGTTTCATATGCATGTATAGGGCTAAAACAAATCCCATAATGTTCCCTCATAAATATTTCATTTTATTGCTCAACCTCAAAAAAGGGATACACCGTCTTAAGCGCTGGCGAAGGCAAAAATGGTTCATAAATTACGGCTGACACCCTAGGTATTTTCCATTTCGGGATTCCTTCTCACTGCTAAATATGTGGTTATGTATATGGAGTGGGAATCATCAAGCAGTTGCAGGTTCTGCCAAATTTCTCCTAATATTCTCGATATCGACACTACTGTTGAGTAACACTGATTTTTCTGTTACTTAATTTAAATATAACTTTTCAATTTTCGTCTTCCTTTCAAATTTGATGTTCTCACTAGAAAAAGTTGGGTTTCGAATTATTCATTAATCCTTACCAAGTCTTTTTAGACAAGCGCGAAGACAGAACGGTTTTCTTATACATACATACATACATACATATGCACATTTCATTCAACTGGAAAATGGAATCATATGACAAACTATTTAAAAGATCAAATATGTATAAGCTGATCATTTAAATGTGACAAACCTAATCGGCATTGGAATTAATGGAGAAGAAGCTGTGTTTGGGAAAAAAAAAATTTCTTAAATTTCGATTAACAGAGGACGTTCCTATGGCTGCCTAAACTAAATGCAATTCAACAACAATTTTGATGAGTGGGACATCTAAAACTCCATTTCGAAATGTCTCACACTTATCCACCTCGTTATTGTGGATATAAAGCAGAGACATTGTTCTAATTGCACAGCGTCAAACACCAGCGATACCCAATTTTTCTCCAGTATTTATTGAAAGACATAATTTTAGAAAACAAATTATTTCAGTTAGAATCTGTGGAACCCTTAAGACTTGTAAGGAACCTTAACGAGCTGTTATACTTTCATTTGCAACCAATTGTGGTACTACAGCAATTGGCAAAGGCAAATGGTCAATGCTTATGCGAATTAAATTAATGCCTGTGGAATGCATAAATTTTGGTTGCCCAAATCCAATCTTTCTCGTGTAACGTCGAACATTTAAATATATTCAAAACCCAGAAATGAAGCTAAAGCAGACTATAAATTAAATCAAAAATAAAAAACAAAATTCTGAAATAATAAAAAGTGGTCAAGCTCCATATTTTATAAACATATGTTGAAAAACAGCAAAGTTAGGGTTTTTTCACTTATTTTCCTTATTGAATGCCAAAAGTGTTGCTAGGCAGCCACGCCAAGGATAAGATATAGTCGTCTGATTTTCATAAAATTAAAACCGAAATTCAGGAATATTAAAATATGGTTAACTCTCAAATTTTAATGAAAATCTTTTGAAAAACTGGAGAGTTATGGTTTTTTCTTTTATTTTCCTGATTGTTGCTATGGAAGCTAAAGCATATACATAGTAGTCCAATTTTCATGAAATTCAAAGAATTCAAGAATTATAGAATATGACTAAATCTCATGTTTGATGAAAATGTGTTGAAAACTGACAAAGCTAAAATGTTTTTTCTTAAAATGTTCCGATTGTTCCTATGGCTGCTATATGATACATATAGTCGTCTGATCCGGCCCGTTCCGACTTAAGTCGTGTGAGAGAATGTAGAAGACTAACTACTAAGTTTCATTCAGATAGCTTTAAAACTGAGGGACTAGTTTGCGTATAATCGGACAGACGGACATGGCTAGATCGACTTGGCTGTTGATCCTGATCAAGAATACCCGCTACCCATAGGGTAGAAGGCTATTATAACTTTGTACCTGCAGGAAATGTATGTAACAGGTAAAAGGAAGCATTTCCGACCCTATAAAGTATATATATTCTTGATCAGGATCAACAGCCGAGTCGATCTAGCCATGTCCGTCTGTCTGTCTGTCTGTCCGTATGAAACACTGGATCTCAGAGACTATAAAAGATAGAGCTCTAATTTTTTTTCGACAGTATTTCTTATGCTTGCACGCAGATCAAGTTTATTTCAAATTTTTACCACTACCACTTCCGCCCCCGCGAATCATAAAAAAACGTATTAAGCGTATAATTTTAAAGCTAGAGTCGCGAATTTCGGTATGTATATTAAGAACTATAGTGAAAATTTGGTTGCGATCAAATAAAAATTGTCGAAGTTATTAAAGAAATAATTTTGTATGGCCACAAACGGCTGCTGACAGCAGGCTTCCTTTGGCTGACCAATTAGACCAACTAAATATTATTATCAGTTCTTGGTTGTGTTCGGAAAAGAATCTTATAAGATATTCGAGAAGCAATTTTAATAAATGGTAATAATTATTAGCCGCTTGAATGCAATAATGACGCGTTTTTACACGCATAGATACATGTGCATGTATTTTTGTATGCATATGATTATATTACACTTGCATTTGCATTTGTCCGTTATGTCCAAAATAGTATTAACTGGTTTTTCTGGCGTCCTGACGCTTTTCTGGTTTAAGTATGGGTAGCGGGTATCTCACAGTCGAGCTCACTCGACTGCAGCTTTCTTACTTGTTAAACATATTTTCATTAAATTTAAGATTTGTCCATTATTTATAATTTTAAAATTTCGGTCGATTTTTTTATAATTTTATTTCAATCTGCAAGGGTATATAAACTTCGGCGAACCGAAGTGAACTAATCATCTCTGAGAATCATAACTGACTCTTATCTACAAAAAACACATTAAAAAAAGGGAACACATCACAAAGGAACACACTTCTATATTTTGCGTATTCTTTTTAAATTCGTCTGGGAGTGGGCAAGCCGGTGGGTAACCTTGAAATAGTGAGTTATTTGTAGCTAGCTCCAGTCTTGGATTTCGTCTATTGATCTGTATAAGCAGAGACCGAGTTAATATTTATTTTGTGACCCAGCTCATTCTTAAAGAAAGAAACCGGTTGTTATGCTAATCGCCTCGCATCGAGTCGGAAACCCACTAGAGTGACTGCGGTCTACAGAGCTGGCCATTACCGCTATTAGCAACGTGCGACTAGCTTTGAAACACTTCCGCGACGAAAACGCTGGTGCAAATTGAAAGGAAACCTTCACAAACGCAACAGTTATTATAGTTAGCTTTAAATTGTTGACGCGAAGTTTTTTAATAGCAGTTGCTAATTTAAACAAGATGTTTTTGGCAATTTAAGCTGAGGCAAGAGAAGCGGGCAAGTAATATGCATTCACTGTGTTAGTTATAGTGCTGGACAAGGGTGTCTGATAGGTATAACCTGGGGCTGCCCTCGTCGTGGTGGGGATTTCTGGAGTCCCCGTGGTGCTCTTGACTGGGATCACTGGCGTCGTGCTTGTCGAGACTGGCGGCTCGGGATGTACTGTGGGCTTCGGCGTTTCGACAGCACCTTCTGTGGTTGTCGGGTGGATGGTTTGAGTAGAGCTTTCATCCGGATAATAGTCTGTGTTTACCTCAGTGGTGGAGTGTGTAACCGCCCTTTCTGTCGTGCTTGTGGTGCTGGAAAAGGTGACGAACTTACTGAAGCCGAGCCCAAAGCCACCGCCCGAGGACTTCGCCTGCAGCACGCTGTTGAGCAGTTGAATCTTGGTGGAAATGAAACTGGATATCAGCTGTGTGTTGACGGGTGAGGCCGTCGGTGTACTACTAGGCAAGTAGCCTGCGGAAGAACGTGAAATATTAGTTTGCAGAAGAGGAGATCAACCGGCAGCTGGCATACCACTGCTGGGCGCAAAAACTTTGATGAAAATCGGCTTTCCGTATGCCATGGTCGCTATGCTGCAGCCTAACAGAGCCAGAATCGAAATAGTTCTAAGCATGGTGTCGGCTTCTACGTATTGACTGGCCGGCGCGAAATAACGCTCACTTTTATAGCCATCGCTGGGAAGATGGCTCAGATGATTTTGATGTCATTTTATTATTGCCGAGCGCCGAAGCTTTGAGCTACGAGCTCTACGCTCCGACACTAGATCTTGAGATGTAAGCAAACAAGATTCTAGTGTCTCTGGATGAGACCGCTGGTGTCATGAAGTGTCAAAAAAGCTTGCGACCTCGCGTTGTAGTCATATGAATTGTAGATATTACTAACATTAGGAACATTCCCAAAAGTAAAAAAAGTACTAGGTATTTAATAGTCGAATCACCCAACAATTACGTTTCTACACATTGTTTGCCAATGTTACACAAATGAATTAGAACAAGTTGTATTTCATTGTCCTTGTGTATATTCGATCTTAACCCAACACGAAGTGTCATTAAGCAAAACATCTAACTTAAAAATAAAATCTCGCTATAAGCCGAAAACAACCTTGCATAAAATGGTTATAGACCTATAAAAAATTGTAATATCTTTAACACAGGCCAACAAGAAAAAGTACGGAGAGTAAAACCTTCAGATTGTGGATATGTGAACTATTTGCCTTCCCAGTATTCCATTATATTCTCATGCAGTCCAATTTGCTTAGGGAAGTATGTGTGGATTTCCGTCAAGGTCAACTTCAACTCAGGATCATCATCGTCATCGGATTCCTCATTTTCCGAGTTCACCTCAATCGAGCTAAGGATATCCTTCAGAGAACATGTGCTCTGGGATGCTTCATCAATCTGACTTAACGACTGACTTTGGCTTTCAGAGGAAACTTCCAGTTCCTTTTCCATTATGCTGTCCTAAAAATAAATATTAACAAGAAAGGAAGCTAACTTCGGCTCACCGAAGTTTGTATACCCTTGCAGATTACAAATTAAATCAAACAAGAAAGGAAGCTAACTTCGGCTCACCGAAGTTGGTATACCCTTGCAGAATTTAACCTAAAAATTATAACCGAAATTCTGAAATAATAATTAGTTGCGGTTAAGCTATGGTTTTTATACCCGCTACCCATAGGGTAGAAGGGTATTATAACTTTGTGCCGGCAGGAAATGTATGTAACAGGTAGAAGGAAGCATTTCCGACCCTATAAAGTATATATATTCTTGATCAGGATCAACAGCCGAGTCGATCTAGCCATGTCCGTCTGTCTGTCTGTCTGTCTGTCTGTCTGTCTGTCTGTCTGTCTGTCTGTCTGTCTGTCCGTCTGTCCGTATGAAACACTGGATCTCAGAGACTATAAGAGATAGAGCTCTAATTTTTTTTCGACAGTATTTGTTATGCTTGCACGCAGATCAAGTTTGTTTCAAATTTTTACCACGCCCACTTCCGCCCCCGCAAATCATAAAAAAGCGTATTAAACGTATAATTTTAAAGCTAGAGTCGCGAATTTCGGTATGTATATTAAGAACTATAGTCTGTGTGATCCCTGAAAATTTGGTTGCGATCAGATAAAAATTGTCGAAGTTATTAAAGAAATAATTTTGTATGGCCAGAAACGGCTGCTGGCAGCAGGCTTCCTTTGGTTGACCAATTAGACCAACTAAATATTCTTATCAGTTCTTGGTTGTGTTCGGTTTTTACACACATAGATACATGTGTATGTATTTTTGGATGCATGTGATTATATTACACTTGCTTTTGCATTTGTCCGTTATGTTCAAAATTGTATTAATTGATTTTTCTGGCGTCCTGACGCTTTTCTGGTTTAAGTATGGGTAGCGGGTATCTCACTGTCGAGCTCACTCGACTGTAGCTTTCTTACTTGTTTATTTTCCTGATTGTTCCTATGGAAGCTATATGATATAGTCGTCCGATCCGGCCCGTTCCGACATATGTACGAGTGAGAGTATATAGAAGCTTAACTGCAAGGTTTCATTCAGATAGCTTTAAAACTGAGGGACTAGTTTGCGTAGAAACGGACAGCCGAACAGACGGACAGACGGACATGGCTATATCGACTCGGCTGTTGATCCTGATCAAGAATATATATACTTTATAGGGTCGGAGATGCCTCCTTCACTGCGTTGCAAACTTTTGACTAAAACTATAATACCCTGCAAGGCACAGTGGGGAATTTTACCTGTTTTTATTTTTAAATTCTTTTTTTTCTTGAATTAAGTTAATAATAAAGAAAGGAAGATATTTTGAAAAAATGGGCGTGGTTTTTTAATCGATTTTTTTTTTATTGTAAAAATTAAAAAAAAAATTTGTTTTCTTTTTACGACAATAATGGTAATTTTATACATTTTGTAAAAAAAAATGGGCGTGGTCGTACTCTTTATTTGCGAAAAATCAAAGGGAATTCGCTCTGATTTTGTGGCAATTATTCCAGCAGCACCTCATTGCTGATTGAAAACTTCCATCCTAAGAAATGGAATTTCGTAAAAAGGGGCAAAAGGGGGCAATTGAGCTTAGATGTTCTTAATTAGGAATTCATGGCTCTACAACATGGATATAGACACTCACTAAACAAGTCTTAACATTTTTTTAAAACCTTTGCCAAAGTTGAACATTTATTACGAAAGCTTTATACGGACCTCACTTGCTACAATTACAAATTGTTAGAAATACACGCACGATTTTGTCAAAGTATTAGTATTAACAAATACTACAAGCCTGAGGCATAATTATCCATTTTAAATTTTATTGATTGGTGCTGTCCGTCTGTCCGTTTCTACGCAAACTAGTCCCTCAGTTTTAAAGCTATCTGAATGAAACTTTGCAGTTAGGCTTCTATATACTCTCACTCGTACATATGTGAAGAAACATTTTTAAACAATGCCATCTGCAGTGACAATAAAGAGTAAACAGGGCCTAAAAATGTTTTTGAAAAATTTAACAGATTTTATAATTGCTTGTTTAAGATTTATCAATTTGTCATGTTTAAGAAATCACTGTTGTAGGAGAGATAAAAAATATGAGATGATATATTCAATTTTTTTTTTATTTTCAATTTTTATTTATAAATTTGAAAATAATTCTTATTCTATTATTATTAAAGAAAATAAAAGTAAAAGATATATTTTAATTTTTGTCATAACAAGAAAGGAAGCTAACTTCGGCTCACCGAAGTTTGTATACCCTAGCAGACTTTAAACAAACAATTAAAAACGAAATTCTGAAATAATAATTTGTTGCCAAATCTCAAATTTGATGGCAATGGTTTGAAACACGGCTAAGCTATGGTTTTTTTATTTTCCTGATTGTTCCTATGGAAGCTATAGGATATAGTCAGCCGATTTTCATGAAATTAAAATCAAAATTCAGAAATACTAAAATATGGCTAAATATCAAATTTGGTGAAAATATGTTGAAATCTGACAAAGTTATGGTTTTTTCTTTTATTTTCCTGATTGTTCCTATGGAAGCTATAGGGTATAGTCAGCCGATTTTCATGAAATTAAAATCGAAATTCAGGAATACTAAAATATGGGTAACTATCAAATTTGGTGAAAATATGTTGAAAACTGACAAAGTTATGAATTTTTCTTTTATTTTCCTGATTGTTCCTATGGAAGCTATAGGATATAGTCAGCCGATTTTCATGAAATTAAAATCAAAATTCAGGAATAATAAAATATGGCTAAATATCAAATTTGGTGAAAATATGTTGAAAACTGACAAAGTTATGGTTTTTTCTTTTATTTTCCTGATTGTTCCTATGGAAGCTTTAGGATATAGTCAGCCGATTTTCATGAAATTAAAACCGAAATTCGGAAATAATACTAAATGGGCAAATATCAAATTTGGTGAAAATTGGTTGAAAACTGACAAAGTTATAATTTTCCTGATTGTTCCTATGGAAGCTATAGGATATAGTCAGCCGATTTTCATGAAATTAAAACCGAAATTCGGAAATAATACTAAATGGGCAAATATCAAATTTGGTGAAAATTGGTTGAAAACTGACAAAGTTATAATTGTTTTTTGAAAATTGTTCGGATCGTTCCTCTGGCAGCTTATGATATAGTGGTCCGATCCGGCTCGTTCCGACATATGTACGAGTGAGAGTATATAGAAGCCTAACTGCAAAGTTTCATTCAGATAGCTTTAAAACTGAGGGACTAGTTTGCGTAGAAACGGACAGACGGACAGACGGACAGACGGACGGGTCGGAGATGCTTCCTTCACTGCGTTGCAAACTTCTGACTGAAACTAATATACCCTGCTAGGGTATAAAAATCAACGAAACTAATATACCCTGCTAGGGTATAAAAATCAACGAATAATTTTTATTTTATATTATATGTATGTATATTTTATAACACAAGAGGGGAGTGAAATTGTTTCAGAATGGCATGCAAGAGTACAGAAACTTGCAATGTCGTGCAAATTTGCCGAAAATTTGTCCGCTTTTGTTCTCGACAGATTTATAATGGGCATAAACAACCATATTTTCGAACGACTATGTGAAGATGAAAAACTCAGCATCGATGAAGCCCTTCGAAAAGCTTTAATCGTAAAGATGAAGTTTTCAACGCCGAATGGAAACGCTCAATTGAATTACATGAAGAACAATATACGCAATTGGAGTAATAATGGATATCACCAACAACAAGGACAGAAAACCCAACGGCAAGCAGTATGACAAAAAGAAGCAGGGGGAACCACATATAAACATGGATCCTGTCTACACTGCGGATGGAGAAATCACCGATCAGTGTAGTGCTGATACAAACAAAGCAAATGCCATTATTGTGGAAAAAGTGGACATTTGGCGATCCTATGTAAACAACAAGAAAGGAAGCTAACTTCGGCTCACCGAAGTTTGTATACCCTAGCAGAGTTTAAACAAAAAATTAAAAACGAAATTCTGAAATAATAATTTGTTGCCAAATCTCAAATTTGATGGCAATGGTTTGAAACACGGCTAAGCTATGGTTTTTTTTATTTTCCTGATTGTTCCTATGGAAGCTATAGGATATAGTCAGCCGATTTTCATGAAATTAAAATCAAAATTTAGGAATACTAAAATATGGGTAACTATCAAATTTGGTGAAAATATGTTGAAAACTGACAAAGTTATGAATTTTTCTTTTATTTTCCTATGGAAGCTATAGGATATAGTCAGCCGATTTTCATGAAATTAAAATCAAAATTCAGGAATAATAAAATATGGCTAAATATCAAATTTGGTGAAAATATGTTGAAATCTGACAAAGTTATGGTTTTTTCTTTTATTTTCCTGATTTTTCCTATGGAAGCTATAGGGTATAGTCAGCCGATTTTCATGAAATTAAAACCGAAATTCAGGAATACTAAAATATGGGTAACTATCAAATTTGGTGAAAATTGGTTGAAAACTGACAAAGTTATAATTGTTTTTTGAAAATTTTCGGATCGTTCCTCTGGCAGCTTATGATATAGTGGTCCGATCCGGCTCGTTCCGACATATGTACGAGTCAGAGTATATAGAAGCCTAACTGCAAAGTTTCATTCAGATAGCATTAAAACTGAGGGACTAGTTTGCGTAGAAACGGACAGACGGACAGACGGACATGGCTAGATCGACTCGGCTGTTGATCCTGATCAAGAATATATATACTTTATAGGGTCGGAGATGCTTCCTTCACTGCGTTGCAAACTTCTGACTGAAACTAATATACCCTGCTAGGGTATAAAAATCAACGAATAATTTTTATTTTATATTATATGTATATTTTATAACACAAGAGGGGAGTGAAATTGTTTCAGAATGGCATGCAAGAGTACAGAAACTTGCAATGTCGTGCAAATTTGCCGAAAATTTGTCCGCTTTTGTTCTCGACAGATTTATAATGGGCATAAACAACCATATTTTCGAACGACTATGTGAAGATGAAAAACTCAGCATCGATGAAGCTCTTCGAAAAGCTCTGATCGTAAAGATGAAGTTTTCAACGCCGAATGGAAACGCTCAAGTGAATTACATGAAGAATAATATACGCAATTGGAGTAATAATGGATATCACCAACAACAAGGACAGAAAACCCAACGGCAAGCAGTATGACAAAAAGAAGCAGAGGGAACCACATATAAACCTGGACCCTGTCTACACTGCGGATGGAGAAATCACCGATCAGTGTAGTGCAGATACAAACAAAGCAAATGCCATTATTGTGGAAAAAGTGGACATTTGGCGATCCTATGTAAACAACAAGAAAGGAAACTAACTTCGGCTCACCGAAGTTTGTATACCCTAGCAGAGTTTAAACAAAAAATTAAAAACGAAATTCTGAAATAATAATTTGTTGCCAAATCTCAAATTTGATGGCAATGGTTTGAAACACGGCTAAGCTATGGTTTTTTTATTTTCCTGATTGTTCCTATGGAAGCTATAGGATATAGTCAGCCGATTTTCATGAAATTAAAATCAAAATTCAGGAATACTAAAATATGGGTAACTATCAAATTTGGTGAAAATATGTTGAAAACTGACAAAGTTATGAATTTTTCTTTTATTTTCCTGATTGTTCCTATGGAAGCTATAGGATATAGTCAGCCGATTTTCATGAAATTAAAATCAAAATTCAGAAATACTAAAATATGGCTAAATATCAAATTTGGTGAAAATATGTTGAAATCTGACAAAGTTATGGTTTTTTCTTTTATTTTCCTGATTTTTCCTATGGAAGCTATAGGGTATAGTCAGCCGATTTTCATGAAATTAAAATCAAAATTCAGGAATACTAAAATATGGGTAACTATCAAATTTGGTGAAAATATGTTGAAAACTGACAAAGTTATGAATTTTTCTTTTATTTTCCTGATTGTTCCTATGAAAGCTATAGGGTATAGTCAGCCGATTTTCATGAAATTTAAATCAAAATTCAGGAATAATAAAATATGGCTAAATATCAAATTTGGTGAAAATATGTTGAAAACTGACAAAGTTATGGTTTTTTCTTTTATTTTCCTGATTGTTCCTATGGAAGCTTTAGGATATAGTCAGCCGATTTTCATGAAATTAAAACCGAAATTCGGAAATAATACTAAATGGGCAAATATCAAATTTGGTGAAAATTGGTTGAAAACTGACAAAGTTATAATTTTCCTGGGCTGGTCTGCCAAAATATTTTTTTGGCGGTTCTTAATTACACAGACAATATTTTGGGACATTTTCACAAACCCTAGAACCACTGTGCACACTATCAGTACCAAAAAGCCCAGAGAGAGAGAGAATAAAAGAGCGCAAGGTTAAGAGTATGAGCAGCAGAAATCACAAGAGCGATGAGAGCTATAACGGCTTAGATGCAGCTAACGGCAAACGACACTCAAGCGGGGGAGAGAAAAATAATAAAAACTAGAAAAAGAATAAGGAGGAAAATAAGATAACCGTCCTAGCACAAACTAAAAAAGTGATTATTAACACAAATTAATTACACAGAAAAGTGCATGCACGCGCGATAGCGAAACGGTATATAATTTTAAATATTTAGGTGATGAATTCAGAGGAAACCCCGGTGGTTTAAAATCAAATTAACACAAAAATCAAAGCGCAAAACAAAAACACGGTCCGCTCTGAAAGAGAAAGATCGGATAACTTCGTCTTAAGCAAAAGCTTATAAAAATTGCCGATATACATATAGTACAGCAAGTTAATTTCCTCCCAATTTGATTCCGTTAACTGCAATGTTGCACTTAGGTTTTCTTCTGAAAACTCCTTGTATACGCATAAGTTCAACTTAGTACTTGTTGGCACATCCAGTAGAGGTTGGGGTAGCCCTTTTGAAGAAATGGCCAGCCTAAACATAATTTTAAATTAGTATTTAGTTTTTAAATGTGATGTTATGCATTTAATTTTTTTTACCTGTAAGTCGGAGATCGCAATGTTTTTATTATGGATCGTGCGCCATAGACAAGGACTCTCCGACTCCTCTCTTTTAGAAGGTCATGAACAGCTAATTGCATGGAATGTGCGGCACATCTGATCGAAAGTATAGAGTGAACGCGATCATCTTTCAAAAGGTCGTCATCGTCAAAGTCGTTAACAATTTCAGAATTAAATTCCTTTTAAAAAAATCGATAGCTTTAATGACATTCTTGCCATTGTCTGACGTGGCAGTGTAGATTTGCTCCTTTCTTATTGAAAACTCGTTCAGCACATTTTCAATTTCCATGCTTCAATTCAGTCCCGTATGCCTTTTATGCAGCTTAATCACACCAAGCGTTTTTACATTAATGCGGTGGTCTCGATAGTATTGGATATTGATTCCCAATAAACCCCTGTTATGCCTCGAAGCACTGTCAATTTTAAGCGAAAGTACTCTATCGTTCAATACTTTCGAAAGATTTTCATTTACGCTTTTGTACGTTTCGCTTACGTGATTCATAACGTTGCGAGATATTATGGCTTTCATGTCCAAGCCGCAAACAATTTGTTCCGTCAACTTTTTAAAAGTTTCACACAAGCTTCTTTTACTTCTTGGGAAGGAAGAGCAATGGAAATTTTTTTCGTTTCTTCAGGCTCGTTAGGATATTTTTCTTCAAGATCACTTTTATAACTTTCTGGATGTACGTCCTGCAAATGTCTTTTCAAATTCGTGAAGTAGTGCCCTTTAAAAGTACGACCACAAATTTTACATTGAGACACATCGTCTGATGAAAAATTAAAAAACTCGCGGACAATTAAATCTGTTTTTCGACCCATCGCAATCCGCACTCAAATTAAATAAAGAAAAAATCAAAGATAGGTTGATGCTAATCGAAGCATTTCTTATCGCAATCATAATCAAAACAACAGTGTTCATTACAAAAGGAAGACTCGAATTAGAGGTGGAGAACTATCGATGGCACTATCGACACTATCAATGGTTAACCACTATCGAGCCGCGATCGATTGTGTCAGACACGTTCGATAGTGACCCAACCACTATCGATGGTGCCTTCGATAGCTGGCGTCTCACATCGCTAAAATAATTTCATCATTCGCTTGTGTAAAAATTTGAAATTTTTGTGGAAAATTGACAGAAACTAAAAAAGGAACTAATAAATATGGATCGCTTTTTAAAAAAAGGTATGTATGTTCAATGTATTCTACATAACTATTTTTATGGATAAGGTGGCGAATTTAAGGTAATCGTCGGAGGTCCGCAACGCCTACTGCGCCAAGTCCAGAAAATCAAAACGCATGTTTGGAAGTATTTTAAAAAGTCCGACGGCCAAAAAAACTTAAAAAATATTGTATGTCGGACGATAGCATCGTTAACTATCGATGGCACTATAGACACTATCGAGGGTTTGAGAAAAAATATCGCCGACTATCGATAGTTCTCCACCTCTAACTCGAATATGTGAATTATGTGAAGAAACATTTTTAAACAATGCCATCTGCAGTGACAATAAAGAGTAAACAGGGCCTAAAAATGTTTTTGAAAAATTTAACAGATTTTATAATTGCTTGTTTAAGATTGATAAAATTTGTCATGTTTGAGAGATCACTGTTGTAGGAGAGATAAAAAATATGAGATAATATATTCAATTTTTTTTTTTTATTTTCAATTTTTATTTTTAAATTTGAAAATAATTCTTATTCTATTATTACTAAAGAAATTAAAAGTAAAAGATATATTTTAATTTTTGTTATAAAAATCAACGAATAATTTTTATTTTATATTATATGTCTATTTTATAACACAAGAGGGGAGTGAAATTGTTTCAGAATGGCATGCAAGAGTACAGAAACTTGCAATGTCGTGCAAATTTGCCGAAAATTTGTCCGCTTTTGTTCTCGACAGATTTATAATGGGCATAAACAACCATATTTTCGAACGACTATGTGAAGAAGATGAAAAACTCAGCATCGATGAAGCTCTTCGAAAAGCTCTGATCGTAAAGATGAAGCTTTCAACGCCGAATGGAAACGCTCAAGTGAATTACATGAAGAACAATATACGCAATTGGAGTAATAATGGATATCACCAACAACAAGGACAGAAAACCCAAAGGCAAGCAGTATGACAAAAAGAAGCAGAGGGAACCACATATAAACCTGGACCCTGTCTACACTGCGGATGGAGAAATCACCGATCAGTGTAGTGCAGATACAAACAAAGCAAATGCCATTATTGTGGAAAAAGTGGACATTTGGCGATCCTATGTAAACAACAAGAAAGGAAGCTAACTTCGGCTCACCGAAGTTTGTATACCCTAGCAGAGTTTAAATAAAAAATTAGAAACGAAATACTAAATGGGCAAATATCAAATTTGGTGAAAATTGGTTGAAAACTGACAAAGTTATAATTGTTTTTTTGAAAATTTTTCGGATCGTTCCTCTGGCAGCTATATGATATAGTCGTCCGATCCGGCCCGTTCCGACATATGTACGAGTGAGAGTATATAGAAGCCTAACTGCAAAGTTTCATTCAGATAGCTTTAAAACTGAGGGACTAGTTTGCGTAGAAACGGACAGACGGACAGACGGACATGGCTAGATCGACTCGGCTGTTGATCCTGATTAAGAATATATATACTTTATAGGGTCGGAGATGCTTCCTTCACTGCGTTGCAAACTTTTGACTGAAACTAATATACCCTGCTAGGGTATAAAAACAAAAAGTTGTAAACAATGTATCAGAATCTGATTCTTCACTTTTAGATGAAAGTAATTCATATCTTTATTCTATTTACAGTGTTAAAAACAGCCCACTTGCTGGGTCAACTGATCCTTATGCAATCTCTGTTAAACTTAACGGCTTCCCGATGGATATAGTTTGTGATTCTGGTGCTCCTTGTAGCTTGATATCAAAACAACTGTTCTATAAACTTCATGAAAAAGTAAGTCTTAAACCTTATTTGGATCCGTTTGCCGATTATAACGGAAACAGAATTGAAATAATTGGTGAATATTATGAGTCAATTAAGTGCAATGGAACTGAGAAAAAAATTAAGCTCGTAGTAACGAATAAAAACATTACTCCTTTATTTTGTAGGAACTTTCTAAGGAAGTTTGGGTTTGAACTTGTCCAAGTAAATTTTGTTACTTACCCAGACCAATTAAGCATAATTACTGATAATATAAAAAATGAATTTGCTGAAGTATTTGATGATAGCCTAGGTGAATACAAACTAGCGAAAATATCATTACCTATTGATAAAGAAGTGAAACCTATTTTTTGTAAGCCACGATCAGTTCCGTTAGCATGGAAAAAGACAATTGAAGGTATTTTCAGAGATGTGATTGCAAATGGCGTAGTTCCAATATTAAAACCAAACGGGGATCTTAGAATCTGTGGTGACTATAAAGCTACCATTAATAAATATTTGTCAGATTTTAAATACCCACTTCCCTTGATTGACGAAATTTTTGCTTTACTTTAGGGTGGAGAATCATTTACAAAACTAGACCAGTCTAATGCTTACAATCAATTAGGTTTTGATGAAGGATCTCAACTTCTATGCACTTGGTCAACACATATAGGAACTTTGAAAATGAAGCGGTTACCTTTTGGAGTTAAACCTGCCGCTGCTATATTTCAGAAAACAATGGAAAGCTTATTGAGTGGTATTCCGTTTGTTGTCGCATATCAGAATGGCTTAACAATATCTGGCAAAAATTTGTCAAAACATATACAAAATTTAAAGGCAGTACTTCATAAACTAAAAATATCTGGTTTTAAACTAAACCTAAAAAAATTTGCATTTTTCAAATCAAAAATTTTCTTATTTGGGATTCACGATTAACAAATTTGGTCTAAGTAAAAACAAGGAAAGAACTGAGTATGTTTTAAAAGCACCAATTCCAAAAAATATATCGGAGTTGAGGGCATTTATTGGAATGGTAAACCATTACTCAAAATGTCTAGACAAGTTTGCAGAAAAAATTGTACCTTTGACCATTCATATTTAACATTTTTTTTGCAATAAATGATACAAAGAGCTGTCAAGGTGCTTATGACACAATTAAAAAGGATGTAACTTCGGATAAATTGTAAGTACATTTTAACCCTAAAATACCAATAATACTCACTACATAGGCTTCAAATAGTGCTGTAGCTGGCATTTTATCACATGAATTCTCAAAGACTGTTTTATGGCCGATTACTTTTATATCAAGAGCTTTATCAAAAGCGGAGCAAAATTATAGCACGCTTGAAAAAGAAGCGCTTGCAATTATTTTTTGAGTATCAAAGCTTAAACAAAATGTAGTTGGAAATTATTTTACATTAAGAACAGATCACAAGCCTCTTATATCTATTTTCAATGAAAATAAGGGATTACCTGTAATGGCAGCAGGGAAAATCAGACAACACAAATTAATCTTCGAGAGAAGATTATATGAATCCTTTATATTGTAATCAAAGCACAGTTGACTATTTTCCTAAAGTAAATATTAGTAAGGAATCATACGATAAAGTTCCAAATGATAAAACTAAAGAAATAAAAACAAATACCTTTAAAGAATTTTCTAATGAAGAAAACATAAATAACAAGAAAGGAAGCTAACTTCGGCTCACCGATGTTTGTATACCCATGCAGATTACAAATTAAATCAAATAATTAAGAGCTAAATTCTGAAATAATAAAAAGTGTTGCCTACTTAGGGGCGTGCGTGACTATAAAATATGATGAAAATATGTTGAGAAACAGGTATGATTTTTTCTTTTATTTCCCTGATTTTTCCTATTGGCAGCTATAGGATATAGTTGTCCGATTTTCATGAAATTAAATTCGAAATTCGGAAATAATACTAAATCACCAAATATCAAATTTGGTGAAAATTGGTTGAAAACCGACAAAGGTATACTTTTTTTTCGAAGATTTTTCCGATTGTTCCTATGGCAGCTATATGATATAGTCGTCCGATCCGGACCGTTCCGACTTATGTACGAGTGAGAGTATATAGAAGACTTACTAAAAAGTTTCATTCAGATAGCTTTAAAACTGAGGGACTAGTTCGCGTATAATCGGACAGACGGACGGACAGACGGACATGGCTAGATCGACTCGGCTGTTGATCCTGATCAATAATATATATACTTTATAGGGTCGGAGATGTCTCCTTCACTGCGTTGCAAACTTCTGACTGAAATTATAATACCCTGCAAGGGTATAACAAGAAAGGAAGCTAACTTCGGCTCACCGAAGTTTGTATACCCGTGCAAATTACAAATTAAATAAAAAAATTAAAAGCAAAATTCTGAAATAATAAAAAGTGTTGCCTTCTTAGGGGCGTGCGTGGCGAAAATGCTAGGCAGCTTTATCGGAAATGTCTCCTTCACTGCGTTGCAAATTTCTGACTGAAATTATAATACCCTGCAAGGGTATAAAAATACTGCCCCCCAAAATGATTGTACTAACAACACTATTGTGTTGTTAAACTACAAAGTCATCTGCTCATTGGCGGGAAATTTTCGACAACTTTCAGTGCGTATTTTGTGAAGCTACATAAGAGTATTATATTTATGGTAATGGAAAGTCGTAGGAAAGGTACATACTATAGGGTGGCCCATCTAGCGTTTGCTTTTTAAACTATCGATCATTTTGACTTGGACATTTCAAATTTTATTGGCAATGTATTAGATATTTAGTAGATGGCTTGCGTTTAAGTTTAGCCTCGAAAAAAATGGGAAATATTGAAAACTTTCTTCCAAAATCGCATAATCAGCTGAAACGGCGATGTCAACTGGCCACCTCGCTGCTGCGATTTGACCTTGTTGGACTATTTTCTGTGGGGTGCCGTCAACGATAAGTGTTGCGCCAACCACACAGAGACGATTGACGGTGTAAATGACGAGATTGAAGTCGCTATCAGGGCAATTGAGGGCCAGCAGTAAAACCAGCAGAGGCCATATGAACGAAGTGGTGTTTCATACACAAACCGCAAGGTTAAGGCTTTCCATAAAAATAAAAATTTGAAAAATATATACTCGTTTTTTTATAGCGATTTTAAAACGCAAATCTTACGTGGGCCACCCTACATACTGCTGTGAAAAAAATAATAGCACCACCTACTCGAGCAATGTTTGGGTAGTCACCCTACCTATATTTTTAGCTCTATCAAAAAATGCAATACCTTATTTAAATCGAATCGCAATCAAAAAACAGAAAATGAAAATAAAAATTTAATTTTTGTTTTAGTTTTTGAAATATTAAAAAAACTTTATTAAAACTCATAAAACATAACGAAAAAAATAATAGCACCACTTTTCAACAAGTAAGAAAGCTACAGTCGAGTGAGCACGACTGTGAGATACCCGCTACCCATACTTAAGCCAGAAAAGCGTCAGGACGCCAGAAAAAACAGTTAATACAATTATGAACATAACGGACAAATGCAAATGCAAGTGTAATATAATCACATGCATACAAAAATACATACACATGTATCTATGTGTGTAAAAACGCGTTATTATTGCATTTAAGCGGCTAATAATTTTTACCATTTATTAAAATTGCTTCTCGAATATCTTATAAGATTCCTTGCCGAACACAACCACAGAACTGATAAGAATATTTAGTAGGTCTAATTGGTCAACCAAATGAGGCATGCTGCCAGCAGCCGTTTGTGGCCATACAAAATTATTTCTTTAATACCTTCGACAATTTTTATCTGATCGCAACCAAATTTTCAGGGATCACACAGACTATAGTTCTTAATATACATACCGAAATTCTAGCTTTAAAATTATATGCTTAATACGCTTTTTTATGAATTGCGGGGGCGGAAGTGGGCGTGGTAAAAATTTGAAACAAACTTGATCTGCGTGCAAGCATAAGAAATACTGTCGAAAAAAAATTAGAGCTCTATCTCTTATAGTCTCTGAGATCCAGTGTTTCATACGGACAGACGGACAGACAGACAGACGGACATGGCTAGATCGACTCTGCTGTTGATCCTGATCAAGAATATATATACTTTATAGGGTCGGAAATGCTTCCTTCTACCTGTTACATACATTTCCTGCCGGCACAAAGTTATAATACCCTTCTACCCTATGGGTAGCGGGTATAAAAATGGGTTTAAAACAATAGGAACTTTCAATATTCATGAGATAACAATATTAAGCTTATAAATCTATGTTATAGTCTTCATTTCATACTTTGTGGTGTATCCTTTATTGGAAATAACAGCTGGCGTCTTGGCATGGAGTCAACGAGGTCCTGGCATCGCTTTATGGGAATTTGGGTCCAGGACTCCTTAATTACTTCCCAAAGGGATCCAATTGATGTTGGTTTTGATGCAGCGACTGCCCTCTTGACGTCCGACCACAGATTTTCAATTGGATTAAGGTCTGGAGACTGCGGAGGCCACTCCATAACGTTGACAGAGTTGCCCCCAAACAATTTCTTTGCCTTCTTGCTCGTATGTTTTGGGTCATTATCTTGTTGGAAGAACCACACGAGCGGCATTTCATATTCTGCGAAGGGTAGCATGATCGTCTCCATGATATCCACGTAAATGTGCTGATCCATGATAGTTTTGATCAAATGTATCGGGCATACTCCGTAATAGGAAAAGCAGGCCCATGCCATCACACTACACCCTCCATGCTTTATGGTCTTTGTGGTGTACTGGGGCTTGAATTCTGCATTCCTTGGACGTCTGACATACGATCTGGATCCTTTCCCACCAAACATAACCACCTTGCTCTCATCTGACCATAAAATATTTCTCCATTGCTCTGGTGTCCAATTTGCATGATCCTTGGCAAACTTCATTCGCTTAGATACATTTGTGGCATTTAATTGTGGTACCTTTCTTGGACTGCAGGCGTTTAGGTTATGTTGCCTGAGATATGTACGCACAGTTTGATCCGTCGCATTTATTTTAAGCTCCTTTTTAAGCTCAGTAGCTGACTTGAAAGGATGCTTCTTGCTCTGGCGAACCAATCGTTTGACATGATGGGGGGTCATAGATCGCTTTCGTCCTCGTGTTTCCGGTTTTTCTTTAAAATTTAGAGCGTTCCTGATCATTTTATTTGAACATCCGACCAATCGACCAACTTCCCTGTATGATTTTCCCTCCTTTATCAGCTTTTGGATGATACCACGCTTTTCCTCAGTGCAGTGCTTTCCACGTCCCATTTCAATAGAATTTTACAACTTTTTTTGATCTCAATATTGCAATTAAACCCAAATCTTATTGACACGTGCGTTGTAATAAGACAATTCGACAAAAAAGGGGGTTTTTGCTAATAAATGTGGTAGTGGTGCTATTTTTTTTTCGCCATTTTTTAGGCTTTTTTAATAAAAAATTTAAAAATAAATATATATGCAGGATTTAAAAATATGGTTACACATTTTTTTGTGAGAAATAATACTAGAGATTACAAAAAAATTTTGTGTTGAAAAAAACAATCACTGAAAAAAATTTTATTTTACCCAGAAGAAAATTTATTGAAATGGTGCTATTATTTTTTTCGCCACTGTATATATATGAATGTAAATGTATCGCAGTTTACATATTTTGATTTCTATCTTTTATCTTTAGTCTTGTATCTTTTTAGCTGAAAACTAACCAATTGTTCTTGTGTTCTATGGATTATAACTAAGTAGTGGCACAAAGTCGAACAAGGGTAATAATGCAAAGTTATTACCAATAGTATCCGTATTATCCTACAACTTTACATGAGCGCTGTCATGCCATTAACTCATTTTTCTCTTTATGTGTTCCTGTAACTTATCCGTTGGTCCGAGCTGACACGCTTTAAAATTGTAAAATCTAGCTTTATAATAAATATAAAATAAATAAATAAAAACTCACTGGTTCAAAAACTGCTCTTTCCTCTTATATTAGTGCTCGGTCTAACTTTAACGTGCTTAACGCTCAGTTTTATTAAAATTATTTGACTCGTTATGTGAGAGTCAAACCAATTGCAGATTATGACTTCTGCACCGAATGGCGCGTTTTCCCAATCCATCTGCTTAGGCTGATGTCAGAGTGGGCGCGAGAAGCGATGCGATAACATTGGGCGAGAACGCGCGATAAACCTCTGCAACCTTCTTCAAATGAAATCGATTGAAAGATGTCAGAGTGAGAGCGAAGCGAGTTGGGAGTTCAAGCGATAAAGCGAGATCAAAGCGAGAGAGCAGTTTGCAACCTGCTTTATCGCTTCCAATCGGTCAGAACGTACAATTGTTTTGTTGCATTCTCGATGTAATTATTAATATATGGCAAGCCAGTATGGGTTGAGTTATAAAATTTTATTTAAAATGTAGTCGAAGGTCGAAATAGACATCCTGGAATAAATAAAGAACTTTTCTGGATGCTTTCGTAAGTCATTATACAAATTTGCGAACTCTCCTTTACTGTCCCTACTGTAGTTCAGCGGGTGGACGCCCACTTTTTTTTTTAATACAAAATTAAATGTTGCACTGGAAGCAAAGAAATCTTCGTCCGAATCCATTACGATCAAATCACTTACTTAAAAAGCAAAACAATGTAGCTCAGCTCGCTTCTCTCTTTGTTCATCGCTTCTCGCATCGCTTCGCTTCGCTTCTCGCGCCCACTCTGACATCAGCCTTACTGCCCAGCAGACAAAGTGCGGACATAAAACGGATGGATCCGAAAAATGTCCGCAAAAGATATTAAAAACGGACACAGAATCGGATATTCCGCATTAAATGGTCAAAACGTACACTAAAACGAAGGGCAATCGGAACTACGCCACAAGGGTCCGCTAACTACATTATTTTGCCCCGTTTACGAAGGAATTTTGGTGTAAATTTTTTTACAATATCTGAACTAGGAGTAATTATAGCCGCGGCTCAATACAAGCCC
This sequence comes from Drosophila anomelani, assembly GCA_035045905.1. Classification (NCBI taxonomy): domain Eukaryota; kingdom Metazoa; phylum Arthropoda; class Insecta; order Diptera; family Drosophilidae; genus Drosophila; species Drosophila anomelani. The sequence continues at coordinate 1,209,660 of JAWNOO010000073.1, forward strand.
AACCACTGTGCACTAGTGATGGCAAAATATATTCATTAATCGATTATTGAATCATATGATTAATTGAAACCGCGCGATTATTAATTGCAATTAATCAAAGAAAAGAATCGATTAATCAAATGATTATTTCATTTGCTCCAAACTCCAATTTTAAAAGTGAATGTAATGCAACTGTTACAATAATAAACAAGTAACTAAATTCCAAAATATTAATATATTTCTTATTTATTCAATAATGAATTAAGGAATAGTATTTTAGACATACGTGAAGTAGTCAATCTGTTTCTTTTCTCGGTAGCCGTAGCACCCGCCTTAAAAAAAGACGCTCTGGCACTGCACTTCCTTATCCTTTAATTTTGAATAATATTTCCATTCTTTGCTGGATGTTGGTGCCATTATAATTTATTATAAAACTTTCTGTGCCCGTTCCTTTAATTTTCGCGTAAAAATGTTATGACGCGATTATTTTATAGAATAATCGATAAATTATTCTATTAATCGAGCCCATTTTGCGATACAATTAAATCGTTAACTGAATGAAAATAATCGATTAATATGAATCATATGATTAATCGTGCCATCACTACTGTGCACTGCTTCATAAATTCCTGTAATTACAGATGCCAAGCTTAGGTTACAAAAAGTTTCTGGCCTGTATTTCCATCGTGGTAGTTTCTGTGCCATCTTTTGGCTTATCAACAATTATTCCTATTTAGACTAGCTATTTTCTTGGCAGGACATTAAGCTTTTATTGCTGATCGTCCTTGCCACATTTTTGTTTCCGACTTTTCTGAAATCTGCCAGTACTAAAAAAAGCTTTTGTAGAAATTAAGATAAACAGAATTCAAAATACTTTTCCAGAACTTTTTTGATAAGAAATATTTGGAAATCATTCATTAAAAACATTCCTTAGACGACGTATTGCCCTCAATGAGTATTTTGTTACTAGAGATTTAAAATTCGGTAGACATTAACTTCCCCTTTTTTTTTTAAGGTACAATTTGCAACTATCATAGTCATTACAGGTTCGCTGTGCCCAGCACTCCCATAAAAACCGCATTTTTTAATTAATTTTATCCGTTTTTCGTGCCATTAAGACAGCTCCTATTGGATATCTTAAAGTTTTAATTTTAAGGAATCTCTTAGATTGGTAGTATATTGAGTGAAACATTACTATTTTTATACCTTAGCAGGGTATATTAGTTTCAGTCAGAAGTTTGCAACGCAGTGAAGGAAGCATCTCCGACCCTATAAAGTATATATATTCTTGATCAGCATCAACAGCCGAGTCGATCTAGCCATGTCCGTCTGTCCGTCTGTCCGTTTCTACGCAAACTAGTCCCTCAGTTTTAAAGCTATCTGAATGAAACTTTGCAGTTAGGCTTCTATATACTCTCACTCGTACATATGTCGGAACGGGCCGGATCGGGCCACTATATCATAAGCTGCCAGAGGAACGATCCGAAAAATTTTCAAAAAACAATTATAACTTTGTCAGTTTTCAACCAATTTTCACCAAATTTGATATTTGCCCATTTAGTATTATTTCCGAATTTCGGTTTTAATTTCATGCAAATCGGCTGACTATATCCTATAGCTTCCATAGGAACAATCAGGAAAATAAAAAAACCATAGCTTAGCCGTGTTTCAAACCATTGCCATCAAATTTGAGATTTGGCAACAAATTATTATTTCAGAATTTCGTTTTTAATTGTTTGTTTAAAGTCTGCTAGGGTATACAAACTTCGGTGAGCCGAAGTTAGCTTCCTTTCTTGTTAAATTTACGAATAAGCAGGATTGGTTTCGTTATTTCAATTACAATTAAAGCAATAATTCTAAAGTGTATTCGTTCTAACTGCGTAAGCTTTTTTTTAACTAAACTATTCTGCATGTACATATACCATTTTCTATTCAACAAAGACCAAAGATTTGCATGCGTCAAGATACGCCTTACACAAAACGATTATGTTATAGAAAAATTTATTAATATTTCGACGAAATAATTTTAAACAATCATTATTTGGCATCTAAACATTTTAATGTCCCCATTTCTGGACTTTGCTCTCAAAGTGGCACAATTCCATAGTTTATAAAATTTGTACATTTTGTGTACTGACGGTGGAAGATCGAACCAAGGCCAAGATGTGGTGTTGTTTGCGGGGGGAGCGTCCTCCAGGGTGACACAAAATGCCAAATTATACAGCATAACGGAGGTTCCGGACGGCTAGTAGAAATTTGGATCCGCCAGGGTATAGTTACTCAACAGAGCTTTAGCAGGGTCAGGTAACTCTTGAGAAGGAGCCGGCATCCAAAGCTGCTAGACACGAAGCACCCCTTCGATTCATAGCATTTCCGAATTACCCGAAATACTCAATTCTTTTGGTAGTTTCGGTTTCTATTTAATTAAATTTGTAAAAAAATGACGTAGTACTGCTGCTCACTTTAACCCGTAATCGAAAGCGAGTCCAAGCGCTTGACTACCATAATAATAATGAGCTTTAATAATAAAAAAAAAGCGTGTCACGCGTAATGCTCGCAACCATAAAACCATAAAACTAAATAATCTGGAGGTAAATTGCTGTAACAAGTGTTTTACCAAGTCCAGTAAAATAATAACAACAAAATATATCAGCTAACAAGAATTTATTAATTATAATAAGAGTCTGTTCCTTAATGAACACTGATGATGGTTATTTTAACTGCTTTAAATGATCCATTAACGAATGGGATATGTGTGACGTAATCGCCAAGAATGAGAGATTATCATGTTGGGCCTGCCGTAGTTGAACTCGTAGTTATGTTACTCGACCGTCACGGACTTTGCCAGATTTCTGGGGCAATCAACATCGCATCCGCGGAGCACAGCAATGTGATAAGATAGGAGTTGCATGGGGATGACGGTGAGAATACCCTGCAGACAATCAACGGTTCGGGGTATCTCCAGGTGGCGGGAGGAGAACGCTTTGGTCTCCTCGTCTCCCTCCTCGCAAATGATGATCGGACAGCCCTTGCGGGAAGTTACCTGCTGTAGGGCGTTCATGCACTTGACGTAGACGGGATCGCGCAGGACTATCATCAGGACGGGCATTGAGTCATCGACAAGAGCCAATGGTCCGTGCTTTAGTTCTCCCGCCATGATGCCCTCACTGTGCATGTAGGTCAGCTCCTTGACTTTCTGAAAGAAGTAACGACATGTACATGCTTAAGGCGAAAGGGGTTCAATATAGGAGACTTACCAGAGCTCCTTCTAGGCACGTGGCAAAGTTGTAACCGCGACCCATAATCAGCAGCGACTTGTGCTGGTAGAGGTCTTTGGCCAGCTCCTGGACCTTCGAGTCAAGTTTAAGAACGGCGCGAATTTGATCAGCAAGCGTTGACAAGGCCTGCAAAATTTCAAGTCGGCGCTGCTGCAGGGATAGACGGTCCTCGGACATAACCAGAGCGAACATCACCAATGAAATAAACTGTGACGTGTATGCTTTCGTCGAGGCCACACCGATCTCCGGTCCCGCGTTAATGTGCACTCCGCAGTGGGACTCGCGGCAGATGCTGCTGCCCACGGTATTAGTGATTCCCATGATCAAGGCTCCCCGCTGCTTGCAATAGCGCAGGGCCATCAGGGTGTCTGCCGTCTCGCCAGACTGAGAGATGAAAAAGCATACATCATCTCGGAAAATGGGTGTGTTGCGGTCCAGAAAGTCGGAGGCCAACTCAACTATAACAGGCAGCTCGGTTAGCTCTTCGAGAAGCTGCCTAGTGGCCACTGCGCTGTGGTATGATGTGCCGCACCCTATAAGCATTAGACGCCGACAGCGCTTGATTTCTGGAATGTAGTCCTTAATTCCGCCTAGCACTATCGAATTTTCGTCGAACCGTACGCGACCACGCATTGTATTAACCACAGAGTCGGGTTGCTCGAAAATTTCCTTTTGCATAAAATAGTCGTAGTTTCCCTTCATGATCTGCTGAATTTCCATCTTTAATGTAGTAATTTCTCGCGCGTGTGGATCGTCCAGGCTTTTCTTCAGACGATGAATGCTCAGCGTTCCGTTACGAACCGCTGCCACGTCGTCATCCTGCAAATATACAAAATTATTAGTTTATTTTGTTTAAGTATTTAATTAGTTTATATAACTGGACTAAACAGGTATGCCCCTTTTATAAAAATTCTGGGAACAACTCCTCAAATCATATTACACCTTATAGCTTCAAATACGTCAGAACGTAAATGGAAATTTTACACCGAGTTGGAACCCAAGATTACACAAATTTTAAGAAAAATATCATCAATGTCATCTCAAAACAAGAAGGGCAGCTATCTTCGGCTCACCTAAGTTTGTATGCCGTTGCCGAGTTAAATAAAAAAATTACAACAGAAATTCTGAAATAAAGTTGCCAAATCTCAAAATTGATGAAAATAAATATACATAGTCTTCCGATTTTCATTAAATTAAAATAGGAATTCTGAAATAATAAAAAGTGGCGAAATATAAAATTTGGTGACATAGTTATAATTTTTTCGAAAATTTGTCCTATCGTTTCTATGGCAGCTATATGATATAGTCGTCCGATCCGGCCCGTTCCGACATATGTAAGAGTGAGAGTAAATAGAAGACAAACTACAAAGTTTCATTCAGATAGTTTTAAAACTGAGGGACTAGTTTGAGTATAATCGGACAGATGGACGCACAGGCCAAAGACATTGGAATATACAAAATTCGTAACGCCATACAGTGTGCCACTAAAGTCATGATACAGCAGACGATTTCTACGAAACTTGCAAAATATACCTTTATTAAACGAAAAATGAAAAAACTAAGGATGACATGTTGTGTGATTCACTTGCCTTAACAATATTACAAAATAAAATAACAACTTTTCCTTATAGTTTACTTAAAAATAAGAAAAAACTTAAAAAAATCTTAAATTTAGTTCCACAAAAGTCATGATACACTTTTCATTAAGGTCACTTAAACTATATTTAACGGCTTAAAATTAAATCTAATATTTTGTAGGATATCCCTTCATTTTGATGACTTCATTAAGCCTTCTTGGCATGGATGAGACTAATGACTCTAGATATGATAGATCCATTTTGTCCCACTCCTCCTTTAGCGCTGCTTTCAGATCGGATTTGTTGCGAATTTCGCGGCCCCTTATGTTTTTTTCCAGCTGATTCCATACGTGCTCAATGGGGTTGAGGTCGGGACTCTGCGGTGGAGGATTAAGGACGTGAGGAACATTGTAGAGCAACCAGAGGCGAGTGTTTAAGGCCGTGTGTTTCGGGTCATTATCTTGGTAAAAGTAATAAGATGACCCAATTCCAAGACGATCTGCACTTTGGTTGAGATTTCGCTTAAGGATATCGATGTATTTTTTGTGGTCCATGATACCATCAATAAATTCTAGACCTCCAACGCCTGCAGAGCCCACACAACCCCAAACCATCACTCCTCCTCCACCGTGCTTTACGGTCTTTATGGTGTATTTGGGTTTATAGGCATCTCCAGGTCGCCGCCAAACCTTGAAACGCCCATCTGACCCAAATATGTTGTATTTGGACTCGTCTGCAAAGATAACTTTGCGCCAGAACTCAACCGAATGATTTTTACAGTGTGCCACTAAAGTCATGATACAGCAGACGATTTCTACGAAACTTGCAAAATATACCTTTATTAAACGAAAAATGAAAAAACTAAGGATGACATGTTGTGTGATTCACTTGCCTTAACAATATTACAAAATAAAATAACAACTTTTCCTTATAGTTTACTTAAAAATAAGAAAAAACTTAAAAAAATCTTAAATTTAGTTCCACAAAAGTCATGATATCTGTTTCTGTTTTGACAATTGTAACGGGACTTTTACCATATGCTTTTGTGTGCCTTCCTTTGCATTTGTGCAGTTCTGGGAAAAGCAAAGTTAAGAAGGAGCCAGAAAAATGACGCGTAAAGAGCTCACGGTAGAGGAACGGAAAATTATATTAAATTTACACATAAAAGAACGGAAATCGTATTCCGAGATATCTGAAATTATGTGTAGAAGCCGGTCCACTATTCAACACGTGATCGGACGTTTTAAGAACGAGGGCCGGGTTGAAAATAACCAAAGAACTGGCCGCCCGCCAAAACTTAACGATAGAGACAAACGCACAATTAAACATTTAATTGATAAAGAGCCCTTTCAAAGTGCCGTTAAAATAAGTGATGTGATAAACACAACTCTACATAAGGATGTCCACCCAGAAACTATCCGCAGGACAATAAAAGAGTTCGGGTTTGGCTCATATACACCACGTAAGAAGCCACACGTGTCAAAACAAAATCGGCTTAAAAGGCTTGAGTTTGCAAAAACATATAAAAATCATTCGGTTGAGTTCTGGCGCAAAGTTATCTTTGCAGACGAGTCCAAATACAACATATTTGGGTCAGATGGGCGTTTCAAGGTTTGGCGGCGACCTGGAGATGCCTATAAACCCAAATACACCATAAAGACCGTAAAGCACGGTGGAGGAGGAGTGATGGTTTGGGGTTGTGTGGGCTCTGCAGGCGTTGGAGGTCTAGAATTTATTGATGGTATCATGGACCACAAAAAATACATCGATATCCTTAAGCGAAATCTCAACCAAAGTGCAGATCGTCTTGGAATTGGGTCATCTTATTACTTTTACCAAGATAATGACCCGAAACACACGGCCTTAAACACTCGCCTCTGGTTGCTCTACAATGTTCCTCACGTCCTTAATCCTCCACCGCAGAGTCCCGACCTCAACCCCATTGAGCACGTATGGAATCAGCTGGAAAAAAACATAAGGGGCCGCGAAATTCGCAACAAATCCGATCTGAAAGCAGCGCTAAAGGAGGAGTGGGACAAAATGGATCTATCATATCTAGAGTCATTAGTCTCATCCATGCCAAGAAGGCTTAATGAAGTCATCAAAATGAAGGGATATCCTACAAAATATTAGATTTAATTTTAAGCCGTTAAATATAGTTTAAGTGACCTTAATGAAAAGTGTATCATGACTTTTGTGGAACTAAATTTAAGATTTTTTTAAGTTTTTTCTTATTTTTAAGTAAACTATAAGGAAAAGTTGTTATTTTATTTTGTAATATTGTTAAGGCAAGTGAATCACACAACATGTCATCCTTAGTTTTTTCATTTTTCGTTTAATAAAGGTATATTTTGCAAGTTTCGTAGAAATCGTCTGCTGTATCATGACTTTAGTGGCACACTGTATATGTTTTTGCAAACTCAAGCCTTTTAAGCCGATTTTGTTTTGACACGTGTGGCTTCTTACGTGGTGTATATGAGCCAAACCCGAACTCTTTTATTGTCCTGCGGATAGTTTCTGGGTGGACATCCTTATGTAGAGTTGTGTTTATCACATCACTTATTTTAACGGCACTTTGAAAGGGCTCTTTATCAATTAAATGTTTAATTGTGCGTTTGTCTCTATCGTTAAGTTTTGGCGGGCGGCCAGTTCTTTGGTTATTTTCAACCCGGCCCTCGTTCTTAAAACGTCCGATCACGTGTTGAATAGTGGACCGGCTTCTACACATAATTTCAGATATCTCGGAATACGATTTCCGTTCTTTTATGTGTAAATTTAATATAATTTTCCGTTCCTCTACCGTGAGCTCTTTACGCGTCATTTTTCTGGCTCCTTCTTAACTTTGCTTTTCCCAGAACTGCACAAATGCAAAGGAAGGCACACAAAAGCATATGGTAAAAGTCCCGTTACAATTGTCAAAACAGAAACAGATATCATGACTTTTGTGGAACTAAATTTAAGATTTTTTTAAGTTTTTTCTTATTTTTAAGTAAACTATAAGGAAAAGTTGTTATTTTATTTTGTAATATTGTTAAGGCAAGTGAATCACACAACATGTCATCCTTAGTTTTTTCATTTTTCGTTTAATAAAGGTATATTTTGCAAGTTTCGTAGAAATCGTCTGCTGTATCATGACTTTAGTGGCACACTGTACGATTTTTTGCACACGATTTTTTCGTGCTCGCTTTGAACTGCCTCCCGGCTCTCTCAAATTTTGTTCGAAAGCAATAAAGAGAGCACTCTAGAGCCAGACGCTCTATTTAACGCATACCGAGACAAACGCCGATTGTTTGTGTGCACACATATTCTCATGCATCGTAATTGTTGTTCTTATGTTTACTCATACAGCAACCGCATTCGATTTTTACGCTCTCAACTTTATAAGAGCGGCTAGAGAGCGATTGTCGTTGCCATCAAAAAAGCAACTTTATATTGTACTGTCTTTGGACAGGCGGTCATGGCTAGATCGACTCGGCTGTTAATCCTGTATTCTAGGATCGCAATAAAAATTTTTTGACAGCGTTTGGGGTATTGTTTGTTAAGAACACAGCCAAAACTTTAAAAACTATGTACATATGTCAAAGATTCATTCACATATAAAATTCTTTCGGATTAACAATGACTCTTAGGAATGAAATAGAATATTTGATAATAAAGGGGTAAGAATACACAATGTCCTTAAATTGTTCACTCCATCATATAGAACTGCAGGTTAAGAAGCTAGTGCCAAATGGTCTCAACTGTGCATCATATGAATCATATAATTAAATATAACATTAATAAAGTCTTACCTCCAAGTAGATGACTCGGTTGGTGTGCTCAATAACGGCGGAAGCGTCTGATGCAAAGAAGTACTCCACCTCTTTTTCTTCCAGCGGCATGAATTCCGAGGTGCTTTCCGATCTAGGAAGCACTGGTAATTCACGGGATGGTCCATGTGGACGAATGTCTGTTAGTTTGCATTTTTCGTTGGTTTGATAGTTTGTCGCGTTGGATGTAAAGTGGAATTTACAGTAGCGATGCAACGGTGGCGATGACATTTATGGCATTGATGGTATTAAGAGTTTTTTTCAGTTCCACCAAACGAAGCAGGACGAGCAGTTGCAGCCATCGTGGCCGGAGGCAAGAGCAGGTGCGGGTGTGGGAGCGTGGTTATGAGTTTGGATGTGTAAGTGCCAGATCAAAGAAAAGGAAAATAAAATAAAAAAAAATTGGTTGAAATAAATTTCACACACCAAACCAGCCTTCTGCTTCTCCTTTGTACATATTTATTCCGCCCTTAATTCTAGTGACATAAAATATTTACTACGCAAATTCAATTATGAATATTCGTATATGAGGGCAGATCGCAAACGAAGCCAAGTAATTAAATCAATCTTATGTAAAACTGCACTGATAGAAAAAAAAAGTCGTCTTTTAAGATTTTGAACATTCTTAAAGTTTATTCTTAATATAAGTATGAAAATTCTATAAATACGTTTTTTTATAGTTTATTCAAGCCCAAAAGAACCTAAATTTAAGATTTTTCACATTCTTAAAAAAAAAGCTTAAAAGAATACAAAATATTCTCAAAACAATACGAAATATTCGTAAAACAATACCAAAAAGAGATTAATATCAAGAAAAAAATGTCTTAAATTAAGATTTTTGCATTCTTAGTTTTACAGAGGGATTACAGAGAGAGTACAGAGGGAGTACATATGTACATATCGGCGTCCTATTCCAGGTTAGCTACTTGGCGCGTTGTGTAAGCGCCTGGTATGAGAGACACAGAGTCCCAGGTTCGAACCCCCCCACCCAGTCCACAAAAAAATATGGAAATAAAAATTAAAATAAATTCAATTAAAAATATATAAACAAAAAAATATAAAACAAAAATGCTTTAAAAATATGTTGTTTTTTTTTTTTGAATTGGTAATGTTTTAAGATTTTTTTTCACAATTCAACGTTTAATATTCTTATTTTAAACTCTTTTACCGTTTTAAATAAGATTTAAAAAGTCTTGAATTTAGAATGCAAAAATTCTTGATGTAATGAACAATAATCTCAAAACAAGATCGAAAAATTCTAACGCTACTATCACGACCGAAAATTCTCAATTTTATGACCAAAATTCTTAAGTTTTTCTATCAGTGTGGGAATAAATACTGCATTGATATAAAATCAATTCTTATAAAACAAAAAAATGTTGTCTCCCAAATGAATATTTAATCCCAATTTCAGTCTAAACTCGACGCTTCTACATTGTAACAAGAAATTGTTCTTAAAGTGAAGCCGTCCAAAACCAAGCCGGGAAGTGAAAATTTTCGTATTAAAAATATTCAAAGTTGTAGTTACCTTGAGGCTTGCCGGAGTCGGCATCTAAACGAATGTGAGAGGACGAAATAAATTGTTAGTATTATTAAAATGATGGTCAGAGCTGAGCTTAAACATAATAAGTTTGTTAGTCGAGGAGCGGTAAGCAATTCGAATTAGAGTTAGTGTATAATTGGTCCCAAGCACCAGATTGCCAAGTGGAAAAACAAGCGGGTAAGTCTGGTGACTACCTTTGTCGGTGCTCTGCTTCTTGTCATCTACGGTTCGACATCGGCGCCAGGAGTGGCACAGGAAAGGTACGTCGGTGGAGGATGGCAACGAGGTCAAAAAGGTCAAGAAGGGCGGGGCGGCAGGAAGCGACGGTAAGTATTGCGAAGGGACGAACGAACGCAACATATACATATATAGTTATTTACAAATAGGTAGAAGACAAAAGATGAATTAAAAGTGGATGGAGAGCCAAAAGTCCGCTTGCCTTTTCCGTAAAGAATTGGGATGTGGTCCGTGGCCAGTCGAGTCTTCGTCTTAATTCCGACCAGCAGGGGCGAGCTGCGGCGCGAGGCTACGCACTCTCCGGGAAAGTGCTTTGACTTTACGGCAATGGCAAAGGCGCCTTCCTGAACGAGAAATGGCGATTTTAGGTGGTAAAGACACTCCGTGGGAACCACTTACCACTTGCAGAATAGCCTGCTCGACCAGCTCGCGAAACGAGTATGTGGGGTGGGTTTTCCACAGGTGGTGCACCAACTTGGCGAACACTTCCGTGTCCGTGTCCGATTCGAACTCGTAGCCGCGCTTGGCTAAAAAGGTCTTCACGTCATTGTAGTTCGTAATAATGCCATTGTGGACCACAACGAAGCCGTTTTCTTCGTCGGAGCGGTGTGGGTGGGAGTTCCTCTCGCAGGGAACGCCGTGGGTGGCCCAGCGGGTGTGGGCAATGCCGATGTGGGTCAGAACTGGCTCCCTGTATTCGCCTCCGCTAAAGTCTGCATGACAAAGAATCAGGAAGCGATAGAAAAATGTATAAGGCAGTCGAACGACTGTACTTACGCTCCTGGATGGCATCCTCTAGCACCTTGACCTTGCCCGTCCGCTTAACCATTACAATGTTTTTATTATCCGGCGAGTCGATGGCAACTCCCGTTGAATCGTAGCCACGGTACTCCAATCTTTTCAGTCCCGTGACCAGCAGGTCGAGTACCTCCTGGCGCGATTTGGGAGTGAGGTAATTCAGATAAGCAAATATTCCTGGGGGCACAATGTGGGTTTGGTTATTAATTTTGTTTTCTTTAGTAAAATCAATTTCATAAAAATAAAATTTAGCTTTTAAGTTGGGACACAAACCCAAAGTTTCTTTAAAAGATAAAATATTCAATCACTCTTAATCATGCAAAGCTAATGTCCTAAAAGAAAATATGTAGCTTTTTAAATAACTATTTACTTTAACAAAAAAAGAAAAATAATAATAACAAAACTGCTTTACAGCGACATATATCCAATATGAATTTAAAATTTTCTTCCAGACTCGTATATTTTTTTATCTCCGGAGCAGTATTCCTTTTAACAATATAATTGTTTACTATACACAATTATTTGTAAAAATACTATGTCCATATAAAATAGGTCAGTAAGGAGCGAAGATATACAAACGCCGAAATATTTTATTGCAAAAGACAACCAGTTATGAAGAAATTTTTTCATATGCCAACTAAGTAACCTGTTTTGAATGGGCTTCGAGATTGTGATCGAGTGCAATAATCTGATCGCATTTGTGGTCAACCTCTTAAGGCATTTTGGGCTATGAATACTATATTATTATAAAAAGTAAATACAAAATGAAAAAATTAATTTTTTTAAATTAACTAACCGACTAAAAGTATCGGGTTGGACTTTAATTCATTAGCCGACATTGTCGGTAACTCATTATTTTCGTTTAGTATCGAATATTACCTCGTCCAGTCCCATATTCCTATGTGCCATACCCACCTCCCCATCCCCAACGTCCGGTTATGTTCAGATGGCACTGAACGATTCCGGCGAACATAATAAATCAAATGTAAATATTAAAAAAAAAAAAAAAAAAAAGTATCGAATATATTTAAATAAGTTAACTATTATTTGTATTACGTCGGTTATATGTACATATACATATGTATAAACATATATATAAATAATGCATACTATTATTCTTAATTACTTACCACACATTATTAGTGTTGTCTTTTCAATTAAAAGTGTAAACTTTGAAAGTTATCTGAAAGTGAAAAATTTGATATATTTATTAATAATACTCAAACGTATGTAGATGTATGTCTATCCATTAAATAATCATATAACATATAGATTTTATATATATATATTATAAATACATACATAAAAATATATTTTCAAAACTGCATTCATTAAATATATGCTAAAATATCAAGATAAAATACAATATTCTGATAAAATCAAAAATAAAGGAAGCAGTTCTCAATTTAATCAATAAGAATTAATTATAATTTTGATCAAATCAAATTTTAACATTTACCACAACACTTTATTTCAGAGTTCTACATTTAATTACAGCGTCTATGGGAGCTATGTACATATATGGTCTTATCATCGGATTTGCAAAAAATTAATACCGAAATTCTGAAATAACAAAGTATGCTGCATTTTTAAGTATATGAAAATATGTTGAAAACCAGCAGCATTGTTTTCTATTAATTTGACGAACTTTCTAATGGCATTTATATGATATTTTTTTATAAATTTAAATCCAAAATTCTGAAATAATGCCAAATGGTCGTGGCTCAAATTCTACCAAAATATGTTGAAATTCCTATTTTTCATTCCACAGAAACACTTTATTTTTCACTGTTTCTGACATTTACGAAGCACGATTAGCTGCATATGTACATATATAAATTCAGGTAATCTTGTGCCTTGTTTTAAAACATTTTCGACCATTGATTTTGGGACGATAACTTTTTGGAGTTTGTAGTTAATTTTGTACGATCTTAAACAATTTTTTGTTTCTGTTCAAGTTCGGATTTCTAACTCGAATATGAGAACGTGGGATAATAAAATAACTTCGCTGTTATGCATACATGTTTTAAGTCTGTCAGTTAGTATGTTAAGAATAGCGCATCAAAAACCTTTGGAAAAGTATATTTCGGTTCTTGGTTCTGCGTGTTTTTTTTTCTTTTTTTTGTTTTTTTTTAATTTTGTCGTTTTTTGTTGTTTGTTCTTAGTTCATAAACAATTAACAATTCTAAAAAACATATTCTTAATCCATCGCATTCCCACTCTTGTTCTTTTAAAATTTTAATAAATACAATTCGAGTTTTTTGTTATGGTAAAAATATATATATATGTACATACAAAAATGATTTTTTGAAAAAAAAAATTTGGATTTTGAATTTTGAAAAAATGTACCCTTAAAAAAATATTGAGAGCTAAAGATTTGCTCCTGTTTAACAAAGAACATTCACTTTTTTTAAAATTTTTTTTCTTGAAAACGTAACTAAATAGATGTAAAAAAAATGCCCACCCTTTAGAATTTTGAAAAAATGAAAACTTTCAAAAATATGTAATTTTAAAAATTGGCAAAAAGTTACTGAAAAACAAATCGTTTGCCCACCCCCTAAAATTAAAAAATTAAAAAAAAAAAACTGCCCACCTCTTAAAACTAAGAAAGAAGAAATGCCCACCCCTTAAAACTAAAATCTTTTCACAAAAAACTTTTTAAAAATACAAAAAAACGTTTGCCCACTCCTTAAAACTAAACATTTTCACAAAAAAACGTTTGCCCACCTCTTAAAACAAAAAATTTTGAAGTTCCCAACCCTTAAAACTAAAAGACTTCATCAAAAAACGTTTTCCCACCTCTTAAAACTAAAAAATTTAATCAAAAAACGTTTGCCCACCTCTTAAAACTAAAAATTTTGAAATTCCTAACCCTTAAAACTAAAAAAATTCATCAAAAAACGGGCAAACCTCTTAAAACTAAAAAAAAACTTAAAAAAAAAAAAAATACAAAATGACAAACAAAAGAAACGAACTTGAAATGCAGAACTAATAACTAACAGTCAAGCTAACAGTCAAGCTAACAGTCAAGCTAACAGTCAAGCTATTAGATATTGGTTCTGCAATCAAGTTCGTTTCTTTTGTTTGTCATTTTGTATTTGTTTTGAACCATTTATTAAAAAGTTTTGTGTTAAAATAAACTAAAATTAAATAAAAAACTTAATTGGTAATGTGTTTTATTTAGTTTAAGTTTATATTAATAGTTTATATAAATAGAAATAACTTTAGGACTTAATTCCGATTGTATTTAGTTTAAAAAAGAGATTATGAATTATTTTTAGGATAAATAAAAATAAATGTATAAGTACAAAAAACTTAATTTGTATAATTTTTATTTAGTTTAAGAAGGAGCTTGTGAATTGATTTTAATATCGATAAAAATAAATTTACATATAAAAATAACTTTAATTTATTGTTTTTTTTTTTAGTTTTAAGAGGTGGGCAAACGTTTTTTGATGAATTTTTTTAGTTTTAATGGGTGGGCATTTCATATTTTTTAGTTTTAAGAGGTGGGCAAACGTTTTTTGATGAAATTTTTTAGTTTTAAGAGGTGGGAAAACGTTTTTTGATGAAGTCTTTTAGTTTTAAGGGTTGGGAATTTCAAAAGTTTTAGTTTTAAGAGGTGGGCAAACGTTTTTTGGTGAAAATGTTTGGTTTTAAGGAGTGGGCAAACGTTTTTTTTATTTTTAAGAAGTTTTTTGTTAAAAGATTTTAGTTTTAAGGGGTGGGCACTTCTTCTTTCTTAGTTTTAAGAGGTGGGCAGTTTTTTTTTTTTATATTTTTTAGTTTTGAGTGGTGGGCAAACGAATTTTTTTCAGTAACTTTTTGCCAATTTTTAAAATTCCATATTTTTTAAAGTTTTCATTTTTTCAAAATTCTAAAGGTTTTCTTTGTTAAACAGGAGCAAATCTTTAGCTCTCCATATTTTTTTAAGTGTACATTTTTTCAAAAATCTAAAAGGTGGGCAAAGTTATTGCGATTTCATTTAATTTTTCAACGTTTTTTTTCGTAACTTTTTGCCAATTTTTAAAATTACATATTTTTGAAAGTTTTCATTTTTTCAAAATTCTAAAGGGTGGGCATTTTTTTTACATCTATTTAGTTACGTTTTCAAGAAAAAAATTTTTGAAAAAAGTTAATTTTCTTTGTTAAACAGGAGCAAATCTTTAGCTCTCCATATTTTTTTAAGTGTACATTTTTTCAAAAATCTAAAAGGTGGGCAAACGTGGGCAAATAAAGTTATTGCGATTTCCAAAAAAAAAATTGAAAAAAAGTCAACTTTTAGTTTTTTCAAAAAATTATGAAAATTTACATCACTTGATATTTTCGAATCCGAAAGTGGAAAAAAAAAGTAAAAGGTGGGCAAACGTGGGCAAACGATTCCAACTATCAAATTTCAAAAATAAAAAAAATGCGAACCCAGCTTCTTTGAGCTAAGTTAAGATCAAATCCACGCGGTTTCTGAAAATAAGATATTTCTTGGATCGGCCTCTAAATCCAGTCAAGCCGCTGTTGTTTAATTGAGATTTTAGTTTATAAATACCTGCTTTAAGTTGATTGCAATATTCGTGCCTAACTGCACTCTGGTTCAACAGCTTTTACCAGTTACCTACAAACCACGACCCTCAGTATTTAAAGATAAAAGCGAACTCCCGCGATGACTTAGTCAGTGACACATTCGGGCAAAAAATAAGAGCCGTCAGGAACATTATCACCTTATCTTCTCTTGTATTTCCCCAACGAGCTGCCCAACAATAAAGGCACTTGTGGTCGGGAAGTTCAGTGAGAAAAAACATTGACAAGAAAGTTAATAAACTTGACCGTGTTTGAATCTTTGTGTTGGGCTAGAGCACTTGAGAGACAGATAAGTAAAATATACAACCTATTTGGGATTCTTTGCAGAATACACTTAGTGCCCGTCATAAATTTAAAAATTTTTAAAAAGGAAATCACAAACAACACAAGAGATAAATTTAATTTGTTGAAAAATGCACAACCGCTTATATATGGAAACATCAGGCTCATAAGTTGCTAAGAACATTTTATTTTAGAAAGGATTTCTTAGGAAACTGCCAAAGAAAACTCTTTTTTTTGTTTTTGCTTCTGGAGATAATGTTATTACCACATACACTGATTTCTTTGAAAAATAATTTTTTATCACCTAATTAGCTTTTCCACAGAGATCTTAAGGTTGTTTTCCATAATTCAACTGCTTTTCACTGATCGGAAAACAATACAGCGTCGGGGCTGTTTGCATAGGTTGCAAAACCTTCCGGGTACACAGCTTGCCCTGCAGTTGTGTTAAACAATTATTGTATATAAAGCTAATGCCAATCCCAAAACTTGAAACGCGTGCGGCGATATTACGTGCCAGTCTTAAGCCCTTGCCTATAAGCCTGATTTTGTAGTATTTGATGGCAATGGTGTCCCCCCAAATACACAAACTGAAGTTGCCGAAACCGGTATTTTATATAAGACAATAACGTTGGCTCCTCAGACTTTCCGCCTAGGTAGTATTATTTAATTCAATGTAGGTTTGCTGCGTTGGCACCGGCACCACCGAATCCAAAGATTGGACTTGAAATGCGCACAACGTCGCCAGTTTCAGCCGTGTGGATGCCAACTAGTCCGTTGACCACTTTCAGTCTCCTTCTCTGGACTCCCACTTACTTGAAATGCTTCTGGTGGTTGCGCTGCTGCGAAAGCCTGGTTAACTGGTTGGGGCTGACTTTTGTTCGGATCTGGCAAGCTTTCGAACTGCCAACTTCGCTGTCGGAATAACACTGAGCGCACTTCGAAAAGCAGCGGGCGCTAAATGGGGATCTTTTATAGGCCGCTGCTGCGCCACCAGCTCTTCGCTGCTGACGACGGCCCGATCCGATCTACGACGATCGTTAATGTCAAAAAGCCCTATTCCGACCAACCAGCTCACTATGGAGCCAGCCCTCACTTTTGTTGAGATATATACATATAAGTATATTTATATCAATACCGTAAAGGACTCTGATTTTTTCTTTTTGTTTTTGTTTTTTAAGCTAATGTATATATTTTTGAACTGCAAAGTACGTACAAAAATGTTTTTAAGTCGTAGAGATTGGTAAAAGCTCAACAGAGGCGTATTGGCCTATGTCTCAGATAATTTAGCCTGTTTAAGTAGTCATTGAGTAGAATTTAAGTAGTCAAGTAGCCACTTAAAGATTTTCTGTTTGCGAAATAAGTAAATAAATAAATAATAGAACACTAACCCGATTTGAATTTATTTTAAACTATGGCAGGTTAGAATCTCGGTATTCACTTTCTTTTTTATCACTTTGATACCCTTGCTTTAATATAAAGGAGATTTGGAGCGATTCTTTCGGTTAACTATAAAATTGCTTTTATATATAAACCAACAGATGAACCAGGCTAGATCAACTTGGTAATTGAGGCTATAACTAATAAAAAACTGCCTCCTTCAATGCGATTGAACTTCTGACCAGAATTTAATACGTGGTGCAGTGATATAAACATTTTTTTCAAGAAATTTAGTTTAGCGACATATTGATTCAATGGTAAAAAACACGTTTAACGTTAATTACACAGTAGACAGAATGGACCCCAGTGAAGCATTTGTTGTTTAAACGACATTTAAAATGTACGCTTTGAACAATATAACTGGTCATTGGCTCCATAGTGCAGTCGCCATGAGTACAAAGACGAACAAGACCTGCGGGGAGCGTGCAAAGCCGGTAACCGACTTCTCAATTATTGCCGTCAGCGCACCGCAGCAGTTGTTTCTGAAGCGTGAGAAGGTGATCGACTGGGGCTCATGCTCTTTCTACAAAAATAGTGCTGCTAGGGTGAAAAGTCAGCACTGGCCTTTTGCGGGTTGGAGGAATACAAACGGCAGACTTGCCCATTTGATTACAATTTGTTTATATTCAATGTGCGAATATTAAGAAAACAGTACCCGTTGTGTCTATAAATCTGGCGAAAACCATTTATTGCTTTCCGAATAGTGAAAATAGAGAGTGATAAATACGGATACACTCAAATTTTAACCGCTTTGATTTGCCTATGGAAGGGAATAAATGAAATTTGCGAGCCTAGACGAACATATAGAACTTAATGTTTAACTGCACTGCGCAGCCTATATTCTTTTTTATACCGATTCTGCATTACCGATTCTTACTACTAGAATAAGTGATTTATTCAAACTGATCTCGGAATGATCTGTCTGAGTATGATTTACATCTTTGAGAACACCAGCCAGCGCTATTTTAGAACAATCTGTATTCTCGCTTAAATCTAATATCTAACACAATAAATGTGGTCGTTTGTAGCATGCATTACCTATTTCTTTAGTGACCAGAAATGCTGTCTATAGGAAATCAAACGTGAAGTTTGGTTGTTAAGTCTAAGTATTGCCAAATGCAAACCGGTCATCGCTGAAGACTCGCGCCACCGGTTTGCAGCATTATTAATATCAACGGTAATATATAAATATTTATGATTTCTTTTTTTCATATTACCGGCTTCTGGTTAAGGTCCGTCTGAAATACGCACGCATCAAACCAGTTTGCCCAATGTACGGTCTGTTTACAAATTGTCCCACTCCGACTCCATTCCGTTCGTAATTCGTTGACCTTGACTCCCATCTGAAAGGAAAAGTGATGCTGGCCCTAGCGCATCAGAAAACCAGTCTAAAACTGAACCCAGTTAATAGCATATGTATACATATATACCAGCTGATGCCGAGAGACATATCAATTGTACCTTTCTGTTCTGACTTTTTGAAATAATGTCCAGCGGATCTGTGCCCTGAAGCAGTCGAACTTTCTCAAATATATGGTTGTTAGGTAAATTTCTGTTAAGCTCGCGTTTTTTAAGCAACAGACTGTTTTTATGCACAGCAGCTGTTCCAATATTTTTCTGGAAACTCAAATTCCTGAGCCCAAAAAATACTATCAATTTGCCAACTATTTTCTTAAAGCTTTGCGGATTCAGTTTAGGGCATTTCTTTGCCCAAGTTTTTCCTGTTTATAACTGATTTACGAGTCACCTTTAGGTGGTATTGGTAACCATAAGTGTCCAGTCAACTTGTCTGGGCGGCCTTGCCGTTGGACGGCCTCTTACCTTTTACTTGCATTCAGCGGCGGTGGCGATTGTTGTGGCCGGGGCAGAAGGGGCCATATGTCCAATGTTGAATTAATTAAGCACGGAAGAGCTGCCCGCCGTTCCTGGGTACGGTAACAAATGCAATTCTTACCTCTTTCCTGTTGGCTTACCAAGGTACTCAAACATTCGCCTTCTAATTTTCAGTTTTGACTCTTTGGGCCACGTCAGACTGCCAAGCGGAAAACAAAGAAAAAACAAGTTTTAAGTACAATTCATGTAGAGAGAAGGTGTGTGCATTGTTACTGCTTATCAAAGCGTCGATAAGTGAGAAAACATTATGAAGAACTCGTTTCCAGGCAGCTCCGAGAAGTGTATTTTGGTAAGAACTTTCGTTTGGATAATACAAAACCATAACGTAAAATTTTAAAATGGGTATCCTTTGTGTTAAAGTGTTTAGGCCGAGTATAACTAAACTTCTAACTTGTTCCTGAAACGATATATTTACAATGCTTTCCCAAAAATTTTAAAATGCTCGGCTACCAAAATTATTACAAATTTGTTTTTATACCCGCTACCCATAGGGTAGAAGGGTATTATAACTTTGTGCCGGCAGGAAATGTATGTAACAGGTAGAAGGAAGCATTTCCGACCCTATAAAGTATATATATTCTTGATCAGGATCAACAGCCTAGTCGATCTAGCCATGTCCGTCTGTCTGTCTGTCTGTCTGTCTGTCTGTCTGTCTGTCTGTCTGTCCGTCTGTCCGTATGAAACACTGGATCTCAGAGACTATAAGAGATAGAGCTCTAATTTTTTTTCGACAGTATTTCTTATGCTTGCACGCAGATCAAGTTTATTTCAAATTTTTGCCACGCCCACTTCCGCCCCCGCAAATCATAAAAAAGCGTATTAAGCGTATAATTTTAAAGCTAGGTCGCGAATTTCGGTATGTATATTAAGAACTATAGTCTGTGTGATCCCTAAAAATTTGGTTGCGATTAAATAAAAATTGTCGAAGTTATTAAAGAAATAATTTTGTATGGCCACAAACGGCTGCTGGCAGCATGCCTCATTTGGTTGACCAATTAGACCAACTAAATATTCTTATCCGTTCTTGGTTGTGTTCGGAAAAGAATCTTATAAGATATTCGAGAAGCAATTTTAATAAATGGTACAAATTATTAGCCGATTAAATGCAATAATAACGCGTTTTTACACACATAGATACACGTGTATGCATTTTTGTATGCATGTGATTATATTACACTTGCATTTGCATTTGTCCGTTATGTTCAAAATTGTATTAACTGTTTTTTCTGGCGTTCTGACGCTTTTCTGGTTTAAGTATGGGTAGCGGGTATCTCACAGTCGAGCTCACTCGACTGTAGCTTTCTTACTTGTTTTACAGAAAGTCGTACATTTTTTTAACTTTAATAGTATTGAACTGCTTGCTTACTTCCTGGCTCTTAAACTTACTTTTAGAACCAAACATTTTTGGTAAGGTTTTTTATTCTATGTATGTATGTTTAAGAATTTTTTTCTTGGAAAAATTTAATAATTCTCGGAACAGCGAAATATGTCGTTATGATTTCAATCCGAAGTGTTCGCACAATCACGCCTATCCAGTGTATTATTTTACAATTGTTTTAATAATTATATTTTGTTTTAATTTTTCATTCATAAGCACTGCACTTGGATTTAATATTTTGAGTTCCACACTGACAAGGAAACGGAAACGAGTCCAACACTAAGAACAGTGTTGATTAATGATATGAATATATTTATACCCTTGCAGGGTATATAAGTTTCAGTCAAAAGTTTGCAACGCAGTGAAGGAGGCATCTACGACCCTATAAAGTATATATATTCTTGATCAGGATCAACAGCAGAGTGGATCTAGCCATGTCCGTCTGTCCGTTTCTACGCAAACTAGTCCCTCAGTTTTAAAGCTATCTGAATGAAACTTTGCAGTTAGTCTTCTATTTACACTCACCCGTACATATGTCGGAACGGGCCGGATCGGACGACTATATCATATAGCTGCCATAGGAACAATCCGAAAAATTTTCAAAAAAAAATATAACTTTGTCAGTTTTCAACATATTTTCCACAAATTTGATATTTAGCCATATTTTATTATTCCTGAATTTTGATTTTAATTTCATGAAAATCGGCTGACTATACCCTATAGCTTCCATAGGAACAATCAGGAAAATAAAAGAAAAATTCATAACTTTGTCAGTTTTCAACATATTTTCACCAAATTTGATAGTTACCCATATTTTAGTATTCCTGAATTTTGATTTTAATTTTATGAAAATCGGCTGACTATACCCTATAGCTTCCATAGGAACAATCAGGAAAATAAAAGAAAAATTCATAACTTTGTCAGTTTTCAACATATTTTCACCAAATTTGATAGTTACCCATATTTTAGTATTCCTGAATTTTGATTTTAATTTCATGAAAATCGGCTGACTATACCCTATAGCTTCCATAGGAACAATCAGGAAAATAAAAGAAAAATTCATAACTTTGTCAGTTTTCAACATATTTTCACCAAATTTGATAGTTACCCATATTTTAGTATTCCTGAATTTTTAATTTCATGAAAATCGGCTGACTATATCCTATAGCTTCCATAGGAACAATCAGGAAAATAAAAGAAAAATTCATAACTTTGTCAGTTTTCAACATATTTTCACCAAATTTGATATTTAGCCATATTTTATTATTCCTGAATTTTGATTTTAATTTCATGAAAATCGGCTGACTATATCCTATAGCTTCCATAGGAACAATCAGGAAAATAAAAGAAAAATTCATAACTTTGTCAGTTTTCAACATATTTTCACCAAATTTGATATTTAGCCATATTTTATTATTCCTGAATTTTGATTTTAATTTCATGAAAATCGGCTGACTATACCCTATAGCTTCCATAGGAACAATCAGGAAAATAAAAGAAAAATTCATAACTTTGTCAGTTTTCAACATATTTTCACCAAATTTGATAGTTACCCATATTTTAGTATTCCTGAATTTTGATTTTAATTTCATGAAAATCGGCTGACTATACCCTATAGCTTCCATAGGAACAATCAGGAAAATAAAAGAAAAATTCATAACTTTGTCAGTTTTCAATATATTTTCACCAAATTTGATATTTAGCCATATTTTATTATTCCTGAATTTTGATTTTAATTTCATGAAAATCGGCTGACTATACCCTATAGCTTCCATAGGAACAATCAGGAAAATAAAAGAAAAATTCATAACTTTGTCAGTTTTCAACATATTTTCACCAAATTTGATAGTTACCCATATTTTAGTATTCCTGAATTTTTAATTTCATGAAAATCGGCTGACTATATCCTATAGCTTCCATAGGAACAATCAGGAAAATAAAAGAAAAATTCATAACTTTGTCAGTTTTCAACATATTTTCACCAAATTTGATATTTAGCCATATTTTATTATTCCTGAATTTTGATTTTAATTTCATGAAAATCGGCTGACTATACCCTATAGCTTCCATAGGAACAATCAGGAAAATAAAAGAAAAATTCATAACTTTGTCAGTTTTCAACATATTTTCACCAAATTTGATAGTTACCCATATTTTAGTATTCCTGAATTTTGATTTTAATTTCATGAAAATCGGCTGACTATATCCTATAGCTTCCATAGGAACAATCAGGAAAATAAAAGAAAAATTCATAACTTTGTCAGTTTTCAACATATTTTCACCAAATTTGATATTTAGCCATATTTTATTATTCCTGAATTTTGATTTTAATTTCATGAAAATCGGCTGACTATACCCTATAGCTTCCATGTGAACAATCAGGAAAATAAAAGAAAAATTCATAACTTTGTCAGTTTTCAACATATTTTCACCAAATTTGATATTTAGCCATATTTTATTATTCCTGAATTTTGATTTTAATTTCATGAAAATCGGCTGACTATACCCTATAGCTTCCATAGGAACAATCAGGAAAATAAAAGAAAAATTCATAACTTTGTCAGTTTTCAACATATTTTCACCAAATTTGATAGTTACCCATATTTTAGTATTCCTGAATTTTGATTTTAATTTCATGAAAATCGGCTGACTATACCCTATAGCTTCCATAGGAACAATCAGGAAAATAAAAGAAAAATTCATAACTTTGTCAGTTTTCAACATATTTTCACCAAATTTGATAGTTACCCATATTTTATTATTCCTGAATTTTGATTTTAATTTCATGAAAATCGGCTGACTATACCCTATAGCTTCCATAGGAACAATCAGGAAAATAAAAGAAAAATTCATAACTTTGTCAGTTTTCAACATATTTTCACCAAATTTGATATTTAGCCATATTTTATTATTCCTGAATTTTGATTTTAATTTCATGAAAATCGGCTGACTATACCCTATAGCTTCCATAGGAACAATCAGGAAAATAAAAGAAAAATTCATAACTTTGTCAGTTTTCAACATATTTTCACCAAATTTGATAGTTACCCATATTTTAGTATTCCTGAATTTTTAATTTCATGAAAATCGGCTGACTATATCCTATAGCTTCCATAGGAACAATCAGGAAAATAAAAGAAAAATTCATAACTTTGTCAGTTTTCAACATATTTTCACCAAATTTGATATTAAGCCATATTTTATTATTCCTGAATTTTGATTTTAATTTCATGAAAATCGGCTGACTATACCCTATAGCTTCCATAGGAACAATCAGGAAAATAAAAGAAAAATTCATAACTTAGTCAGTTTTCAACATATTTTCACCAAATTTGATATTTAGCCATATTTTAGTATTCCTGAATTTTGATTTTAATTTCATGAAAATCGGCTGACTATACCCTATAGCTTCCATAGGAACAATCAGGAGAATAAAAGAAAAATTCATAACTTTGTCAGTTTTCAACATATTTTCACCAAATTTGATATTTAGCCATATTTTATTATTCCTGAATTTTGATTTTAATTTCATGAAAATCGGCTGACTATATCCTATAGCTTCCATAGGAACAATCAGGAAAATAAAAGAAAAATTCATAACTTTGTCAGTTTTCAACATATTTTCACCAAATTTGATATTTAGCCATATTTTAGTATTCCTGAATTTTGATTTTAATTTTATGAAAATCGGCTGACTATACCCTATAGCTTCCATAGGAACAATCAGGAAAATAAAAGAAAAATTCATAACTTTGTCAGTTTTCAACATATTTTCACCAAATTTGATAGTTACCCATATTTTAGTATTCCTGAATTTTGATTTTAATTTCATGAAAATCGGCTGACTATACCCTATAGCTTCCATAGGAACAATCAGGAAAATAAAAGAAAAATTCATAACTTTGTCAGTTTTCAACATATTTTCACCAAATTTGATAGTTACCCATATTTTAGTATTCCTGAATTCTTTTTTAATTTCATGAAAATCGGCTGACTATATCCTATAGCTTCCATAGGAACAATCAGGAAAATAAAAGAAAAATTCATAACTTTGTCAGTTTTCAACATATTTTCACCAAATTTGATATTTAGCCATATTTTATTATTCCTGAATTTTGATTTTAATTTCATGAAAATCGGCTGACTATATCCTATAGCTTCCATAGGAACAATCAGGAAAATAAAAGAAAAATTCATAACTTTGTCAGTTTTCAACATATTTTCACCAAATTTGATATTTAGCCATATTTTATTATTCCTGAATTTTGATTTTAATTTCATGAAAATCGGCTGACTATACCCTATAGCTTCCATAGGAACAATCAGGAAAATAAAAGAAAAATTCATAACTTTGTCAGTTTTCAACATATTTTCACCAAATTTGATAGTTACCCATATTTTAGTATTCCTGAATTTTGATTTTAATTTCATGAAAATCGGCTGACTATACCCTATAGCTTCCATAGGAACAATCAGGAAAATAAAAGAAAAATTCATAACTTTGTCAGTTTTCAATATATTTTCACCAAATTTGATATTTAGCCATATTTTATTATTCCTGAATTTTGATTTTAATTTCATGAAAATCGGCTGACTATACCCTATAGCTTCCATAGGAACAATCAGGAAAATAAAAGAAAAATTCATAACTTTGTCAGTTTTCAACATATTTTCACCAAATTTGATAGTTACCCATATTTTAGTATTCCTGAATTTTTAATTTCATGAAAATCGGCTGACTATATCCTATAGCTTCCATAGGAACAATCAGGAAAATAAAAGAAAAATTCATAACTTTGTCAGTTTTCAACATATTTTCACCAAATTTGATATTTAGCCATATTTTATTATTCCTGAATTTTGATTTTAATTTCATGAAAATCGGCTGACTATACCCTATAGCTTCCATAGGAACAATCAGGAAAATAAAAGAAAAATTCATAACTTTGTCAGTTTTCAACATATTTTCACCAAATTTGATAGTTACCCATATTTTAGTATTCCTGAATTTTGATTTTAATTTCATGAAAATCGGCTGACTATATCCTATAGCTTCCATAGGAACAATCAGGAAAATAAAAGAAAAATTCATAACTTTGTCAGTTTTCAACATATTTTCACCAAATTTGATATTTAGCCATATTTTATTATTCCTGAATTTTGATTTTAATTTCATGAAAATCGGCTGACTATACCCTATAGCTTCCATAGGAACAATCAGGAAAATAAAAGAAAAATTCATAACTTTGTCAGTTTTCAACATATTTTCACCAAATTTGATATTTAGCCATATTTTATTATTCCTGAATTTTGATTTTAATTTCATGAAAATCGGCTGACTATACCCTATAGCTTCCATAGGAACAATCAGGAAAATAAAAGAAAAATTCATAACTTTGTCAGTTTTCAACATATTTTCACCAAATTTGATAGTTACCCATATTTTAGTATTCCTGAATTTTGATTTTAATTTCATGAAAATCGGCTGACTATACCCTATAGCTTCCATAGGAACAATCAGGAAAATAAAAGAAAAATTCATAACTTTGTCAGTTTTCAACATATTTTCACCAAATTTGATATTTAGCCATATTTTATTATTCCTGAATTTTGATTTTAATTTCATGAAAATCGGCTGACTATACCCTATAGCTTCCATAGGAACAATCAGGAAAATAAAAGAAAAATTCATAACTTTGTCAGTTTTCAACATATTTTCACCAAATTTGATAGTTACCCATATTTTAGTATTCCTGAATTTTTATTTTAATTTCATGAAAATCGGCTGACTATATCCTATAGCTTCCATAGGAACAATCAGGAAAATAAAAGAAAAATTCATAACTTTGTCAGTTTTCAACATATTTTCACCAAATTTGATATTAAGCCATATTTTATTATTCCTGAATTTTGATTTTAATTTCATGAAAATCGGCTGACTATACCCTATAGCTTCCATAGGAACAATCAGGAAAATAAAAGAAAAATTCATAACTTAGTCAGTTTTCAACATATTTTCACCAAATTTGATATTTAGCCATATTTTAGTATTCCTGAATTTTGATTTTAATTTCATGAAAATCGGCTGACTATACCCTATAGCTTCCATAGGAACAATCAGGAGAATAAAAGAAAAATTCATAACTTTGTCAGTTTTCAACATATTTTCACCAAATTTGATATTTAGCCATATTTTATTATTCCTGAATTTTGATTTTAATTTCATGAAAATCGGCTGACTATATCCTATAGCTTCCATAGGAACAATCAGGAAAATAAAAGAAAAATTCATAACTTTGTCAGTTTTCAACATATTTTCACCAAATTTGATATTTAGCCATATTTTATTATTCCTGAATTTTGATTTTAATTTCATGAAAATCGGCTGACTATACCCTATAGCTTCTATAGGAACAATCAGGAAAATAAAAGAAAAATTCATAACTTTGTCAGTTTTCAACATATTTTCACCAAATTTAATATTTAGCCATATTTTATTATTCCTGAATTTTGATTTTAATTTCATGAAAATCGGCTGACTATACCCTATAGCTTCCATAGGAACAATCAGGAAAATAAAAGAAAAATTCATAACATTGTCAGTTTTCAACATATTTTCACCAAATTTGATAGTTACCCATATTTTAGTATTCCTGAATTTTTAATTTCATGAAAATCGGCTGACTATATCCTATAACTTCCATAGGAACAATCAGGAAAATAAAAGAAAAATTCATAACTTTGTCAGTTTTCAACATATTTTCACCAAATTTGATATTTAGCCATATTTTATTATTCCTGAATTTTGATTTTAATTTCATGAAAATCGGCTGACTATACCCTATAGCTTCCATAGGAACAATCAGGAAAATAAAAGAAAAATTCATAACTTTGTCAGTTTTCAACATATTTTCACCAAATTTGATAGTTACCCATATTTTAGTATTCCTGAATTTTGATTTTAATTTCATGAAAATCGGCTGACTATATCCTATAGCTTCCATAGGAACAATCAGGAAAATAAAAGAAAAATTCATAACATTGTCAGTTTTCAACATATTTTCACCAAATTTGATAGTTACCCATATTTTAGTATTCCTGAATTTTTAATTTCATGAAAATCGGCTGACTATATCCTATAGCTTCCATAGGAACAATCAGGAAAATAAAAGAAAAATTCATAACTTTGTCAGTTTTCAACATATTTTCACCAAATTTGATATTTAGCCATATTTTATTATTCCTGAATTTTGATTTTAATTTCATGAAAATCGGCTGACTATACCCTATAGCTTCCATAGGAACAATCAGGAAAATAAAAGAAAAATTCATAACTTTGTCAGTTTTCAACATATTTTCACCAAATTTGATAGTTACCCATATTTTAGTATTCCTGAATTTATTTTAATTTCATGAAAATCGGCTGACTATATCCTATAGCTTCCATAGGAACAATCAGGAAAATAAAAGAAAAATTCATAACTTTGTCAGTTTTCAACATATTTTCACCAAATTTGATATTTAGCCATATTTTATTATTCCTGAATTTTGATTTTAATTTCATGAAAATCGGCTGACTATATCCTATAGCTTCCATAGGAACAATCAGGAAAATAAAAGAAAAATTCATAACTTTGTCAGTTTTCAACATATTTTCACCAAATTTGATATTTAGCCATATTTTATTATTCCTGAATTTTGATTTTAATTTCATGAAAATCGGCTGACTATATCCTATAGCTTCCATAGGAACAATCAGGAAAATAAAAGAAAAATTCATAACATTGTCAGTTTTCAACATATTTTCACCAAATTTGATAGTTACCCATATTTTAGTATTCCTGAATTTTTTTTAATTTCATGAAAATCGGCTGACTATATCCTATAGCTTCCATAGGAACAATCAGGAAAATAAAAGAAAAATTCATAACTTTGTCAGTTTTCAACATATTTTCACCAAATTTGATATTTAGCCATATTTTATTATTCCTGAATTTTGATTTTAATTTCATGAAAATCGGCTGACTATACCCTATAGCTTCCATAGGAACAATCAGGAAAATAAAAGAAAAATTCATAACTTTGTCAGTTTTCAACATATTTTCACCAAATTTGATAGTTACCCATATTTTAGTATTCCTGAATTTTTTAATTTCATGAAAATCGGCTGACTATATCCTATAGCTTCCATAGGAACAATCAGGAAAATAAAAGAAAAATTCATAACTTTGTCAGTTTTCAACATATTTTCACCAAATTTGATATTTAGCCATATTTTATTATTCCTGAATTTTGATTTTAATTTCATGAAAATCGGCTGACTATACCCTATAGCTTCCATAGGAACAATCAGGAAAATAAAAGAAAAATTCATAACTTTGTCAGTTTTCAACATATTTTCACCAAATTTGATATTTAGCCATATTTTATTATTCCTGAATTTTGATTTTAATTTCATGAAAATCGGCTGACTATACCCTATAGCTTCCATAGGAACAATCAGGAAAATAAAAGAAAAATTCATAACTTTGCCAGTTTTCAACATATTTTCACCAAATTTGATATTTAGCCATATTTTATTATTCCTGAATTTTGATTTTAATTTCATGAAAATCGGCTGACTATATCCTATAGCTTCCATAGGAACAATCATGAAAATAAAAGAAAAATTCATAACTTTGTCAGTTTTCAACATATTTTCACCAAATTTGATATTTAGCCATATTTTATTATTCCTGAATATTGATTTTAATTTCATGAAAATCGGCTGACTATATCCTATAGCTTCCATAGGAACAATCAGGAAAATAAAAAAAAATACATAACTTTGTCAGTTTTCAACATATTTTCACCAAACTTGATATTTAGCCATATTTTATTATTCCTGAATTTTGATTTTAATTTCATGAAAATCGGCTGACTATATCCTATAGCTTCCATAGGAACAATCAGGAAAATAAAAGAAAAATTCATAACTTTGTCAGTTTTCAACATATTTTCACCAAATTTGATATTTAGCCATATTTTATTATTCCTGAATTTTGATTTTAATTTCATGAAAATCGGCTGACTATATCCTATAGCTTCCATAGGAACAATCAGGAAAATAAAAGAAAAATTCATAACTTTGTCAGTTTTCAACATATTTTCACCAAATTTGATATTTAGCCATATTTTATTATTCCTGAATTTTGATTTTAATTTCATGAAAATCGGCTGACTATACCCTATAGCTTCCATAGGAACAATCAGGAAAATAAAAGAAAAATTCATAACTTTGCCAGTTTTCAACATATTTTCACCAAATTTGATATTTAGCCATATTTTATTATTCCTGAATTTTGATTTTAATTTCATGAAAATCGGCTGACTATATCCTATAGCTTCCATAGGAACAATCATGAAAATAAAAGAAAAATTCATAACTTTGTCAGTTTTCAACATATTTTCACCAAATTTGATATTTAGCCATATTTTATTATTCCTGAATATTGATTTTAATTTCATGAAAATCGGCTGACTATATCCTATAGCTTCCATAGGAACAATCAGGAAAATAAAAGAAAAAACCATAACTTTGTCAGATTTCAACATATTTTCACCAAATTTGATATTTAGCCATATTTTATTATTCCTGAATTTTGATTTTAATTTCATGAAAATCGGCTGACTATACCCTATAGCTTCCATAGGAACAATCAGGAAAATAAAAGAAAAATTCATAACTTTGCCAGTTTTCAACATATTTTCACCAAATTTGATATTTAGCCATATTTTATTATTCCTGAATTTTGATTTTAATTTCATGAAAATCGGCTGACTATATCCTATAGCTTCCATAGGAACAATCAGGAAAATAAAAGAAAAATTCATAACTTTGTCAGTTTTCAACATATTTTCACCAAATTTGATATTTAGCCATATTTTATTATTCCTGAATATTGATTT
The DNA here is from genome assembly GCA_035045905.1 of Drosophila anomelani. Taxonomy (NCBI): domain Eukaryota; kingdom Metazoa; phylum Arthropoda; class Insecta; order Diptera; family Drosophilidae; genus Drosophila; species Drosophila anomelani. Next base: position 1,240,394 of record JAWNOO010000073.1, read on the forward strand.
TAATTTCATGAAAATCGGCTGACTATATCCTATAGCTTCCATAGGAACAATCAGGAAAATAAAAGAAAAAACCATAACTTTGTCAGATTTCAACATATTTTCACCAAATTTGATATTTAGCCATATTTTAGTATTTCTGAATTTTGATTTTAATTTCATGAAAATCGGCTGACTATATCCTATAGCTTCCATAGGAACAATCAGGAAAATAAAAAAAACCATAGCTTAGCCGTGTTTCAAACCATTGCCATCAAATTTGAGATTTGGCAACAAATTATTATTTCAGAATTTCGTTTTTAATTTTTTGTTTAAACTCTGCAAGGGTATACAAACTTCGGTGAGCCGAAGTTAGCTTCATTTCTTGTTTGTGCTTATATTAAATTTTATTGGTCTATATGAAAACCTACAAAAACCTTTTCAAAGATGGCGAATGTTATGTACGCCGTAGAGTGAACAAAATAAACTAAAATTAGCATTTTCGGAATTTTTTCTTTTGGAGGAATAATACATTTTATCAATACTATTTGTATTTTAAAAAGCAAGCTTTGGCGATTTATAGTTTTTAAATGATTTAAAAAACAAGAAAGGAAGCTAACTTCGGTTCACCGAAGTTTGTATACTTTTGCAGATTACAATTTTTTTTAAGGTTTATATTTATTAAACAATAACAGGTATACTCCTACCTATGTGGCAGCTTAAGCAAGTTGTAAATTACAGGGGGGAAAAATTAATATTAAATTAAATTTTAATATTATTTACATTTTAATTTTTAAACTTCAAACGGTTATATAGATCTTAAAGGAAGGTTATGTGGGTGGTATCTTTTCATTTCTAGGTCTCCGTATAAGCAAAGACAGCACTATCACAAAGATGAGGAACGTTCATACATTCCACTATGGTCCAGCGGACCACTTTCTTGGCCAATATTAATAACTCCGTTAATTTAAAAAATATCAACTTGAAACTATTTTGGTAATCATAGGATGATACTGGATTAAAATTATGCGGATCAGAAAACTATATTCTATAGCTTCCATAGGAACAAAAAATTGTTTTTATATATAGATTTATAAAATTTCGGTTAATTTATGATTATTTAATTTTAACCATTCTTTAAAAATTTTATCAAAATCGGATAACGAATACCTATAGTTTTCATAGAAAAAATTAGAATATAGTGCCAATTTTGCACTAATTGCATGAAAAATTTGAAAATTTTAATTTTCATACAAAATAAGGTAATCTTTAAATTAAAATTGTAAGAAATGTGGTCAAATCTGGCATTAGCGACTATATGCAATTAAAAGAGAATTAAACTCTACAACACACACTAGATTTCAAGGTAGGACTAGGTGGGATTCACTAGATTTACCTTTCCAAAAAGAGGTTTTAAAAAAAAATTTCATATTGTTGAAGACATATTTTAACGTCAAATTACAAAATCATACTCTTTAAACTCTGCCAATTTTCTTGTGAACAAACAGCTCCGTGCGCGAAAGTGGCGCCACCTATGAAAATTTGGGGTATGCCACGTAGATGGTCACTCGACTTCCAATCGATTGATACCAAAATCAATTAATTTTAACAACTTTTAAAAAATGTATGTATGTATGCGTTAAATAGAGCGGCTGGCTCCAGAGCAGAGGTCGGCGCGTCGCAACCACATGTGGTTGGAAGAGCCTCTGCCGGCAGCGCTGCCAGCACACAGACAGTACGCTCAAAGCATCAGTTACATTGCTCTGGCTAAATCTAGCCACTTTTAGCGGAAAATAGCTATTTTTATAGTAAGAGCTATTGATTTTGCATAGAAAACCAAATGCTAGCTATATTATTATATAGTTATATTATCATATCTGGCCATAGAAGTCATTTATTCACTCACACATATGCAATTTTGGATTCAGGAATCAGGAAAATAAAAGAAAAATTCATAACTTTGTCAGTTTTCAACATATTTTCACCAAATTTGATATTTAGCCATATTTTATTATTCCTGAATTTTGATTTAATTTCATGAAAATCGGCTGACTATACCCTATAGCTTCCATAGGAACAATCAGGAAAATAAAAGAAAAAACCATAACTTTGTCAGATTTCAACATATTTTCACCAAATTTGATATTTAGCCATATTTTAGTATTTCTGAATTTTGATTTTAATTTCATGAAAATCGGCTGACTATATCCTATAGCTTCCATAGGAACAATCAGGAAAATAAAAAAAACCATAGCTTAGCCGTGTTTCAAACCATTGCCATCAAATTTGAGATTTGGCAACAAATTATTATTTCAGAATTTCGTTTTTAATTTTTTGTTTAAACTCTGCAAGGGTATACAAACTTCGGTGAGCCGAAGTTAGCTTCATTTCTTGTTTGTGCTTATATTACATTTTATTGGTCTATATGAAAACCTACAAAAAGCTTTTCAAAGATGGCGAATGTTATGTACGCCGTAGAGTGAACAAAATAAACTAAAATTAGCATTTTCGGAATTTTTTCTTTTGGAGGAATAATACATTTTATCAATACTATTTGTATTTTAAAAAGCAAGCTTTGGCGATTTATAGTTTTTAAATGATTTAAAAAAACAAGAAAGGAAGCTAACTTCGGTTCACCGAAGTTTGTATACTTTTGCAGATTACAATTTTTTTTAAGGTTTATATTTATTAAACAATAACAGGTATACTCCTACCTATGTGGCAGCTTAAGCAAGTTGTAAATTACAGGGGGGAAAAATTAATATTAAATTAAATTTTAATATTATTTACATTTTAATTTTTAAACTTCAAACGGTTATATAGATCTTAAAGGAAGGTTATGTGGGTGGTATCTTTTCATTTCTAGGTCTCCGTATAAGCAAAGACAGCACTATCACAAAGATGAGGAACGTTCATACATTCCACTATGGTCCAGCGGACCACTTTCTTGGCCAATATTAATAACTCCGTTAATTTAAAAGATATCAACTTGAAACTATTTTGGTAATCATAGGATGATACTGGATTAAAATTATGCGGATCAGAAAACTATATTCTATAGCTTCCATAGGAACAAAAAATTGTTTTTATATATAGATTTATAAAATTTCGGTTAATTTATGATTATTTAATTTTAACCATTCTTTAAAAATTTTATCAAAATCGGATAACGAATACCTATAGTTTTCATAGAAAAAATTAGAATATAGTGCCAATTTTGCACTAATTGCATGAAAAATTTGAAAATTTTAATTTTCATACAAAATAAGGTAATCTTTAAATTAAAAGTGTAAGAAATGTGGTCAAATCTGGCATTAGCGACTATATGCAATTAAAAGAGAATTAAACTCTACAACACACACTAGATTTCAAGGTGGGACTAGGTGGGATTCACTAGATTTACCTTTCCAAAAAGAGGTTTTAAAAAAAATTTGCATATTTTTGAAGACATATTTTAACGTCAAATTACAAAATCATACTCTTTAAACTCTGCCAATTTTCTTGTGAACAAACAGCTCCGTGCGCGAAAGTGGCGCCACCTATGAAAATTTGGGGTATGCCACGTAGATGGTCACTCGACTTCCAATCGATTGATACCAAAATCAATTAATTTTAACAACTTTTAAAAAATGTATGTATGTATGCGTTAAATAGAGCGGCTGGCTCCAGAGCAGAGGTCGGCGCGTCGCAACCACATGTGGTTGGAAGAGCCTCTGCCGGCAGCGCTGCCAGCACACAGACAGTACGCTCAAAGCATCAGTTACATTGCTCTGGCTAAATCTAGCCACTTTTAGCGGAAAATAGCTATTTTTATAATAAGAGCTATTGATTTTGCATAGAAAACCAAATGCTAGCTATATTATTATATAGTTATATTATCATATCTGGCCATAGAAGTCATTTATTCACTCACACATATGCAATTTTGGATTCAGGAATCAGGAAAATAAAAGAAAAATTCATAACTTTGTCAGTTTTCAACATATTTTCACCAAATTTGATATTTAGCCATATTTTATTATTCCTGAATTTTGATTTTAATTTCATGAAAATCGGCTGACTATACCCTATAGCTTCCATAGGAACAATCAGGAAAATAAAAGAAAAATTCATAACTTTGTCAGTTTTCAACATATTTTCACCAAATTTGATATTTAGCCATATTTTATTATTCCTGAATTTTGATTTTAATTTCATGAAAACCGGCTGACTATATCCTATAGCTTCCATAGGAACAATCAGGAAAATAAAAGAAAAAACCATAACTTTGTCAGATTTCAACATATTTTCACCAAATTTGATATTTAGCCATATTTTATTATTCCTGAATTTTGATTTTAATTTCATGAAAATCGGCTGACTATATCCTATAGCTTCCATAGGAACAATCAGGAAAATAAAAGAAAAATTCATAACTTTGTCAGTTTTCAACATATTTTCACCAAATTTGATATTTAGCCATATTTTATTATTCCTGAATTTTGATTTTAATTTCATGAAAATCGGCTGACTATACCCTATAGCTTCCATAGGAACAATCAGGAAAATAAAAGAAAAATTCATAACTTTGTCAGTTTTCAACATATTTTCACCAAATTTGATATTTAGCCATATTTTATTATTCCTGCATTTTGATTTTAATTTCATGAAAATCGGCTGACTATACCCTATAGCTTCCATAGGAACAATCAGGAAAATAAAAGAAAAACCATAACTTTCTCAGATTTCAACATATTTTCCACAAATTTGATATTTAGCCATATTTTATTATTCCTGAATTTTGATTTTAATTTCATGAAAATCGGCTGACTATACCCCATAGCTTCCATAGGAACAATCAGGAAAATAAAAGAAAAATTCATAACTTTGTCAGTTTTCAACATATTTTCACCAAATTTGATATTTAGCCATATTTTATTATTCCTGAATTTTTATTTTAATTTCATGAAAATCGGCTGACTATATCCTATAGCTTCCATAGGAACAATCTGGAAAATAAAAGAAAAAACCATAACTTTGTCAGATTTCAACATATTTTCACCAAATTTGATATTTAGCCATATTTTATTATTCCTGAATTTTTATTTTAATTTCATGAAAATCGGCTGACTATATCCTATAGCTTCCATAGGAACAATCAGGAAAATAAAAGAAAAATTCATAACTTTGTCAGTTTTCAACATATTTTCACCAAATTTGATATTTAGCCATATTTTATTATTCCTGAATTTTGATTTTAATTTCATGAAAATCGGCTGACTATATCCTATAGCTTCCATAGGAACAATCAGGAAAATAAAAGAAAAATTCATAACTTTGTCAGATTTCAACATATTTTCACCAAATTTGATATTTAGCCATATTTTAGTATTCCTGAATTTTTAATTTCATGAAAATCGGCTGACTATACCCTATAGCTTCCATAGGAACAATCAGGAAAATAAAAGAAAAAACCATAACTTTGTCAGATTTCAACATATTTTCACCAAATATGATATTTAGCCATATTTTAGTATTTCTGAATTTTGATTTTAATTTCATGAAAATCGGCTGACTATATCCTATAGCTTCCATAGGAACAATCAGGAAAATAAAAAAAACCATAGCTTAGCCGTGTTTCAAACCATTGCCATCAAATTTGAGATTTGGCAACAAATTATTATTTCAGAATTTCGTTTTTAATTTTTTGTTTAAACTCTGCAAGGGTATACAAACTTCGGTGAGCCGAAGTTAGCTTCATTTCTTGTTTGTGCTTATATTAAATTTTATTGGTCTATATGAAAACCTACAAAAACCTTTTCAAAGATGGCGAATGTTATGTACGCCGTAGAGTGAACAAAATAAACTAAAATTAGCATTTTCGGAATTTTTTCTTTTGGAGGAATAATACATTTTATCAATACTATTTGTATTTTAAAAAGCAAGCTTTGGCGATTTATAGTTTTTAAATGATTTAAAAAACAAGAAAGGAAGCTAACTTCGGCTCACCGAAGTTTGTATACTTTTGCAGATTACAATTTTTTTTAAGGTTTATGTTTATTAATCAATAACAGGTATACTCCTACCTATGTGGCAGCTTAAGCAAGTTGTAAATTACAGGGGGGAAAAATTAATATTAAATTAAATTTTAATATTATTTATATTTTAATTTTTAAACTTCAAACGGTTATATAGATCTTAAAGGAAGGTTATGTGGGTGGTATCTTTTCATTTCTAGGTCTCCGTATAAGCAAAGACAGCACTATCACAAAGATGAGGAACGTTCATACATTCCACTATGGTCCAGCGGACCACTTTCTTGGCCAATATTAATAACTCCGTTAATTTAAAAGATATCAACTTGAAACTATTTTGGTAATCATAGGATGATACTGGATTAAAATTATGCGGATCAGAAAACTATATTCTATAGCTTCCATAGGAACAAAAAATTGTTTTTATATATAGATTTATAAAATTTCGGTTAATTTATGATTATTTAATTTTAACCATTCTTTAAAAATTTTATCAAAAACGGATAACGAATACCTATAGTTTTCATAGAAAAAATTAGAATATAGTGCCAATTTTGCACTAATTGCATGAAAAATTTGAAAATTTTAATTTTCATACAAAATAAGGTAATCTTTAAATTAAAATTGTAAGAAATGTGGTCAAATCTGGCATTAGCGACTATATGCAATTAAAAGAGAATTAAACTCTACAACACACACTAGATTTCAAGGTGGGACTAGGTGGGATTCACTAGATTTACCTTTCCAAAAAGAGGTTTTAAAAAAAAATTGCATATTTTTGAAGACATATTTTAACGTCAAATTACAAAATCATACTCTTTAAACTCTGCCAATTTTCTTGTGAACAAACAGCTGACTTTAACAGCTCCGTGCGCGAAAGTGGCGCCACCTATGAAAATTTGGGGTATGCCACGTAGATGGTCACTCGACTTCCAATCGATTGATACCAAAATCAATTAATTTTAACAACTTTTAAAAAATGTATGTATGTATGCGTTAAATAGAGCGGCTGGCTCCAGAGCAGAGGTCGGCGCGTCGCAACCACATGTGGTTGGAAGAGCCTCTGCCGGCAGCGCTGCCAGCACACAGACAGTACGCTCAAAGCATCAGTTACATTGCTCTGGCTAAATCTAGCCACTTTTAGCGGAAAATAGCTATTTTTATAATAAGAGCTATTGATTTTGCATAGAAAACCAAATGCTAGCTATATTATTATATAGTTATATTATCATATCTGGCCATAGAAGTCATTTATTCACTCACACATATGCAATTTTGGATTCAGGAATCAGGAAAATAAAAGAAAAATTCATAACTTTGTCAGTTTTCAACATATTTTCACCAAATTTGATATTTAGCCATATTTTATTATTCCTGAATTTTGATTTTAATTTCATGAAAACCGGCTGACTATATCCTATAGCTTCCATAGGAACAATCAGGAAAATAAAAGAAAAAACCATAACTTTGTCAGATTTCAACATATTTTCACCAAATTTGATATTTAGCCATATTTTATTATTCCTGAATTTTGATTTTAATTTCATGAAAATCGGCTGACTATATCCTATAGCTTCCATAGGAACAATCAGGAAAATAAAAGAAAAATTCATAACTTTGTCAGTTTTCAACATATTTTCACCAAATTTGATATTTAGCCATATTTTATTATTCCTGAATTTTGATTTTAATTTCATGAAAATCGGCTGACTATACCCTATAGCTTCCATAGGAACAATCAGGAAAATAAAAGAAAAATTCATAACTTTGTCAGTTTTCAACATATTTTCACCAAATTTGATATTTAGCCATATTTTATTATTCCTGCATTTTGATTTTAATTTCATGAAAATCGGCTGACTATACCCTATAGCTTCCATAGGAACAATCAGGAAAATAAAAGAAAAATTCATAACTTTGTCAGTTTTCAACATATTTTCACCAAATTTGATAGTTACCCATATTTTAGTATTCCTGAATTTTTAATTTCATAAAAATCGGCTGACTATACCCTATAGCTTCCATAGGAACAATCAGGAAAATAAAAGAAAAACCATAACTTTCTCAGATTTCAACATATTTTCCACAAATTTGATATTTAGCCATATTTTATTATTCCTGAATTTTGATTTTAATTTCATGAAAATCGGCTGACTATACCCCATAGCTTCTGTTAGAAATATAGCATAATAGGGCAACGCCGTTTGTCAGCCGATTGCGATAGTTGTCTGCGAACAACTAAATATCGATACCCTAAGTTTGTTTCTCTTCCCTTTTGTAATTTCATAGCGAGTGGACGCGTTTTTGTACTTTGAAATAAAGCACTCTGATTTCTAATAGGTTATGGGCCCAGAGTGACTTCATTGCGCAAAAGGAATAGAAAAAGAGTTTTTGGCGGTCGTGTTTGCTAATCGCGGTAAAAAGTGAACTAATTCCTGCGTGGAAAGTTCTGGACTTAAGGCCGGGTGAATGGCTTCGCGTTAAACACGGTTGCTGTTGTGTGTGTGTGATTGTTGCGGTAAAAAGTGAATTTTTCCTGCGTGGAAAGTTCTGGACTTAAGGCTGGTGGCTTCGCGATTAAACACGAAAGATGAATCCGAGTATGAATTCAATAGAAAAACTTGACGATAAAAATTACAGCGCGTGGGCTGTGCAAATGAAGAGCGTTTTAATATACGCAGATTTGTGGGCAGTGGTTTGCCGTCGTATTGTGAAGAGTGAAAATGACAGTGAAGAAGCTAAGGCTGCATTTGATGGAAAAGATGAAAAAGCTCTTGCGAGCATAATGTTACACATAAAACCGTCTCAAATAAATAATGTAAAACATTGTGTTAGTGCAGCGGATGCATGGGACAGGCTTCTAGGAATACATAGGCCAACAGGACCAGCGCGGCGTGTATTTCTACTTCGGCAACTACTTCGTATGAAAATGGCAGAAGAAGACAATATTGCATCACATATAAACAAGTTTTCTGATGTTCTGGAGAACTTGAACGAAATCGGGGTAATGCTGCCCGAAGAGGTTACAGTTATTTTGTTGCTGTCTGGTCTAAGTGACGCCTTCGAAAATTTTGTTGTCGCCGTTGAGACGCGCGATAGATTGCCTTCGATTCATTTGCTTAAAATCAAATTGATGGAGGAAGGAGAGAGACGAAAGAACGACGAAACGGTTCATGAGAAAGAGACAAAGATGTTCGCGTCGCGAAGTGAAAAAACTGTTGCAAAAGGCGAATGGAAGAACAAAGATAAGAACAAGAGAGCGTGTTGGACATGCGGTCGTCAAGGGCATATTTCTGTAAATTGTCGCGAAAAGGGAAAGGCCGAAAAGAAAGAAGGAGAAAAGAAGGAGAATACGCGTAATTATTCTGTTTTCTCTTATGGATCAAGTGAGCTCGGAGAGCGTCGAGGGAGTGTTTGGTGCTTGGACAGTGGCGCAACGACGCATCTTTGTTGTGATCTCTCTAGTTTTACAACTTTAAAGGAACACCAAGAAAAAATAATGTTGGCCGGTAGTAATAGCATCATGGCGGAAGGTCGTGGAGATGTACGCATACAATGGAAGAAAAGCACGATCGATCTAGTGAATGTGCTTTATGTAAAAGATTTGCAATGCAACTTTTTATCCGTACCGCGAGCAGTTGAAAATGGATTTCGTGCAGAGTTTTCTGGGAATAGTGCCCAAATCATAAATAAAAACGGAATTGTTGTGTTGAGTGCCGATAAGAAAAATGACTTATTCTTATTAGAAACCGAGAAAAATGTATGTTTTGCGGCCGAAGCGAAGGGTTCAGAAATAATAAAGTGGCATCACAGGTTTGGACATTTAAATTTTGGAAGCCTAAATAAAATGATTAAAAACAAAATTGTGCGCGGATTAAAGGCGAATCAGTGCGACATGCGTGATCATGTGTGCGAAACGTGTGCTAAATGTAAAATAACTGTAAAGCCGTTTCCTAAAGTGGCAGAAAATCGCGCGAACAATATTTTGCAACGTGTACATACAGATATTTGCGGACCGATGACCAGAAATTCAAACGGTGGATCTCGGTATTTCGCGACGTTTATAGACGATAAATCGCGATATATGCATGTCTGCTTCCTGAAGACGCGTGATGAAGTTTTCGGCAAATTCAAGGAGTTTAAAGCCCTAGTGGAGAAACAAACCGGAGAGAAGCTTAAAATCCTGCGCAGTGATAACGGACGAGAATACTTGAGCGGAGAGTTTACGCAGTTCCTGGTAAGCAATGGGATAAAGAGAGAGCTTACTGTACCGTATACACCTCAACAAAACGGTGTGGCGGAAAGATCTAACAGAACACTCGTGGAGATGGCTCGGAGCATGTTGCAGTATGCTAATATGGACGAAGCATTTTGGGCGGAAGCCGTAGCTGCTGCAGCATACTTACGGAACAGATCGGAATCATCATCACTGATGAACATGACGCCATTTGAAGCTTGGTTCGGACGGAAACCGAGTGTATCTCATCTCAAAGTATTTGGAGTTAAAGCGATTGGCTTGAACAAGAAACATTTTCGTAAATTTCAACCAAAAGGAATTGAGTATGTCTTTGTAGGCTATTCAGATACGGCTGCTGCTTATCGTTTATATAATCCGTGTACAGGAAAACTAACAGAGTCACGTGACGTAATATTTTTGGAGCAATTTCAGAGACAAGAAGATAATGAAATTAATTTCGCTCCACAAATTGAAGAAAAAGCTGATTATGATGAAAATGAGCCGGGCACATATGTGAGCAATGAGGGCAAGCAAGAAGAACCACTGGAAGAGGAAGCTGAAGAGGATGCCGAGGGGTTTCCAAATGATGACGTACCGCCAGAAGCTGAGGTGCTGCTAAGCGAAAGACGAGGTCCTGGGAGACCAAAACTTATTCGTACTGGCCAGCGTGGCAGACCTCGGAAGGAGTACCAAACTGTCAATGTCATAATAAAAAGTGATGTTGAGGTTCCAACCAGCTTAAACGATGCACTAAGTTCCAAATACGCAGAGAACTGGAAGAATTCTATGCAGCAGGAAATTAGTAGTTTGCAAGAAAGGAAAACTTGGACACTAGTCGAGCTACCTGAGGGGGAGAAGGCCATTGGATGCAAATGGGTCTATGCGGTAAAGCGAGATAAACATGGCAATGTGGAACGTCTGAAGTCACGGCTTGTCGCAAAGGGCTGTGGACAAAAGCATGGCATTAACTACTATGAGACGTTTTCACCGGTGGCCAGATACTCATCAATAAGGCTAATTATTGCTGTAGCGGTCGAACGTGGTATGTATATGCACCAGCTTGATGTTTCTTCTGCTTACCTCAACAGTGAACTCCATGACGTGGTGTATATGAGGCAACCTGAGGGATTCATTGACGAAGAGCATCCTGGAAAGGTTCTAAGGCTGCACAAATCGCTTTACGGTCTAAAACAAAGTGGCCGAGAGTGGAACAGCAACCTACACGATGTCATCCTGAAGTTAGGGTTCTCAGCATGTTCGAGCGAACCCTGTATTTACAAACGGGGTCAAGGTGACCAAATGAGTTTCATCGTAGTCTACGTAGATGACATCATAGTGGCGAGCGACTCGAAGGCTGACCTAGACGAGATCAAGTACCTTATATCACAGAGGTACGATGTTGTAGATGGCGGTATCCTCAAACATTTCCTGGGAATGGAAATTGATCGCGATGGAGAAGTTGGCAGCGTTCGATTGGGCCATAAGCAGTATGTAGAGGTCTTATTGGAAGACTACGGGATGCAGAACTGTAAGGCATCCAATCTTCCCCTCGAAGCTGGTTACCAGGTTCGATGCAGCAAGAAGGAGTGCTTGAGAGCAAATCAGGTCGAATACCAGTCCCTGATAGGCTCGCTCATGTATTTGGCCATAACAACAAGGCCAGATATACTCCATTCTGTGGCAAAGCTTGCCCAACGGAACTCGGATCCACATCAGGAGCACATGGTGTGTGCCAAGCGAGTCCTAAGGTACTTGCAGGGTACAAAGACATTCCAGTTAAACTATCAGCGAACTGGACAGGCTGTCTATTGTTATGTGGACGCCGACTGGGCTGGAGACGACAGCGACAGGAAATCATTCACCGGCTGGACATTTTTGGTAGCAGGAGCGGCGATCAGCTGGGAATCTAAAAAGCAACCCGTGGTTGCTCTCAGCACAACAGAAGCAGAGTATATAGCGCTATCTTCAGCTGCAAAGGAAGCAGTATATATTCGTAAACTCTGGAGCGAGATGGGTCTTGGTGAAGTTCCACCGATTATAATACATAGCGATAACCAAAGTGCGCAGTGCCTAGTAAAAAATCCTGTATTTCACGCGCGCAGCAAACATATAGATATTAGGTATCACCATGTTAGAGATATGTTTAAGGAAAAGATTATTGATTTAAAATATGTATCAACAGAAAACATGATGGCAGATGTGTTAACGAAAAATTTAAGTAAAATTAAGCACATGAAATGTATTAATATGATGGGTTTGCTGTAAATAATTATCTTGTAAAATGACATACAGCGTTGAGAAGGAGTGTTAGAAATATAGCATAATAGGGCAACGCCGTTTGTCAGCCGATTGCGATAGTTGTCTGCGAACAACTAAATATCGATACCCTAAGTTTGTTTCTCTTCCCTTTTGTAATTTCATAGCGAGTGGACGCGTTTTTGTACTTTGAAATAAAGCACTCTGATTTCTAATAGCTTCCATAGGAACAATCAGGAAAATAAAAGAAAAATTCATAACTTTGTCAGTTTTCAACATATTTTCACCAAATTTGATATTTAGCCATATTTTATTATTCCTGAATTTTGATTTTAATTTCATGAAAATCGGCTGACTATATCCTATAGCTTCCATAGGAACAATCTGGAAAATAAAAGAAAAAACCATAACTTTGTCAGATTTCAACATATTTTCACCAAATTTGATATTTAGCCATATTTTATTATTCCTGAATTTTTATTTTAATTTCATGAAAATCGGCTGACTATATCCTATAGCTTCCATAGGAACAATCAGGAAAATAAAAGAAAAATTCATAACTTTGTCAGATTTCAACATATTTTCACCAAATTTGATATTTAGCCATATTTTAGTATTCCTGAATTTTTAATTTCATGAAAATCGGCTGACTATACCCTATAGCTTCCATAGGAACAATCAGGAAAATAAAAGAAAAAACCATAACTTTGTCAGATTTCAACATTTTTCACCAAATATGATATTTAGCCATATTTTAGTATTTCTGAATTTTGATTTTAATTTCATGAAAATCGGCTGACTATATCCTATAGCTTCCATAGGAACAATCAGGAAAATAAAAAAAACCATAGCTTAGCCGTGTTTCAAACCATTGCCATCAAATTTGAGATTTGGCAACAAATTATTATTTCAGAATTTCGTTTTTAATTTTTTGTTTAAACTCTGCAAGGGTATACAAACTTCGGTGAGCCGAAGTTAGCTTCATTTCTTGTTTGTGCTTATATTAAATTTTATTGGTCTATATGAAAACCTACAAAAACCTTTTCAAAGATGGCGAATGTTATGTACGCCGTAGAGTGAACAAAATAAACTAAAATTAGCATTGTCGGAATTTTTTCTTTTGGAGGAATAATACATTTTATCAATACTATTTGTATTTTAAAAAGCAAGCTTTGGCGATTTATAGTTTTTAAATGATTTAAAAAACAAGAAAGGAAGCTAACTTCGGTTCACCGAAGTTTGTATACTTTTGCAGATTACAATTTTTTTTAAGGTTTATGTTTATTAAACAATAACAAGTATACTCCTACCTATGTGGCAGCTTAAGCAAGTTGTAAATTACAGGGGGGAAAAATTAATATTAAATTAAATTTTAATATTATTTATATTTTAATTTTTAAACTTCAAACGGTTATATAGATCTTAAAGGAAGGTTATGTGGGTGGTATCTTTTCATTTCTAGGTCTCCGTATAAGCAAAGACAGCACTATCACAAAGATGAGGAACGTTCATACATTCCACTATGGTCCAGCGGACCACTTTCTTGGCCAATATTAATAACTCCGTTAATTTAAAAGATATCAACTTGAAACTATTTTGGTAATCATAGGATGATACTGGATTAAAATTATGCGGATCAGAAAACTATATTCTATAGCTTCCATAGGAACAAAAAATTGTTTTTATATATAGATTTATAAAATTTCGGTTAATTTATGATTATTTAATTTTAACCATTCTTTAAAAATTTTATCAAAAACGGATAACGAATACCTATAGTTTTCATAGAAAAAATTAGAATATAGTGCCAATTTTGCACTAATTGCATGAAAAATTTGAAAATTTTAATTTTCATACAAAATAAGGTAATCTTTAAATTAAAATTGTAAGAAATGTGGTCAAATCTGGCATTAGCGACTATATGCAATTAAAAGAGAATTAAACTCTACAACACACACTAGATTTCAAGGTGGGACTAGGTGGGATTCACTAGATTTACCTTTCCAAAAGAGGTTTTCAAAAAAATTGCATATTTTTGAAGACATATTTTAACGTACAAATTACAAAATCATACTCTTTAAACTCTGCCAATTTTCTTGTGAACAAACAGCTGACTTTAACAGCTCCGTGCGCGAAAGTGGCGCCACCTATGAAAATTTGGGGTATGCCACGTAGATGGTCACTCGACTTCCAATCGATTGATACCAAAATCAATTAATTTTAACAACTTTTAAAATATATGTATGTATGCGTTAAATAGAGCGGCTGGCTCCAAAGAAAAGGTCGGCGCGTCGCAACCACATGTGGTTGGAAGAGCCTCTGCCGGCAGCGCTGCCAGCACACAGACAGTACGCTCAAAGCATCAGTTACATTGCTCTGGCTAAATCTAGCCACTTTTAGCGGAAAATAGCTATTTTTATAGTAAGAGCTATTGATTTTGCATAGAAAACCAAATGCTAGCTATATTATTATATAGTTATATTATCACTCACACATATGCAATTTTGGATTCAGGAATCAGGAAAATAAAAGAAAAATTCATAACTTTGTCAGTTTTCAACATATTTTCACCAAATTTGATATTTAGCCATATTTTATTATTCCTGAATTTTGATTTTAATTTCATGAAAATCGGCTGACTATACCCTATAGCTTCCATAGGAACAATCAGGAAAATAAAAGAAAAATGCATAACTTTGTCAGTTTTCAACATATTTTCAACAAATTTGATATTTAGCCATATTTTATTATTCCTGAATTTTGATTTTAATTTCATGAAAACCGGCTGACTATATCCTATAGCTTCCATAGGAACAATCAGGAAAATAAAAGAAAAAACCATAACTTTGTCAGATTTCAACATATTTTCACCAAATTTGATATTTAGCCATATTTTATTATTCCTGAATTTTGATTTTAATTTCATGAAAATCGGCTGACTATATCCTATAGCTTCCATAGGAACAATCAGGAAAATAAAGAAAATAAAAATTCATAACTTTGTCAGTTTTCAACATATTTTCACCAAATTTGATATTTAGCCATATTTTATTATTCCTGAATTTTGATTTTAATTTCATGAAAATCGGCTGACTATACCCTATAGCTTCCATAGGAACAATCAGGAAAATAAAAGAAAAATTCATAACTTTGTCAGTTTTCAACATATTTTCACCAAATTTGATATTTAGCCATATTTTATTATTCCTGAATTTTGATTTTAATTTCATGAAAATCGGCTGACTATATCCTATAGCTTCCATAGGAACAATCTGGAAAATAAAAGAAAAAACCATAACTTTGTCAGATTTCAACATATTTTCACCAAAATTGATTAGCCATATTTTATTATTCCTGAATTTTTATTTTAATTTCATGAAAATTGGCTGACTATATCCTATAAAGCTTCCATAGGAACAATCAGGAAAATAAAAGAAAAATGCATAACTTTGTCAGTTTTCAACATATTTTCACCAAATTTGATATTTAGCCATATTTTATTATTCCTGAATTTTTGATTTTAATTTCATGAAAATCGGCTGACTATATCCTATAGCTTCCATAGGAACAATCAGGAAAATAAAAGAAAAAACCATAACTTTGTCAGTTTTCAACATATTTTCACCAAATTTGATATTTAGCCATATTTTATTATTCCTGAATTTTGATTTTAATTTCATGAAAACCGGCTGACTATATCCTATAGCTTCCATAGGAACAATCAGGAAAATAAAAGAAAAAACCATAACTTTGTCAGATTTCAACATATTTTCACCAAATTTGATATTTAGCCATATTTTATTATTCCTGAATTTTGATTTTAATTTCATGATTGTTCCTATGGAAGCTATAGGATATAGTCAGCCGATTTTCCTGAAATTAAAAATCAAAATTCAGGAATAATAAAATATGGCTAAATATCAAATTTGGTGAAAATATGTTGAAATCTGACAAAGTTATGGTTTTTTCTTTTATTTTCCTGATTGTTCCTATGGAAGCTATAGGATATAGTCAGCCGGTTTTCATGAAATTAAAATCAAAATTCAGGAATAATAAAATATGGCTAAATATCAAATTTGGTGAAAATATGTTGAAAACTGACAAAGTTATGAATTTTTCTTTTATTTTCCTGATTGTTCCTATGGAAGCTATAGGGTATAGTCAGCCGATTTTCATGAAATTAAAATCAAAATTCAGGAATAATAAAATATGGCTAAATATCAAATTTGGTGAAAATATGTTGAAAACTGACAAAGTTATGCATTTTTCTTTTATTTTCCTGATTGTTCCTATGGAAGCTATAGGATATAGTCAGCCAATTTTCATGAAATTAAAATAAAAATTCAGGAATAATAAAATATGGCTAATCAATTTTGGTGAAAATATGTTGAAATCTGACAAAGTTATGGTTTTTTCTTTTATTTTCCAGATTGTTCCTATGGAAGCTATAGGATATAGTCAGCCGATTTTCATGAAATTAAAATCAAAATTCAGGAATAATAAAATATGGCTAAATATCAAATTTGGTGAAAATATGTTGAAAACTGACAAAGTTATGAATTTTTCTTTTATTTTCCTGATTGTTCCTATGGAAGCTATAGGGTATAGTCAGCCGATTTTCATGAAATTAAAATCAAAATTCAGGAATAATAAAATATGGCTAAATATCAAATTTGGTGAAAATATGTTGAAAACTGACAAAGTTATGAATTTTTCTTTTATTTTCCTGATTGTTCCTATGGAAGCTATAGGATATAGTCAGCCGATTTTCATGAAATTAAAATCAAAATTCAGGAATAATAAAATATGGCTAAATATCAAATTTGGTGAAAATATGTTGAAATCTGACAAAGTTATGGTTTTTTCTTTTATTTTCCTGATTGTTCCTATGGAAGCTATAGGATATAGTCAGCCCGGTTTTCATGAAATTAAAATCAAAATTCAGGAATAATAAAATATGGCTAAATATCAAATTTGTTGAAAATATGTTGAAAACTGACAAAGTTATGCATTTTTCTTTTATTTCGGATTGTTCCTATGGAAGCTATAGAGTATGTCAGCCGATTTTCATGAGAATTAAAATCCAAAATTCAGGAATAATAAAATATGGCTAAATATCAAATTTGGTGAAAATATGTTGAAAACTGACAAAAGTTATGAATTTTTCTTTTATTTTCCTGATTCCTGAATCCAAAATTGCATATGTGTGAGTGAATAAATGACTTCTATGGCCAGATATGATAATATAACTATATAATAATATAGCTAGCATTTGGTTTTCTATGCAAAATCAATAGCTCTTACTATAAAAATAGCTATTTTTCCGCTAAAAGTGGCTAGATTTAGCCAGAGCAATGTAACTGATGCTTTGAGCGTACTGTCTGTGTGCTGGCAGCGCTGCCGGCAGAGGCTCTTCCAACCACATGTGGTTGCGACGCGCCGACCTCTGCTCTGGAGCCAGCCGCTCTATTTAACGCATACATACATACATTTTTTAAAAGTTGTTAAAATTAATTGATTTTGGTATCAATCGATTGGAAGTCGAGTGACCATCTACGTGGCATACCCCAAATTTTCATAGGTGGCGCCACTTTCGCGCACGGAGCTGTTGGTAAAGTCAGCTGTTTGTTCACAAGAAAATTGGCAGAGTTTAAAGAGTATGATTTTTGTAATTTGACGTTAGAAATATGTCTTCAAAAATATGCAATTTTTTTTTTAAAACCTCTTTTTGGAAAGGTAAATCTAGTGAATCCACCTAGTCCCACCTTGAAATCTAGTGTGTGTTGTAGAGTTTAATTCTCTTTTAATTGCATATAGTCGCTAATGCCAGATTTGACCACATTTCTTACAATTTTAATTTAAAGATTACCTTATTTTGTATGAAAATTAAAATTTTCAAATTTTTCATGCAATTAGGTGCAAAAAATTGGCACTATATTCTAATTTTTTTCTATGAAAACTATAGGTATTCGTTATCCGTTTTTGATAAAATTTTTAAAGAATGGTTAAAAATTAAATAATCATAAATTACCGAAATTTTATAAATCTATATATAAAAACAATTTTTTGTTCCTATGGAAGCTTTGTAGAATATAAGTTTTCTGATCCGCATAATTTTAATCCAGTATCATCCTATGATTACCAAAATAGTTTCAAGTTGATATCTTTTAAATTAACGGAGTTATTAATATTGGCCAAGAAAGTGGTCCGCTGGACCATAGTGGAATGTATGAACGTTCCTCATCTTTGTGATAGTGCTGTCTTTGCTTATACGGAGACCTAGAAGTGAAAAGATACCACCCACATAACCTTCCTTAAGATCTATATAACCGTTTGAAGTTTAAAAATTAAAATATAAATAATATTAAAATTTAATTTAATATTAATTTTTCCCCCTGTAATTTACAACTTGCTTAAGCTGCCACATAGGTAGGAGTATACTTGTTATTGTTTAATAAACATAAACCTTAAAAAAATTGTAATCTGCAAAAGTATACAAACTTCGGTGAACCGAAGTTAGCTTCCTTTCTTGTTTTTTAAATCATTTAAAAACTATAAATCGCCAAAGCTTGCTTTTTTAAAATACAAATAGTATTGATAAAATGTATTATTCCTCCAAAAAAGAAAAAAATTCCGACAATGCTAATTTTTAGTTTATTTTGTTCACTCTACGGCGCGTACATAACATTCGCCATCTTTGAAAAGGTTTTTGTAGGTTTTCATATAGACCAATAAAATTTAATATAAGCACAAAACAAGAAATGAAGCTAACTTCGGCTCACCGAAGTTTGTATACCCTTGCAGAGTTTAAACAAAAAATTAAAAACGAAAATTCTGAAATAATAATTTGTTGCCAAATCTCAAATTTGATGGCAATGGTTTGAAACACGGCTAAGCTATGGTTTTTTTTATTTTTCCTGATTGTTCCTATGGAAGCTATAGGATATAGTCAGCCGATTTTCATGAAATTAAAATCAAAATTCAGAAATACTAAAATATGGCTAAATATCATATTTGGTGAAAATATGTTGAAATCTGACAAAGTTATGGTTTTTCTTTTATTTTCCTGATTGTTCCTATGGAAGCTATAGGGTATAGTCAGCCGATTTTTCATGAAATTAAAAATTCAGGAATACTAAAATATGGCTAAATATCAAATTTGGTGAAAATATGTTGAAATCTGACAAAGTTATGAATTTTTCTTTTTATTTTCCTGATTGTTCCTATGGAAGCTATAGGATATAGTCAGCCGATTTTCATGAAATTAAAATGAAAATTCAGGAATAATAAAATATGGCTAAATATCAAATTTGGTGAAAAATATGTTGAAATCTGACAAAGTTATGGTTTTCTTTCTATTTTCCAGATTGTTCCTATGGAAGCTATAGGATATAGTCAGCCGATTTTTCATGAAATTAAAATCAAAATTCAGGAATAATAAAATATGGCTAAATATCAAATTTGGTGAAAATATGTTGAAAACTGACAAAGTTATGAATTTTTCTTTTATTTTCCTGATTGTTCCTATGGAAGCTATTAGAAATCAGAGTGCTTTATTTCAAAGTACAAAAACGCGTCCACTCGCTATGAAATTACAAAAGGGAAGAGAAACAAACTTAGGGTATTCGATATTTAGTTGTTCGCAGACAACTATCGCAATCGGCTGACAAACGGCGTTGCCCTATTATGCTGATATTTCTAACACTCCTTCTCAACGGTGTATGTCATTTTACAAGATAATTATTTGCAGCAAACCCATCATATTAATACATTTTTCATGTGCTTAATTTTACTTAAATTTTTCGTTAACACATCTCGCCATCATGTTTTCTGTTGATACATATTTTAAATCAATAATCTTTTCCTTAAACATATCTCTAACATGGTGATACCTAATATCTATATGTTTGCTGCGCGTGATATACAGGATTTTTTACTAGGCACTGCGCACTTTGGTTATCGCTTATAGTATTATAATCGGTTGGAACTTCACCAAGACCCATCTTCGCTCCAGAGTTTACGAATATATACTGCTTCCTTTGCAGCTTGGCGCTAGCGCCTACATACTCTGCTTCTGTTGTGCTGAGAGCAACCACGGGTTGCTTTTTTAGATTCCCAGCTGATCGCCGCTCCTGCTACCAAAAATGTCCAGCCGGTGAATGATTTCCTGTCGCTGTCGTCTCCAGCCCAGTCGGCGTCCCCACATAACAATAGACAGCCTGTCCAGTTCGCTGATAGTTTAACTGAATGTCTTTGTACCCTAGCAAGTACCTTAGGACTCGCTTGGCACACACCATGTTACTCCTGATGTGGATCCGAGTTCCCGTTGGGCAAGCTTTGCCACAGAATGGAGTATATCTGGCCTTGTTGTTATGGCCAAATACATGAGCGAGCCTATCAGGGACTGGTATTCGACCTGATTTGCTCTCAAGCACTCCTTCTTGCTGCATCGAACCTGGTGAACCAGCTTCGAGGGGAAGATTGGATGCCTTACAGTTCTGCATCCCGTAGTCTTCCAATAAGACCTCTACATACTGCTTATGGCCCAATCGAAAACGCTGCCAACTTCTCCATCGCGATCAATTTCCATTCCCGAGGAAATGTTTGAGGATACCGCCATATCTACAACATCGTACCTCTGTGACTATAAGGTACTTGATCTCGTCTAGAGTCAGCGCCTTCGAGTCGCTCGCCCTTATGATGTCATCTACGTAGACTACGATTGAAACTCATTTGGTCACCTTTGACCCCGTTTGTAAACACAGGGTTCAGCTCGAACATGCTGAGAACCCTAACTTCAGGATGACATCGTGTAGGTTGCTGTTCCACTCTCGGCCACTTTGTTTTAGACCGTAAAGCGATTTGTGCAGCCTTAGAACCTTTCCAGGATGCTCTTCGTCAATGAATCCCTCAGGTTGCCTCATATACACCACGTCATGGAGTTCACTGTTGAGGTAAGCGAGAAGAAACATCAAGCTGGTGCATATACATACCACGTTCGACCGCTACAGCAATAGTTAGCTCTCATTGATGAGTATCTGGCCACCGGTGAAAACGTCTCATAGTAGTTAATGCCATGCTTTTGTCCACAGCCCTTTGCGACAAGCCGTGACTTCAGACGTTCCACATTGCCATGTTTATCTCGCTTTACCGCATAGACCCATTTGCATACAATGGCCTTCTCCCCCTCAGGTAGCTCGACTAGTGTCCAAGTTTTCCTTTCTTGCAAACTACTAATTCCTGCTGCATAGAATTCTTCCAGTTCTCTGCGTATTTGGAACTTAGTGCATCGTTTCAGCTGGTTGGAACCTCAACATCACTTTTTGCCATGACATTGACAATTTGGTACTCCTTCCGAGGTCTGCCACGCTGGCCAGTACGAATAAGTTTTGGTCTCCCAGGACGTAAATTAACTCGCT